>SRZU01000094.1:0-182086 GCA_013183765.1 Fusarium xylarioides | reverse complement strand
GAAGCTGTCTCTGATTTCCGATTTCTGAGACAGTCAGGGAATAGGATAAATCACTGGGGCGTCATCTGCGGTCGCTGGAAAGGTCCTAACTTCATCTTTGGATTTGACATCCCGAACAACGCCCGTAACTACTGTGTCGGTCCTATTGAACACGCCAACAGCTTCCTCCATCAGGTCAAGCAGCTAACTAGCTCCAACGATGTCTATTTCCAACAGGATAACTCGAGCGTACACACTGCAGACTACACCAAAACCTATATGCAGGAGCATTTCCTGCACAGGGTTTTCCCTTGGTCATGATACAGTCCTGATCTCAATCCTATCGAAAATCTATGGCCCATAATGGAGATGTGGATAGACGATAATTACGACACAGATAGTCTCAATCGTCAGCGGCAACAAGAGGCTATCAACGCCGCTTGGGAAGCAATTGACGAAGATTTCCTCATAAAGCTATCCCTTTCAACACGAGACCGGTTTATGAGATGCATCCGGGAAGGTGGCTTCCCATTGGACTATTAGATACAGTATCAGTACCTCAATATATTGAAAATCACATACAAAAACCGACCCCAGTCCCGTACCTATACCCATGATGATAGCATCCCCACAAGGTCGCCACTTCGGGCTTGTACCGGTCCTGACATTTGTAACCCCTGCGGACTGTATCAAGCCCTCCCATCCCATCCAAGCCAATCCCAATCCCAACATAGCGGAGGGCACAGAGTTACGTGTGAGCACAACACTGTTCCGCCGGTGGCGGCGAAGGGGCAGTAGATTTGCATCCTCCATATGGATTGCGATCGTGTTTGCCTGTGATCGTGGAGGCTAGCATCTTGGAAACACATAGTCTGCTGACAGGCATCTCCTTTCACCTACTACGTAGTGGGAAATCTCACAAGAGCCGTGGGAACCAAGACCCCTAGGGTGACACCATTCCCCGGCTACCATTAAGGCTAAGCTTTGTTAGAGGTGTTGCCAGGCGCCGTTCTTTTCTTTTTTCGAAATAGAACAAGGGCGTTCTGAGGAGAGTTAGGAGATCAGGATGTGAAGCCAAGGATGCCGCTAGCGATGCACGGTCACCCATGTCTAGGGAACCGAAAAAGGAACGACAAGGCCGGTCTCCAAAAAGAAAAAACAGATCCATCAAACAAAATGGAGGAGTACGTATCGTCTGGCCGTTTAAGGCGTCGTCTGGTGGCTCAACGCTATCCCCGGTGCTGTTATGAGATCGTGCTTAGATTCCGCGGCGTATGACTAGGACCGCAACGGTCGAGAATGAAAAAACAATAGGCGGTGATGCAAGTTCGAATTGCAACACTAAAACAGAGATGGCCCAACCACAGCTCGAGGTCCGTATTGCACAGTACAATACCTAACGCGGCGGGCGCAAATACAGAGAACGTAATAGTATTGTCGAAATGGCCGGGATCAATCAAGGGAGACAGATCGCGAGCCTAGAACGAACCAAGCGGATCATGGTCATACTGTAGAGTCACGTCCCCACATTCCGCGCACCCCCTGTTTCCACGCACCCCTCGCATTTATCGCGATAACTTCAATGCATGATATCTTTATTAATTTATATATAAATTAAATAGCATAAAATAATATTATGATATCCCTTTATCTGCAATTATAATAGTCTTCTTCTTTTTCCTAGATTCCTTCTTTTTAGCTTCCTTTTTGCACTTTTTCTCTAACCTCTTCAATTTAGCTTCCTTGGCCTCATGAATCTCTTTAGGCTTTAGATAACAGGCTTGCAGTAACTAAACTACTGTATGTTGCTTTTGTAGCTTTTGTAACTCTATCTTAAGCTTAAGGGTTTCTATCTTTGCCTTTTTTATAGTGTTTTAGGCATTTATTTAGTCTAGCTTATTAGCTGCCTTTATGCTTAAGCAATAGAGATCTCTCTTATACCTATCTTGCCTAGCTTAAAGTGAATTTAACTGTGCTAATAGCTTAATCTTGTTTTTTAGTATATATGGTATATCCTGGGATAATACCCTTTAGTGTTAAGGCGTTATAGGAGGGGCATTTTGACTGGGTAGCTTTAAGGTTGTTGCTAACTTTGCTAATGGCTTTTCTATATCTATTAGCTATATTCCTGAACCGCAAAAACCGCTAATGATGTTCTCCTTGGTGAGAGCTTTATCCCTAGCTATTTCATAGATCTTTAGGAAGTGTTGTTTATTTACAGTAGAGCTGGATCTGAAACTGCTAAACTTCTTAGCTAGTTGCTAAAAAGCCGCCTTTAATGGCAAGAAAACACTAACATTAAAAGGCTGTGTAATATGTAATAAATAGGGAGGTAAATATATAACTTGTATATTATAAAATAAAGCTATAAATTAGAATTAAATAGAGATATAACCTGCAAAGCTATTAATAATAAGAATCTGCTAATCTATTATCTTTTCTAGCTTAGTTTCTAGAATAAAAGTCTTTTGCAGCTACTTTAGATAGATATCCTAAGAAGCCTAGCCATTCTCTATTATATTATATTCCTAGGTAGGAAAAGTCTCTAGAAACTACTATTCTTAGAGGGATTTCCTAGTAAAAACTACTATTAGATATAGTCTCTTTCCTTATACATTTCCTGACTCTAGAATTATTATCTAATTGCAATTATTACTCTTAGAAATAGTTATTTTATTTATTATTATATCTCTAAGCACCTTACTAGAATAAGAATTTATTTCTATTAGGCTATATTTATTTATATTATGCATTTAGTTTAAGCTAACTAATAAATCTAATGCAATTTATACTAACTCTTTATAGAAATGTTAGATTTATTTAGGAGTTACTTCTTTAAAATAAGAAATATTAAGAAGACTAAATATCTTAATTTTAATATCTAGATATCTTTATAGGAACTAGTATAGCTATTTATGCTTAATAGAATTAGTTAAGGAGTTAGGATTTACAATTACATTAGTAATATTATATAGCTCTAGTTTTAAAAGAGTATGCCTATAATACTCTTTATAATAAATAAAGTTAATAAGCTTATTCTCTTATATAGGTAATAATAACTGCTAACTTTTATAACTTTTCTATAAAGTTTAGGTGCTCTTTAGTTAATTATAGAGTGTAAACTTATTTTTAGAGTAATCTCTTATATACTAGTAAATTAGAATACTTTTTGCAATTTTTTCCTAGATTTCATTTAGCTTACAGTTTTATTTATTATTAGAAGTACTTATTGTAAAAATTTAGATTTTTTCTAATATTATTTAATAATATTATTGTAATAATAATGAAATAGGGGTTAGGAAATTACAGTCTGGATTAGCGCGTGGAAACAGGGGGTGCGCGGAATGTGGGGATGTGACTCTAATAGGCACGTCTATGCGATGTAACATGCTGGAACTTTTTTTTTTAGCTATCCCAGTTGATTCGTGTGAAAGGAGAAAGCATCTGAGCAGTCATTTGCTTGGGTGGAAGCAACAACCAAGCTGGGTAAGTCCAGCAGGACAGGGACATTTGCGCAGGAGAAAGCACTGCTCATCAATAGACTAGGTATCTACTGATTGAGATTGGATGCTAACTTATGATTGAGTTGGCTGTGCCTTAATGACTAGACGATGTCGCGATATGACGCAGTGTCTTCTGCACCCACCGCGATAAACTCGGACCTGGGGCTGGGCTGGCGAAGATATCGTCATGTGCCTGCCATTCCCCAAAAATTGGGTGAGCCCCCCCCCTAAATCTCGATCTTCGCCAGGGAAGAAGACCCCAAGGCTGATCCAAGGGTTTGGAACTCAACGTCGAGATGTGGCTGAGGGACCTAAGTCCAGACCCTGTCCCCACCTCGGCAAATGCCGACCGTTGAGGGTTACCAAAACTGGTCAATTTAAGTTAAACAACACAAGGTTGGTAACAAGACAAGCAATTGCAAGAACTGTTTGGTCGTCAACAGACGTTTTATCCACTGTAGTAGTATCAGAAACCGCTATCTAGGTACCAGATCAAATATACTATAGTATCCCTTAGAAACCGAGATGGCACAGCTTAGGTATATTTGTGGGTCTGGACCCAGTATTGATTGGCTGCTGATCAACCTGCTGTAGATACCAAGCTTAAGGTGCTAGATTAGTGAGGCTAGAAGTAGCGATCTACAGATTGCAGTATCGGAGGTACCTATATCTAGCTGCAATTTCTACCTAAGGTTAGGTACTATTGATACTAGCTATCTAATTGGTTTGACCCCACAAATATACCTAAGCTGTGCCATCTCGGTTTCTAAGGGATGGTCCCTTAGTAAATCCTCGGTTAGACAAGTTTCTATAAAGTACGGAGTAGACTGTCTATAATCTTTACAACTATTGTTAGCCGACATAAGGCCCTGATCTAATCGATTTATCCGTTGCAGTTAATCCGGTGTAAAGTGACTTTACTACTAAATATAAGTTAGGCTTATATTAGTTATATAGGCTAGGCCTAGTTAGTTATAAGGTTTTAATAAATATAAAAGGCAGTTAATAGAAGAAAAAGTAAGTAATATAACTATAAGAAATTATTAAAAGTTAGCTATAGCTTTATAGCCTTATATAATTAAAAACTTATAATAATACTTACTTTATTATAGTAATTTTTTTTTTTTTAAGTTTATATATTAGCCTTAAAAGGTATTTAAGTATCTTTAAAGTCTATTATAATTTAAATATTACTTACTTTCTAGATAATAAAGCTTTATTAAGTTAATATTATTAAGTTAGCTACCTTAATTATAGCCTAAACCTAACTGCATTTAAGCTAGCTAGAGAGCCTTACTTACTCTTTAGCTAGGCTAAATCTTCCTCTTATAACCTACTTTAAATAATACTATAGTTTAATTATTTAATATATAGTAAGTTATTTAACCTTCCTTTTAATTATAAATACTAATAATATTATAGCTATACTATTATAATATCTATTTAAAGAAGCTTATAACTGGCTTAAGATAATAAAGTATTAAAAAGTTAAAATATCTTTACAGCAATATGCAAGGTATAGCTAATAGAATCTTATATAATAAAATAATATAATATAATGCTTATTTTTAGTATATTATAATATAAAGTATTATATACTATATTAAAAAATATAATAACTTTAAAATTAAGTCTTAAGATTATATAGCACTATTACCTTTAATCTTATAATTTAACTAAATAAGTAGCTTTAATTTATAAATATAAAAAGATATTTCCCTTAGCTTTAGTAAGCTAAATGCTTTCTTTATTATTACCTAGCTAAGATAATTATTACTAAGGCCTTAACTTAAATAGATTATTTTAAAATAGGCTAAAAACCTTAAAATCTATTATAAGATATACTATTATATTTACTGTTAATACTACTGTTTATTGCCTTAGTATTAGTTATCATTTTATAGGGTAAATGTACTTAGTTAGGCAAATTCTATTTAATTAATTATAGCTTTATTTTACCTATTAAAGGACTCTTTAACTTTTAGGCATAAACTCTTTCTTATATATAGAATTTTTCTTATTTTATATAATTAACTTTATAGAATTTTCTAGGCAATTTTATTACATATAAACTCTAAATACTGCTTATAATAGTCTTCTAGCTATAAGTTAGCAGAGACTATTATTATAAGTATAATAATGCTTATAATCTAGTATTTAAGCTAAGAGATATTTCTTAATTTATAGAAGTACTATTTAGCTTTATTTATAAACTAAGTATCTATTAAATGCTATATCTCTTCTTAAAGCTACTTATTATAATAAAAGTTCTTAAGTAAGTAATAGAAGATATTATACTTAAAGATAGCTAGGCTAAGTAGCTAATTATTTATTTAATTATTATAGCTAATTGCTTTTACTTATATAGCTTTTTCTTATATTATCTTATAAGTTGCCTGCTATTAAAGAGCTATAATATCTCTATTATAAACCTTTTAATAGTACTTATAGCAAGTAGAGGAAGGTTATATATACTATTAATAGATAGCAGTTACTAGCTGCTAGTTACTTAAGTTTAATATCTTAATTATAATTAAGGTTAGCCTTATTAATTTAATATAATTAGGGTAAAGAACTTGCAGATAACCTAGGCTTAGCTAGTTTCTTAATAATTTTATAATTATTAAGATAAGTATCTTTAAGGGATAGATAGATTAGAAAAGGTTAAAGTTATAAGGGAGTTGTAGACTCTATTAATTGCTTTTTATAGCTCTTTAACTGGTTAGGCAATATATTTATTATAATTAGAGTTACTTAAAATGCTATAGCCTAAAAGTAACCTTATTAATTAAGTTTATTAAGATTTTAGTCTAGCTAGAGACTTTATAGTTAATACTTTTATAGCTATTATTAGAATACCTAGGTTCTATTTATTAGTTATTACTAGGTTAAAGCTATAAAATATACTATTATATAATTAATATTAATAGTAGTTAATTTAGCTATAATTACCTAGTTAAAGCAGTTAATAACTATATAATTAATCTTTTAATAAAGGTTTATATATTTAAGTTTAAGTATATCTTAATACTTTAATCTTTTTTAAAATATTATAAAATTATAAGAAAATACTTATTATATATTAATAAATTATTAATAATATAGTAAATTAATCTAGTAATCTTTAGCTACTAAGTATAGCTACTTTAAAAAATAGTTAATATAATTAAGATTAACTATTTTATAGCTTTAACTTAATAATAACTAATAAATAGAACCTAGATATTTTAATAAGCTATAGAAGTATTAATAATAAAGTCTTTAGCTAGATTAAAGTCTTAATAAACTTAATTAATAAGGTTACCTTGAGGCTATAGTATCTTAAGTAACTCTAATTATAATAAATATATTACTTAACTAGCTAAAAAGCTTTAAAAAGCCTAACTAATAGGATTTATAACTTCCTTATAACTTTAACCTTTTTTAATTTATTTATCTTTAAAGATATTTATTTTAATAATTATAAAACTATTAAGAAACTAATTAAGCCTTTATTAAATATAAGTTCTTTACTTTAATATAAGATTAATAATACTAACTTTAATTATAATTAAGATATTAAACTTACTTAATATATAACTAGTAGGTATTAATTAATTATATCTATAGCCTATCTTAACTAGCTATAACTACTCTTAAAATATCTATAATAGTAATATTATTATCTTATAAATAAATATATACTAAGAGGTAAGAATTAAAGTAAAAAGGAAAGCTAGTTAATTATTAGCAATTAGCTATAATTAGTAAATAGATAATTAATTATAAAAGCTAATTATTTTTAAATATAAGCTTCTTTATTACTTAACTAAAAGCTTTTATTATAAAAAGTAGCTTAATAAAGAGGTATAGAGGCTAAGTACTTTAAATATAATAGATTTATACTTTAGTAGGCTAAAGACTAAGTATAGCCTCTAGATCTTTAGTATTATTATACTTATAGATATAATTATTACTAATTTATAAGTAAGCTTTTATATTTTTTTTTATAGCTTTAACCCAGTAATAACTAATAAATAGAATTTAAATATTTTAATAAGCTATAAAAGTATTAATAATAAAGTCTCTAGCTAGATTAAAGTCTTAATAAACTTAATTAATAAGGTTACTTTTAGGCTATAGTATTTTAAGTAACTTTAATTATAATAAATATATTACTTAACTACCCCTATTTATACTAATAGTACACTAATGTTTAGCTAGTCTTTATGATTATAGACTAGTTATATGCTATATAGCATAATCAATTCTGCCCTCTGTTGCCACCAACGCTAACATTACAACTTCAGGTCTTTAACTTTAGGCTCCTAAACCTACACAAAACTCAATACATTTTTCTTCTGAAACCCCGCAATTACCCCTCTCTTATCCTCACTGCAGAGTGATTCTCATCGCCCTCTCGGCCTGCCACCCAATGGCCTCGAGCCACTCGTCATATAAGCCGCCGCGAATGGCCATGATAAATTCCCTTTCCTTAACCTCTAGATCTATCCCTCTAAGCAACTTCTCTCTAAGTGCATTAAGTGCCTTTATCTTGGCATTAAGGAAGCCTCTATTAACCAGCTTGTAATGAGGCTATGTAACCTTAAGGATCTCGCAACTAAAGGCCACCTGCTTAATGCGGTTAACATCATCTGTATGCTCCTAGGCCTTTAAGATCTCTATTGCCTCATCATATAGCTTGTAATGGTCACTGCTGCTAATAGCTTGGTCGATCATATCCTTCATTTTGGTCGCATTAGGTCCTTCTGTCAGATAAGGCTCGTCGGGATCGGGAGTCTGCAGGCTTCTTCTGATATGCATCGTGACGGTGTAGCTGTGATGTTGTTAGCAGCTGCGATCAGAAGGTGGGTTAGATGACTTACTGCCGAAGCGTGTTAGACGATTGAAGCGTGGTATTGTTTGAAGTGGGTTGCAAGAGGAAGATCTGGCCTAGCTGAAGAGCAAGAAAGGCTCTCTAGCTGGCTTAAGTGCAGTTAGGTTTAGGCTGTAATTGAGGCAGCTAACTTAATAATATTAACTTAATAAAGCTTTGCTGCCTGGGAGGCAAGTAATGTTTAAATTATAATAGACTTTAGAGATGCTTAGATACCTTTTAAGGCTAATATGTAAACTTAAAAAAAAAAAAAAAATATTACTTAACTAGCTAAAAAGCTTTAAAAAGCCTAGTTAAGTCTATAACTTCTTTATAACTTTAACCTTTTTTAATTTATTTATCTCTTAAAGATACTTATCTTAATAATTATAAAACTATTAAGAAACTAATTAAGCTTATATTATCTATAAGTTCTTTACCTTAACTGCTTTATTTAATTAATAATATTAACCTTAATTATAATTAAGATATTAAACTTAAATAACTAGTAATTAATAACTATTAATTAACTAAATATATAAATATTACTTTTACTTAGCTATAATTTAGAAATTAGTAATAAGAAGATTATAGACTTTATTAAAGGTATAACCCTCAGTACTAAGATCTAGGTATAAAAGCTAGTATAAAAGGTATTTGCAGTTACTTATAATTATTAAATAGATATCTAATTACTTAATCTAATTATCTTTAAATATAAAATACTCTGCTACCTAAACTCTAATTCTAATCCTATTTAAAGGTAATACTAAACTAAAATGCTATTTCTAAGAATTAAGTAATAATATACTAATACCTTAAATCTAATAATAAATTATTAAATTATTAACTTAAAAAGTAAGTATAGTTTATAAATTATAACTATTATTAATCTTATAACTATAATCTATATTAACCTTTAAGTAAGCTTTCTATAAGTAGTATTTAAAGTTTATATATAATAGAATTACTTAAAAAATTCTATAAAGTTAATTATATAAAATAAAGAAAATTCTATATATAAGAAAGAGTTTATAACTAAAAGTTAAAGAGTCCTTTAGTAGGTAAAATAAGGCTATAGTTAATTAAATAGAATTTACCTAACTAAGTATATATTATAGGTAATTGGTAATAAGGCTAGGTAGTTATAATAGTATTATATTTAACTAAAGCTTAGGGAAGCAGAATTCTAGGTTAAGGGATTTTCATAATAGACTTAAGGGGATTGCAGGTTACATATTAGGCTAACCTCCTAATTAGCCTTATCCCTAAGCTGCTATCATAATTATCCCCCCCTTCTTAGTTTAGCTATCCTTAGCTAAAGTAGTATTACAGTAGAATTAGGTAGCTACTAATTCTTAATATATCTTTAATATTTCTTCTAAGTAAGCTTTAATAATCTTAAGAGTCTATAGCAGTAGAAGGCTTTCTTATAATTAATTCCCTTATAAAAACTACTAGACTCTTATATATAGCCTCTTTAAGATGCCTCTTAAATGTATATATATATAAGAGGCTCTAAATCATTAAATTAGATTTAATTCCTTAGGCTTCTATAGGCTTCTATTTTTACCTTTATAGTAGGTATTTAATTTTGCCTTTAATTTAATTTCTCTCTCTCTCTTCTTCTTCTCTTTATCTTATATAACCTCTTTAGCTTATATGCCTTTTACCTCTCTTTAGTCTCTGCCTTTATGCCTTTAGTCTTAACCTTTATTAATCCCTTTCTTATTATTTCTACTTTAATTCCTTTATATTTATAATATCTAATAGTAAGCATAAATCTGCTTAAGATATTAATATTCTTAGTAAGCTTTAAGTACCCTTTAAACCTACTAGCTACACTCTTTTAGCTATTATATACCTTTTCTGTATTTACTGTACTCTTAAGTACCTTAAGACTGCACTTTTAGACCTTAATCTTATTAATAACCTATATAACTTCTATATAGTCTTATATACCTATAGTAACCCTTATACTTCTGCTTATAATAAATATAATAAGAGTAGAGGTATCTATATTCTATAGGTATTATTCTTCTTTCTAATTACTATCTAGTACTAACCTAGCTAGGGCTTTAGCTATAATTAAAGGCAATTAGGAGAATATTATATCTATAATAAAGTTTATATATATAGCTATAACTAGCATTAATAAAGATAAGAAGAAATTACCTTAGCTCTATTTTAAAACTTATAAGGAAATTATATATACTTTTTACTAGTTATTAACTGCCTTTTTTATTTTATATAATACTTACTTTATAGCCTTTTATTTCTTAAGTATAAAGAAGATTATAATAAATTACTTTATAAAGCTTTTTATACTTATACTAATATATCTTAATATAAAAGGCTTTCCTTTTATATATTATTACTATTATAAATTATTATTAAGTTTATATTAAAATATACCTATCTCTTAAAGCTACTAATAAGCCTAAAGTTTAGAGATACTATTATATCTCTTAGATCTTATTCTTTAAGCTATTAGATTATAAATATGCAGCTTAGTAGGTTACTACTTAGGCTTTCTTTAATTAGGCTACTAAGAGTATATATAATAATGCTATAGATACCTCTTTATTAGCTATAAAACTTAAAGGATTTAGCTTCTCTTTAGCTATAAATATATATACTAGTCTTAACTTAAGTCTCTTTTCTCCTTTAGCTTCTATTAATAGCTAATTATTCTTTACTGCTATGCTTATAATTAATATAAAAGCTAAGGCTTCTATTTTACCTCTAGTATATCCCTTACTCCCTAACTAACCTCTACCTGCTACTAGAGCATTAGGCTTTAGTTCTTAGAGTTTAGTTTATACTTTACTAGCTTTAGTATTTAATTTACCTCCTTATAAATTAATAAGCATTATAATAATTAAAGTCTTACTTTTAGTTATACTTAATACTTACTAGACCCCTTTAAAATACCTTTAACTTATATTAAGTATTATAACTTTAATTAAGCGCCTTATTAGTTACCCTTAAAGAAATTATCCTATTATAAATAATAATAATAAATTAGCTTAAAGGTATAGGTTTAGTAGTATTATAGTTTAATCTTAGTAGTTATTTACATTTAGCTTAGTAGTTCTTTAGGCTAAATCTTAGTAGATTTACCTGCATTTTAAGGTTACTTTTGCTTTTATTTAGCATTTTTATAGCTATTATCTTTAGACTTTAATTAAAGCTTTTTCTTAGTTATTTTTTCTTTTATAGAGCTATTTCTATCTATAACTTAAATCTCTTGCCTTTTTGCTTAGCTTAGGACTTTACTTATGCTATAATAATTTATAAGGCATTCTTTATATTTACAGCAGTAACCTATTAGTTATACTCTACTAGCTATCCTTTCTATTTTATAAGATAATATAATTCCTTATATATCTCTTTTTCTTCCTTAATACATTTAACTTTCTATTAATTATCTTCTTCCTTAAGGTCTAGTATTAGTAGGGAATTATTATCCTTTTAATTCTATACTTAATATACTTTAAGGAGACTTATATAAAAGATATTATATATCCTTATATATTAGTTTAGTAAGGCTAGGTAATATACTTATAGCCTAATATGCTTTATAATCTAGAAGGGTTTAATAAATCTTAAGGCTAGCTTTTTCTTCTCTCTTTTAAGCTTTAAGTTCTTTATTAAGAGTATAACTAGTTATTCTTACTTAAAGTTTATTTCCTAGTACTTTATATTAAAGTACTTAGCCTGCCTTTTAGTAGCTTTTTACTAGTATATTATAAGTCTATCTCTTAGCTTTTATAGTTTCTATACTTTATATCTAACTTCTAGGACTTCCCCTTTAAAGCTAATATCCTTAGTAGTAATATAGAATTCTAGGTTAAAACCTATTAAAGCTCTATTTAGAGTTATATCTATTATAGCATTAACTCTAGAGTTATAAGTAAATTAGGCTATTTATAGGAGTTTTAGCTAGATATACTAGTTATTCTTAATAAAGTATTAAAGGTAATAGCTAAAAATTTAGTTTATTCTCTCTATTTATCTATTAGTTTAAAGGTAAAATGCTATTAAAAGCCTTTATTTAATTTTTAAGTAATAGTATAGCTTTAACTAGAATATACTTATAAAGATAAATCTTCTATTTAAGATAATACCCTTTAGGGCTCTAAACTATAGTTTAATCTCTTTATAGAAAAGCTTAGCTAGGTTAGATATAATAATCTTAATAAAGATAAGTAAAAATCTTATAAATTTTATAAGTCTATTAACTATTACTAGGATTATATCTACCTCTTAGCCTTTAAAGATTACTAGTAGTAGCCTAGTAATAAAGTCTATAGAAACCTCTTTAAAAAGTTATAATAGAATTAGTAGGCTTTCTAGCTTCCTATAAGGTTAATGCCTTTTAAATACTATCTCTTAGTAAATACTATATATAGCTATATACTGCTTTATATTAGTTTTTAAGCCTTCTTAATAGAGTTTCCTTTAAATTAGCTTCTAGGTATACTTAGCACTAAAGTATCTTACTAGGGGATTATTATAGTATAGCTTTAATATCTCTTTTCTTAAATTAGGTTTCTATAATATATAAAGTCTATTCTTAAAGTAAAGGAGATTATCTTTTACCTTCTACTCTTAAGAACCCTCTTTATAATTTGCCTTAAAAATCTTATCCTTTTAGTAAGGTATCTCTTTATCTCTTAATTATACTAGCCTAATAATCTTAATTAAGGGTTTTAATATATTATCCTTTAAAGGCCTCTCTTAGTATAAAGATCTAGTTACTATCTTATTAGAAATTGCTATAAATAACTTTAATATCTCTTAAGACTATACATTTAGATTAGGTTTCTAGCCTATAGTATTTATATTACTTAGTAATAAGGCTAGATTATCCTTAATATCTAAAGATATTTTATTTACCTTTAACTTACTTAAGGTTTAAGGTAGTTTTACTCTCTTTATAAGTATCTTACTTAACTTCTATTTTTACTATTAACTTCTTATTATAGCTTATATCTTAGCTATTTTATCTTTTAAAGACTTAATTAAATTTAACTTTTAGTAATTCTTTCTTTTAACTTTTAAAGGTTTTAAAAAGGTATTAGTAAGATTTATTAATCTCTTTTTATACTTAATTATAAAGTTATAAGTTATTAAGTATAAGTACTATTATACTTATTTTCTATTTAATTTAATATTCTTTATAAATAACTAAAGGTTTTAGTAATTACTTAGAATTTTTATTTATTTTAAGAAGCCTTTAAGGTAATACTATTAATACTTAAATAACTTTATAATAGCTATTATCTTCTAATTAAGTATACTATATCTTCTTTTAAGGTTATTAAACTTTTATAACTAAAATGCTATAGGGTAGTAGTATTCTTTATTATCTAGCTAGAAAAGAATACTAGCTATAATATAATTTAATATATCTATCTTAATATAGATATATCTTTTAAGATTAAAGTATTATAAGACTAAAGCCTTTTTAAACTTAGCAAGAAGGGCTTAAAATACCTGCTTTTTATAGTTATTTAACTTTATACTTTTAAGTTTCTTCCTATTCTAGCTTCCTTTTAGGAGAGCTATAAGGAGTATAGTAACCTTTAAGTATCTATAGATAAACTGTTTATAGAAGTTATAAAACCTAAAGAATACTTAGACCTCTTTATAGGTAGTAAGTTTAGGCTACTTAAGTATTATATAAATCCTTACTAGATCTATCTTAATTCCTTCTATAGTTAGTATAAAGCTAAGAAACTTAACTCTATCCTAGTAGAAGGAGCACTTTAAGGGTTTTATATATAATTTAGCCTTTATTAAATTACTGTTAATACTACTGTTTATTGCCTTAGCATTAGTTATCATTTTATAGGGCAAATATGCTTAGTTAGGTAAATTCTATTTAATTAACTATAGCCTTATTTTACCTGCTAAAGGACTCTTTAACTTTTAGTTATAAACTCTTTCTTATATATAGAATTTTTTTTATTTTATATAATTAACTTTATAGAATTTTCTAGGCAATTCTATTGCATATAAACTCTAAATGCTACTTATAATACCTAGCTACAGGTTAGCAGAGACTATTATTATAAGTATAATAATGCTTATAATCTAGTATTTAAGCTAAGAGGTATTCTTTAATTTATAGAAGTACTATTTAGCTTTACCTATAGATTAAGTATCTATGAAGTACTATATCTTTCCTTAAAGCTACTTATTATAATAAAAGTTCTTAAGTAAGTAATAAAAGATATTATACTTAAAGATAGCTAAGCTAAGTAGCTAATTATTTATCTAACTATTATAATTAATTGCTTTTACTTATATAACTTTCTCTTATATTACTTTATAGGTTACTTACTGCTAAAGGGCTATAATACTTCTATTATAAACTCTTTAGTAGTACTTATAGCAAGCAGGAAGAGATTATATATACTATTAATAGATAGCAGTTACTAGCTGCTAGTTATTTAGGTTTAATATCTTAACTGTAATTAAGGTTAGCCTTATTAATTTAATATTAAGGTAGAGAACTTGCAGATAACCTAGGCTTAGCTAGTTTCTTAATAATTTTATAATTATTAAGATAAGTATCTTTAAGAAATAGATAGATTAGAAAAGGTTAAAGTTATAGGGGAGTTATAGATTCTATTAATTAAGCTTTTTATAGCTCTTTAACTAGTTAAGTAATATATTTATTATAATTAAAGTTACTTAAGATGCTATAGCTTAAAGATAACCTTATTAATTAAGTTTATTAAGATTTTAGTCTAGTTAAAGACTTTATAGTTAATACTTTTATAGCTGTTATTAGAATATCTAGGTCTTATTTATTAGTTATTACTAGGTTAAGGCTATAAAATATATAATTTAGCCTCCTTTATCTATTCTAGGATCTATTTAAGGTACTTTATATATTCTTTTCTAATCTTAAAAAATACTAAAATATTATTTAAATAAATAATATAAATTATATTTATAAGACTTTAAAAGGCTTAATAGATATAATATTAAAATGTAGTAGATATATTAGCTAATTTAAATAGTATAACTATATACTTAAAGTAACTATAATAGGTTTAGAAGGTAGTCTTTTATTTATTACTCTTTTAAATATAAATTCTATAATATATATCTTTTATATTAATCTTAGAAAAGTACTTTACTCCTTAAATGCAATTTATAATCTTTAAAATTAAAAGTAAAAAGTAGTAATTCTTAATAGTAATAGCATTTAACTTATAGTAATCTATATAGAGGTATAATTTTCTATCTTTCTTAGGGATAAAGAGGATAGAAAACCTAGCTAGGCTCTTTAAGGGGCAGATTTAGCTAGTCTTTAAGTTCTCTTAAATATATTCTTAAAGTTCTTTTAACTCTATTTATAAGAGGGGGTAAATAGGCCTATAAGGGAGGTCCTTTCCTTTAACTAGGTTAATAATATAATCAGTTTTCTTAAAATTAGGTATTTTAATTGCTTTATTATAGCTAAAGACTTTAATATAAGCCTTAAGCTTATAGAGAATACCCTTAAGTTAATTAGGTTTTTAAGGGTCTTTACTAGGGAGTAAGTAAAGCTTATTAATAATAGTAATAGTAAAGATCTTAGCTTTATTATAGGTTTTCTTTAGGAATTGCTAGGGTTTAAGGAGTTTAAGGCTACTATAATAACCCTTAAACTACTATTTCTTTATCTTAAAATTAGCTACAATTTAAAGGTCTTTTAAGGTAATAATAGAAAGAAGTATTAGTTCTTTATAATCTCTTTTATTAATACTTATTAGACTTTAAGTAGTTTTATATATTTATTTCTAATAGTTAATTAATATTAAAAGTACTTCTTATTATCTTATAGTTTTAAGTTATATATTATTAGCTCCTTAAAGAAGTATATTAGTATTCTCTAGTTATTAAAATCTTTAGGATTTTATAAAGGTTTTACTAATAGTATCTATCTTAATACTATAATCTAAGTATACTTATACTATAATAGTTTTATAGCCTTAAGCCTTAATAGTAATAGAGATTCTTCTCTTAAACCTAATTTAAGGTATATTTAAGTTATTATTTAAAACTATTATAAAGGTATTAACTAGAAACTAACTTATATTTTTAGCTATATTTAGTTTTTTAATCTCCTAATTTAGTTTATCTTTCTAGTTTTAAGGCAGTTTCTAGAGTAATAACCTATCTTATAGTAGTTATAATACTCTATTAAGTTTATATCTTTTTCCTTTTCTTTTCCTTTATCTTTAGTAGTATAAACTAGAGTATAGTTTAAGTTACTCTCCTAGAGCTACTAATATAAGTATACTCTTATAATCTTTTAAGATTAGTAAAGCTTCTTTCTTACTAGTAGGGATTTAAATAGGTTTTCTATATATTTATTCTTTTAGTTTAATATATCTTAGAATTATTATTTTATAGCTTTAACCTAGTAACAACTAATAAATAGAACCTAGGTATTTTAATAAGCTATAGAAGTATTAATAATAAAGTCTTTAGCTAGACTAAAGTCTTAATAAACTTAATTAATAAGGTTACCTTTAGGCTATAGCATCTTAAGTAACTCTAATTATAATAAATACATTATCTAACTAGCTAAAGAGCTTTAAAAAGCCTAACTAATAAGATCTATAACTCCCCTATAACTTTAACCTTTCCTAATCTATCTATCCTTAAAGATACTCATCTTAACAATTACAGAACTATTAAGAAACCAACTAAGCCTCTATTAGATGCAAGTTCTCTACCCCAACATAAGATCAACAACGCTAACCTCAATTGTAGTCAAGATGTTAAACTCGCTCAACGCGCAACCAGTAGGCATCGATTGACTATGCCTGCAGCCTATCCTAACTGGCTACAACTACCCCTAAAACGTCTATAATAGCAATATCATTACCCTATAAATAAATATATACTAAGGGGCAAGAATTAAAGTAAAAAGGGAAGCTAGTTAGTTATTAGCAATTAGCTATAATTAGCAGATAGATAATTAGTTATAAAAGCTAGTTATCTTTAAGTGTAAGCTTCTCTGCTACTTAACTAGGAGCTTCTACTACAGAAAGTAGCTTAATATAGAGGTATAAAGGCTAAGTACCCTAGATATAATAGATTTATACCTTAGCAGGCTAAAGACTAAGTATAGCTTCTAGATCTCTAGTATTATTATGCTTATAGGTATAGTTACTGCTAATCTATAAGTAGGCTTCTGTATTATAGGTAGTATTTAGAGTTTATATGTAATAGAATTGCTTAGAAAATTCTATAAAGTTAATTATATAGGATAAAAAAAATTCTATGTATAAGAAAGAGTTTATATCTAAAAGTTAAAGAGTCCTTTAGCAGGTAAAATGAAGCTATAGTTAATTAAATAAAATTTACCTAATTAAGCATATTTGCCCTGTAAAATGATAACTAATGCTAAGGCAATAAACAGTAGTATTAACAGTAATTTAACAAAGCTTAGAATTATTATATTAATTAAATTAATTCTTTTTAAGTTTCTAGAAGACTAATACCTCTCTAAAAGGCTATAGTATCTCTAAGTATTAAAAGTAGTTTAGCATAGTATTAGTAGATTTATACAGTAGTATTAAGTTTATAAGGAAGATAATCTTTAATAGAGATAAGGTACTTATAGAAGTCTTAAGGAGATTAACCTAGTTATTATTATGCGTTTTCTAGCTAGGCTATTATAAGAATTTAGCAATTTTTCCTATCTTTTATAAGAGTAAAAGACTATTTTTAAAAGGCTTTTTAATCTTATTTAAGAGACTCCTTTTTCTCTTTTAATTATTTATTAAAGTAGCTTAATTATACAAGTTATATATTAAGAGTTATATTATTATAAGTAAAAAGGATTTAACTTCTATTAATATAATATTATTTTTAAGCTTCTTAAAAGCTTTAGTTTATATTATTAAGCTACTTATTCCTTTTTTAAAATGTAATTAAGTATTTAAGAGTAATAATATTCTTTACTTTAACTTTACTTTTAAAAGAAAAGCTAGTTTATAATCTATTATAGTTTAATAAAGTATTATTAAAAGAGTAATTATTATTCTTAATATTTAAGTTAATTACTATAAGTTTTAGATTATTTCTCTTTTAGGGTTTAAGTAGGTTTTATAGGTTATTGCTATTCTCTTTAAAGAGTTATTCTAGTTCCTTTTTCTATTATTAAAGGGTAAGCTTTACCTCTAGCTATTAGATTCTCTCTTCTAGAATAGTAATATAGCTTATACTAATAGGTTAGCTAGGTATCTAGGTTATAGATTAAGATAGCTCCCTTCTTAAGGTCTAGGTAAAGTTACTAGGGATTTCTAGGGGATTTAGAGCTAACTTATTAGGTTTAGTGCTTACTATAATAGTTCTTTGCTAGTTAACTATTATGCCTAGGTAGCCTAGAGTAAAAGCTTTAAAATTATTATAAGTAATTAATAATAAGGCTAAGTAGTTATAATAGTATTATATTTAATTAAAGCTTAAAGAAGCAGAATTCTAGGTTAAGGGATTTTTGTAATAGACTTAAGGGGGTTGCGGGTCACGTGTCAGGCTGACCTCCTGATCAGCCTTATCCCTGAGCTGCTATTACAGCATATTTGCCCTGTAAAATAATAACTCATGCTAAGGCAATAAACAGTAGTATTAACAGTAGTAAGCTTTTATATTATAAGTAGTATTTAAAGTTTATATATAATAAAATTACTTAGAAAATTCTATAAAGTTAATTATATAAAATAAAAAAAATTCTATATATAAAAAAGAGTTTATTTTATAGCTTTAACCTAGTAACAACTAATAAATAAAACCTAGGTATTTTAATAAGCTATAGAAGTATTAATAATAAAGTCTCTAGCTAGATTAAAGTCTTAATAAACTTAATTAATAAAGTTACCTTTAGGCTATAGCATCTTAAGTAACTCTAATTATAATAAATATATTACTTAACTAGCTAAAGAGCTTTAAAAAGCTTAATTAATAGGATTTATAACTCCCTTATAACTTTAACCTTTTCTAATCTATCTATTCTTAAAGATACTTATCTTAATAATTATAAAACTATTAAAAAACTAATTAAGCTTCTATTAAATATAAGTTCTTTACCTTAATATAAGATTAATAATACTAACCTTAATTATAGTTAAAATATTAAACTTACTTAATATACAATTAGTAGGCATTAATTAACTATATCTATAGCCTATCCTAACTAGCTATAACTACCTCTAAAATATCTATAATAGCAATATTATTACTCTATAGATAAATATATACTAAGGGATAAGAATTAGAGTAAAAAGGGAAGCTAGTTAATTATTAGCAATTAGCTATAATTAGCAGATAGATAACTAGTTATAAAAGCTAGTTATCTTTAAGTGTAAGCTCCTTTACTGCTTAACTAGGAGCTTCTACTATAGAAGGTAGCTTAATAAGGAGGTATAAAGGCTAAATACCCTAGATATAATAGATTTATATCTTAGCAGGCTAAAGACTAAATATAGCCTCTAGATCTCTAGTATTATTATGCTTATAAGTATAATTACTACTAATCTATAAGTAGGCTTTTATATTATAAGTAGTATTTAAAGTTTATATATAATAGAATTACCTAGAAAATTCTATAAAGTTAATTATATAAGATAAAAAAAAATTTATATATAAAAAAGAGTTTATACCTAAAAGTTAAAGAGTCCTTTAGTAGGTAAAATAAAGCTATAGTTAATTAAATAGAATTTACTTAATTAAGCATATTTGCCCTATAAAATGATAACTAATACTAAGGCAATAAACAGTAGTATTAACAGTAATTTAATAAAGAAAAAAGAGTTTATATTTAAAAGTTAAAGAGTCCTTTAGTAGGTAAAATGAAGTTATAGTTAATTAAATAGAATTTACTTAACTAAGTATATTTACCCTATAAAATAATAACTAATGCTAAGGTAATAAACAGTAGTATTAACAGTATTTAATTATACTATTTTCTTTAGTAGTCTTTAAAGATTTAAACTACTATATATATTCTATTTATAGCCTTAATATAATTAAAAAAGTAATAATATTATAGCTTTATAATAAGCTTATAGTATATAAAATTTAGCTTTAATTAAATAATAAATATTCTATTAAAAAGTTAAAATGTCTTTGCAGCAATACGCAAGGTATAGCTAATAGAGTTTTATATAATAAGATAATATAATATTTTATAGCTTTAACCTAGTAATAACTAATAAATAGAACCTAGGTATTTTAATAAGCTATAAAAGTATTAATAATAAAGTCTTTAGCTAGATTAAAGTCTTAATAAACTTAATTAATAAGATTACCTTTAGGCTATAGCATCTTAAGTAACTCTAATTATAATAAATATATTACTTAACTAGCTAAAAAGCTTTAAAAAGCCTAATTAATAGGATTTATAACTCCCTTATAACTTTAACCTTTTTTAATCTATTTATTCTTAAAGATACTTATCTTAATAATTATAAAACTATTAAGAAACTAATTAAGCTTCTATTAAATATAAGTTCTTTACCTTAATATAAGATTAATAATGCTAACCTTAATTATAGTTAAGATATTAAACTTACTTAATATGCAATTAGTAGGCATTAATTAACTATACCTATAGCCTATCCTAACTAGCTATAACTACCTCTAAAATGTCTATAATAGTAATATTATTACCTTATAGATAAATATATACTAAGAGGCAAGAATTAAAATAAAAAGAAAAGCTAGTTAATTATTAGCAATTAGCTATAATTAGCAGATAGATAACTAATTATAAAAGCTAGTTATCTTTAAGTATAAGCTCCTTTACTACTTAACTAGAAGCTTTTATTATAAAAGGTAGCTTAATAGGAAAGTATAAAGGCTAAGCACTCTAGATATAATAGATCTATACCTTAGCAGGCTAAAGACTAAGTATAGCCTCTAGATCTCTAGCATTATTATTTTATAGCTTTAACCTAGTAATAACTAATAAATAGAATTTAGGTATTTTAATAAGCTATAGAAGTATTAATAATAAAGTCTCTAGCTAGATTAAAGTCTTAATAAACTTAATTAATAAGATTACCTTTAAGCTATAGCATCTTAAGTAACTCTAATTATAATAAATATATTACCTAACTAGCTAAAGAGCTTTAAAAAGCCTAACTAATAGAGTCTATAACTCCCTTATAACTTTAACCTTTTTTAATCTATTTATCCTTAAAGATACTTATCTTAATAATTATAAAACTATTAAGAAACTAACTAAGCTTCTATTAGATATAAGTTCTTTACCTTAACTACTCTTTATAAGATTAATAATACTAACCTTAATTATAGTTAAGATGTTAAACTTACTTAATATATAACTAGTAGGCATTAATTAACTATACCTATAGCCTATCCTAACTAGCTATAACTACCTCTAAAATGTCTATAATAGTAATATTATTGCCTTACAGATAAATATATACTAAGGGGCAAGAATTAAAATAAAAAGAAAAGCTAGTTAATTATTAGCAATTAGCTATAATTAGCAGATAGATAACTAATTATAAAAGCTAGTTATCTTTAAGTATAAGCTCCTTTATTACTTAACTAAAAGCTTTTACTATAAAAAGTAGCTTAATAAGGAGGTATAAAGGCTAAGTACCCTAGATATAATAGATCTATACCTTAGCAGGCTAAAGATTAAATATAGCCTCTAGATCTCTAGTATTATTATACTTATAGGTATAGTTACTGCTAATCTATAAGTAAGCTTCTATATTATAGGTAGTATTTAGAGTTTATATATAATAGAATTACCTAGAAAATTCTATAAAGTTAATTATATAAGATAAAAAAAATTCTATATATAAGAAAGAGTTTATACCTAAAAGTTAAAGAGTCTTTTAGTAGGTAAAATAAAGCTATAGTTAATTAAATAGAATTTACCTAATTAAGTATATTTGCCTTATAAAATGATAACTAATGCTAAGGCAATAAACAGTAGTATTAATAGTAAATATTAAAAAATATAATAATCTTAAAATTAAGTTTTAAAGTTATATAGTACTGCTACCTTTAATCTTATAATTTAATTAAATAAGTAGCTTTAATTTATAAATATAAAAAAGATATTCTTTTTAGCCTATTAAGGCTAAATGCCTTCTTTATTATTACTTAGTTAAGGTAATTACTATTAAGGCTTTAACCTAAATAGACTATCTTAAAATAGGCTAAAAACCTTAAAATCTATTATAAAATATAATACTATATAATTAGCATTAATAATAGCTAATCTAGCTATAATCTCCTAAGTATAGTAGCTAATTATTATATAATTAATCTTTTAATTAATATTAATAATTTTAATTTTAATTATATCTTAAACTTATATACTTTTCTTTATATTTAGAAAATTATAAGTAAAAACTTATTATATGTTAATAGATTATTATTAAAGTAGTAAGTTAATCTTATAATCTTTAATTATAAAGTAAAGCTTTTTAATATATAAAATATATTTATCTTTATATATATTATAAGTTAAATATAAGCCTTAAATAACCTTACTAATTAGCTAGAAGAGGGTTAAGACCTATTAATTAAGTAATAGGCTTTCCTTACTAGAATTATATTAGTTAGTAGTAATAGTTTATATTAAGAGTAGTTTATAGAGTTAAAATATATAATTATAGTAATTAAATTAATAATATAAATATTATATTATAGGAATTAAAAGCTATTATAGTATAAAGGAGAAGAAGTAAGAGGAAAAAGAGAGAAAAAAAGGTAAATTAAAAAATAAAGGTTTTAGTATTAAAGAAAAAACTATAAATATTAGCAGATTAAAGCTAGCTTAGCAGGTTAGTAATAGATTAAATTAGGTTATAAAGCAATGCAGTGCAGTATAAGGAATATAAATTAAAGGTAAATATAGCTAATTAACACTTAGGATAAATATTTTATAGATATTAAAAAAAGCCTTAAAAGATATTTTTATAAATTAATTAATAGAGCTTTAAGTAATACTAAAGTAAGATACTACTACCTACTATAAGTAGCCTTAATTAATAATATATAAAAATATTATAACCTTTAACTATAAGGTTTATTAATATAATCCTTATATATATATATTATTAAAAATCTATTAATATAGCTAATTAAATTTCTTCTTAGTTATATATAGCTTATTATAGAATTACTTATTAGACCTTTATAGTAGCTACTATAACTTCTCTTTTACTATAGCTAGCTTATTAAAGTTAATAATATTCCTTAAACTTAAAAGATATAAAAAAATATAGCTTTTTTTTATTTCTAATTAATTTAATAGCTTTATAAAGTAGCCTTACTATAAGTAAATCCTTTATATTACTATATTTATTATTAAAGCTATTATTATAAGCTTTATAAGCCTTATTAAAAGTATTATTAAGTATTTATAAGTAATAACTATAAGTTTTAAGCTATTACTATAAGGGTTAGTTTTATAGCTTTATAAGCCTTTAGTTAAAAAAATATATATTTATTACTCTATTTAATTAAATATCTATATAATAGAAATTATATATAAATTCAATTAATACTTATAGTTATTTAACCTTATAAGGCTTATAATAAGAAGGTATATTATATAACTGCTAACTGGATTAAAAATCCCTTATCTATTATATTCCTTACTAAAAGTTAACCCTTTTAGGAATAGCCTCACTTTACACTGGATTAACTGCAATGGATAAATCGATTGGATCAGGGCCTAAATTCAGTTTGCCGATTACGCATCCATGCCTCGGCAGTCATTTCTTCACCATCTTTGGAACTCGTATGATAATACACACTTGTTATCGCTTAATGCCCTTACGTCTAGCTACCTATTCTCACCGTATATGATGTGTCACTTACATGTTTCAATGGAGACTGCAGCAGGCCGTCCAACTTACAAGCATGAGTCCCAGCGCCGCGGTCGTGGTAGCGGGTATACCGGGCATCAAACCCGGTTCCCAGACCGACTATAAGAAAAACTATTCAAGCTGCGTCACGGTCACACCCATTGACAAGGGGAAAGGGGATACTCTTACCATCCTTGTAGGATCCTCCGACGACCCGGCCGAGAATGCTGCAAGCACGGAATTGTATGGGTCAGAAACAAGAAACGTGAGAAGCATTGACTCGGAATTACGCAGTCTTGGCGACTTTAATGGTGAATAGAGCTTTAGAAACACGGAAATGGCTCATTCACTAATATCTTTGTAATCTTGTCTTGACTCTTGATTTCCACTGATTTCTTTGGTCCCGACCCGTTGTTGCCCGTCGCGGTCACGGAGCTGCCGTTGAAAGTGGGTCTGCCCTGCGCCCCTCTTCCCGCCGGAGATCCACTTGAACTACCAATTCGGACTCTCCTTTGTCCGCGCGCTGCCTTCAATTCTCATTCTCCCTCATCTCTGAATTACTCAGCCCTCTATATCTCCCTGCGGCTCTTTGTCTAGTTTCCCTATTCTGCAAAACATCCGAGACGCCAACCTCGGATCACAAGACTAATAAGCAATTCACAACCATCAAAAACCAAGGCCGCTCCCAATCAGAGGCCGTCGAGTCAGTTCGGACGGACACTAGGTGCGAAACCCAGTACTGACTCAAGCTTATGCACCAGATCGACCACCACGAGGTCCCTAGACAGCTGAATTGTCGGCCCGTCCTTGCAAGTCCTCGGGAAATTTTTCTCAACGCATGTGCATACGTAGCATCCACGTCACATTCGCGATTCAGGTGGTTATGGGGGAGAAATGTCGTTGTTCCATGGCAGCTTCGCCGATGATGTCCAAGATACAGGTAACTAACATGTGGCAGCTTGGGTTGCTCAATACCGCTTCTTTCAGCCACTGTCTATCCCTGTCTATCCTTTACTTTCTGACTCGAGCAGGCTGAGGAAATTTTATTGCTACGGAATAAGTATCGTGTACTTTTGCGACTTACGCGGATACTAGTTGCATCTCAAAGGCTATCTCACCCCTACCTACCGTCGATCGAGTCATGACTCCCTGCATCATGACACCCTACCAGCTTGTCAACCACGTGCTTAGTCGTTTGAGGTATACCTCATCTCGGAGCACTGTCTCAAACTCGTCTCTCATGTTCAGCATAATTGCCTCGTCAGCGGGCGCTTTGGTGTCGTAAAATCGCTGTCTGGCTGCTTCGAGCCCTTCCATGGCTTGTTTGAGTTTTCCTTCTGCTTGACTCAACAATATTTCTTTGAGGCACTGCGCACAGAAATTTGGGATCCTGCCCTGGTCTGGTAGTGTCCTTGGTAACAGATGAAGTCCTTCCCTAGTCAGGGGTCTCGCTGGAACTCTATGCCCACACCCGGGATAGATGAGATCGACTCGGCAGAAGGGGCAAGTGCCCTGATAGTCGAACCACCCTTCAAGGCACTGCAAGCAAGCAGCATGACCACATGGCATTAGACTAAACGTACTTTCGTCAGGCGGCTCTGCGTCTGGTTTGATCTGACAGCTCGCCAGATGGCATATCTGACACTTGACTTCTATTGGTTGGTCAATGAGGAATGTAACTTTGGGGAATGGAAAAAAGGACTCTTGGGGGTCGTATCGTCGATTGGGTTGGAACCATGTTGAAAAGCGCGGCAGAGTCTTCGTCTTCTCCCATGGCCCAGAGCCCAATGTTCCATTTGTGTTCTGGTGTCGGGGATTCGGGGAAGTTTTACTGGCTCGGGTTCTCAGGTACTTCTTTTGAGGCTGTCGTTGGCGATTGGGATACATCGGTCATGGAATCTCGCATGCGTCTCGTTGATTGTGTTGTTGCGTTTTCAGTTGTGCTACTCTTGCTGTTGTCTCACGCTGTTGGCAAATACCCAGCGCTTAGTGACTAAATAGCTATTCTAGGCATAAAGACAAACTCTGATAACAAAGTTGGTATATGAAAGTACACGGCACTGTTCAATTCATTGACGGCTAGGAACATCCAAAATCCCCATCACCTTGGGTATTCCGTAGTGTACAGTTGTGTTCTTCAACGTTCTAGCCCATTGTTTATTGAACATTACGCTACATTCTACTGTATTGTTCTCTTTGTTCTTGATTGTAGTGAGTAATACGATGTTCTAGATTCCATTGATGACATGCATGCCCTAGGGATGAACCGCTAAAACGTTCGAAGACACCATAGCCTCCGTGGCCTTGTTCAGGTACAATAGCCGGTGACAGCAGCTAGTGTGTGGCTTGATCCCTTGACCACTTTATCTGTATAATATTTTGGATGCTGAATCGAAAGTCGCATGTCGTTCATGTTTCACGTGAGAATTTTGGCCCCATTCTACACAAGGTCGAGACCCTGACCATATATCTTAGCTGTTTGCGGATCACAATATTGATTCTTCTAGATGTGGTAGGAGACTCGCGAGGCACGCTGCGAAACGATGTTTCTTCATCCTTAGGCCCCTTGATTTGCCATTGCCGCTCAGCCTTAGGCCGTAAAGTATGTATGTGGGGGTACTGGGGAAATTTGATGACATACCGCAATAGCTGATTCTTTCCTATTACTGAAACTCCTGCATCAACTTGACTATTTGCTGATATTAAACCCAATACCGTTTGCGTCCGTGGGGATGACACATGTGTCACTCACATCACGATCATGTTTAGGGCTCAATTTACTTTGTAGATCATAACGTCGATCTAGCAGCCCGTTCATTATTACATTGGGCCAAAGTTAAAGATGCGGCTCAGCCCCATCATCAAATTCCCGGGATCTAGACTGGCGTCGATGGATCCGTCTCTTTACATACGACGTCCGAGCTAGTCATTCTCGGCCGAGGACGCCGAGTCCCCGACCACTCGTTTCGGGTTTACGGCCAAGTTTGGCCATAGCTTCCGAATATGCCCAGCGACCGGAGAAGGTTAATTCTTTGTCGGTCCGCTGAACACTCGGACCCGGAATCGTTGTGGAGCATTCCGGTTCTCAGCACCGGTATTCCGTGACCCCGGAAGTGATGTCGGGAGATGGGGCACGAGCTGAGTCAGTCAGTACACCAACCTGGACTATGTATAGAGTACATTACACCGTTACTTGGTGAAAACAAGCTTCATGATATGGGAAAATATTTAAGCCATACAACGATCAGAGTTCTCATGGCATATTGCGTGCCTGCATTGTCAACTAACTAATGCACATACCATCGTTTCACTAACGGACGTTGAAAAGTTACCAGAGTCATGAGAAGGCTGCGATGCCCGCCCTGCAGGGCACATGTAGTTGTGTACTTACTTACCGAGAGGTTGTTCTTTGTTCTTCGTTCAACCTTTGTGCTGCACAGAGGGAGGTATGCTGAGCGTACTACGTCGCAACCGACACGCGTAGAGCGGTGAATGGAACCCATGTTACCTTTCGAGATCAGCAACAAGGATAGATGCACCCGCTCAGCCGTTTGCAGCATTCATCTCGTTCTAGACTGATGGCCTCAGCTGTGCTCCACAGCTTTGTTTAATGGCATGTGTCTGAAATCTCGTCTGAGACTAAAGAAACATTCCCTTGATACCATTGAACTAGTCTTACCTTATCTTGCAACAGAGTTCTAGAACATGACCCTTGTCTACTCGAAGGATCGGGCATGTTGTAAGTCAACTGCGACGAACATACAGATTTCAAGCTGTAAGTTGGAGCTCTAGGGTAGGCTATTATCCTTGTGCTTCTGGTTGCTGGGGTTGCACAAGTAAACAGGGCTCTCGATGGAACAACTACCCGACCTCAACGCACCAACCAGTGAATCCTTCGTGATGGAGAGCCCCTGCACCTCCTTGATCTCCCCTTGGTCAAACCCTGATCTTCGCGTCTCTGTTAGGCAATCAGAATAGAGTATCAACTGGCCCATGTCAAAAGTAACACGGAAAAATTGCCCTGATATTAGGGGCTGCTGGGCAACAGGCGACTCTTGGCCAGACGTTGAATCTTTTTTAAACAGGCTTGCTAGTAGCGGTCAACTTCTCAGAAACTGATAAACTCCAACTTGCCTACCTGCCTTACTTATTGATCCTCACGGGCTTACACTCTTGCACCAACGCATCACGTAGTTTGAGAGCACCACTCTACCACCCATTGATAATGCCTTCGCTCAAGACATTGTTAGCCTCAGCCGTTTTGGCGTACCTGGCCAGCGCGAAGACTATCAAAATCACAGCTATCAGCGACGACAAGTTCGACCCCGAGGAGGTTGAGGCTGAAAAGGGTGATGTCCTTGAGTTCCATTTCGAGCCCAAGAACCACAGCGTCGTTGCTGGCGATTACCGATACCCTTGCTCTCCTCTCGATATGGGCACTGGCTTCTTTTCCGGTTTCGTTCCCACTGACAATGGATCTGCCGTAAGTTGCGACTCCTCGGGCCTCTTTGCGATTTCTAACACGTCTCTAGGACAAGATTTTCAAGGTCACCGTCAATGACACTGATCCTACGCCTTTCTACTCCTCCCAGGGCAAAGAATGCGCCTCGGGTATGGTTGGTATCATCAACGCCGACTCCAACAAGACTCTCTCCGACTATAAGAAGCGTGCATCGGAGCTGAGTTCGGGAGTCAACCCAGGCAAGAAGCCCTTTGGTGGCGAGTTGGTGGACGCTGATGACGCCGACTCAGATAGCGACAGTAGCTCCAGAAAGTCCAAGAACGACGACAATTCTGCTGGTGTCCTTGGTGTTCCTCTCACTGGACTGGTCGCTGTCATTGGTCTTGCAGTTATTATGACCTAGGCAGAGTGTTGGTGGGATGTTGGGACAGATGCGACATGATGTTCACGAAATCGTCTGGGAACTGTGTTTAAAACAGCGGGAGTAATTTGAAGCTATTATTTGAAGCCTGTGTCGACCAGGCAATGAATCGATCACTGGTTCAGAGTACTTATTCGACCGATGCACAACCTCAAACCCCGTCACCCGCCAGGTTTCAAATGTCTAATCTCATAATCTTATAATGATAACCATATGCAGGTTTTGGAAGGCGACTTGCCATTAATACTATCAAGTCACTTCTACCTTGGTCGGAGATGGTTCTCCGGGTCGTGGTCAGGGAGTTTGGAACCATCTCGTAACATCCAAGGGTTCTGAACTCCGCAATAGGATTCATAATTGCTGATGCTTTGCCTTCGGAGTTGAATCGGCATCTTGATTGAAGACTCCGAGAGTAGAGTAACCGGGCCGGTCTTCAAATGAATAAGTATGCTCGAATACAGCGTTTAGAAAAAGTTGACAAAGAGCTTAAACCGAGAGATGTGAGTCTATAGTGTTGGCGATATCGACATGATATGAAATTGTGAACAGCTGACTCTTGAAAAGCGAGCCGAGCATCTAGGGTAGGCTGTTGGAAGCCATCAAGTAACCTCTGTTAGTGAGCCTCGGCAAGCTGACACGAGACTGCTTAATTGAAAGGACCTCCGGGAATATCGGCAGCCTTCGGGTCACCAGTACCGGGGACCAATTCTAAACCCGGCCCACACCATCGTCACTTGAATACCGGATTCGCAACTCCCCTCCATGATTAACTCTCTCATATTACAAACTTGTTTCCGTAAACTCACCGACGAACGATCGCAAACGAAGTGGCCTCGATTCTTTCGACATATATGCGATCAAAATGCGCGGCGCGCTGAGGTGTAGAGCCACTGCTCGCCATCCTCGATTGTTACGACTATCGGCGGATGGCGGTAGATTTGCGAGGACGCTTCGGACGAGCGCAACATCTCAGGGCTTGAGGAGAGGCTTATATTGCCGACAGACACAACAAGCCCTGACGGTCCAAGGCGCCAACTTATCGACGTCATGTTTTAACCGATCGCGGTCGATGGCAACAGTAGTCGATGCTGAACCTATACACGGCGGAGGTCCAATTCCAGAGTATGACAGAAGGGTACAGGCGGGCATATTGCGAAACGATGAACACCAAAGAGGTGAGGATGTCGGAATCTAGTCAGGAACGTAAGCCAGTACTGATAAGAGAGAAGGGATCATACAGAACTTCCAAAACTTATATCATGAGTTGGAGAAATATGACGCCCCGCCTGTCCAGCACCCCAGCATCGAATCCCTCAAGCCCACGAAGAAGTCAATATTCTCGTCGCTTTTCGGCGCAGGCGGCAGCAGGTCGGCTACTGGGGATATCCCTAACGATCTTCCGAGGGGCTTGTATCTCTATGGTGACGTGGGTTGTGGCAAGACCATGTTGATGGATCTGTTATACGAAACTCTGCCTCCATCTGTCAAGTCAAAAAATCGAATTCATTTCAACAACTTCATGCAAGATGTACACAAGAGACTTCATAAATTCAAAATGGAGCATGGAAACGATATCGACGGGGTACCATATATCGCGGCCGACATTGCTCAACAGGCAAACGTGCTCTGTTTCGACGAATTCCAGTGCACAGATGTAGCAGATGCAATGATTTTGAGACGGTGGGTGCACTTTACTACTTCAAACTCGCTCAATGCTGACCGTATACAGGCTGCTTGAATCTCTCATGGCAAACGGTGTAGTCTTGGTAACAACTTCCAACAGACACCCCGACGAGCTGTACAAGAACGGTGTCCAGCGGGAGTCATTCATCCCTGCCATCGAACTTCTGAAGAATCGCTTGCATGTCATAAACCTCAACTCGCCAACCGATTACCGAAAGATCCCTCGACCTCCATCTGGTGTGTACCACACGTCACTCGACAGCCATGCGCATGCACACGCAGAGAAATGGTTCCGGTTCCTCGGCGATCCTGAACAGCCTGAACCTCGACCCGAGACGCAAAAGGTCTGGGGTCGTGAGATTTATGTTCCTCGAGTCAGCGGACGAGCGGCATGGTTCACCTTTGACGAATTGATTCGACAACCAAAATCTGCTGCTGATTTCATTGAGCTGGTTCGGGCTTACGAGGCATTCATTGTAACCGATATTCCGGCAATGACTCATCAGCAGCGAGATCTCGCTCGTCGCTTTATCACATTCATCGATGTTGTGTATGAGGGCAATGCCAAGCTTGTCCTGACTACCGAAAAGCCACTTTCAGAACTCTTTGTTTCCCGAGATGAGATTGCCGAAAGCCTCATGAATCAGGGCGTGAAGCACGAGCACGCGGAAGATGCTGCTGCCAACCATGACCTGGCACACAGCGTTGACAAGCTCAAAGACTCGAATCTCTTTGCCAGTTCTGAGGAGGCGTTCGCATTTGCTCGTGCGCTAAGTCGACTGCGGCATATGGAGAGTAAAGAATGGGTAGAAAGGGGAATGGGTCTTGAAGCTCAAGGCGGAAAGTTGGATAAGGATAACTGGACCAAGGCGAGAAGTCGTCAGATGGAAGATTCTATGTGAAGAGGAAGACGCAAAGCTGGATCGTGGGAGAAGCATTATATACCCGGGGGCATTGTCTCAGCATAGCGAGCGTTTGCCTGGTCTTGTACTTATAACTGTATGATGACGCCTGTTGAACCGAGCAGTTTGGATTCACACATGAGCATATTTGCTTTCTATATATAGAGATATATGATGATGCCTGAATAGAAAATTTCGCGGACGGTGATAAGTGTTTTTATCGCTTCCTATAGTGACTCCCCATGATGGACATCGCGGCTTGAGAACTAATCGCCTGGAATGGGTGGAGTTCAAGAACAAATTTATAAAGCTCAACGGCGTATTCATGAGCGAATCGTAACTTGACCAACTTGGAGGTGTTTCGGTAACTCGCCTTATGAATTGGGGGCCCAATCATCCATTACCGTAAGTTACTCGGTGGTGTGATTATACCTTAAACAGATGTGTTGAGGAAGCCACTTCGAGCTTCGGCTGATGATTGCAAAGAGTCCCCTCTCCTACATGTTACCGGTCCTATAGGGAATGCAGTTTTAATGGTTTGCAGAGAGTTTCAGGCCTATGTGATGTCAAAATGGTTGAAGGGACAAATGGAACCACCATTAACACTGAGACAAATTTAGAGCCACGTAGGAATGCCATGTCTCAGACATTGGTGATCATAATCCCTGGAAATCAATTGTCTCTGACCAGCCACACTCACAATTTTGAGTAACAATAGAAAGGACGAAAACAGGATATCCTGCGAAATTTCAATTAACCAGAGGTCCGGAATAGCCAGCACTGTTATCAGCAGGTGATCAATACACCAAGGATCTCGAAACAGAGCCGAAATGACTCTTATGGCATTTACCTAGCCAGTATCTACTCTCTACCGAGCCCTCGTGGATTTGATTATACCCAGGAACCCAGTGAGGTATCACAGGGAAAGCCTTGTCTCGTTGACTGCGGAACACCGGCGCCTGTGTAGAAGCTGGGGAAAGGCGTTGAAGTAAATCTAAACAACAGGTCATATCCACAACAACCATGGATCTACGGAGGTAGGTCTCAAAAGTCTTTGCCCAAGATGACTGTGGCTCCTGGGCCCACTTTTGATAAGATACCAGAGGTACATCTAGCGAAATTACACTCACTGATCACAATTAAATCATAGCAGCTGTAGTAGCCAGTAGTTGATTCAGAAAGATCCCCTAGATAGCCTGTAGCTATAGGGCTTCTATAGCGCAGTTAGCCCATGTCTCTCTTATCTCTCTTATCTCTCTTGTATATATATGTACCTGACAGGGATTAGCAATTGTGGCGGAAGTCATCTTGGGCAAAGACTTTTGAGACCTACCTCCGTAACATCGATATCATTTGTTTGTCAACCGAGACAGAGGGACCGAGGCTGAATATGAAACAGTGACGTTGTTACGATGTAACTAAAAGATTAATTAAAATCCCTGTATTTGGAGTTTGAAAATGCCCATCTAGGCCAGATTGTGAATCATTTCGTCCTTTTTATGCAAAGATGCTGTGCAAGGCATATTTGTCAAACTTCGCTAATCATTTCGAGAATCGAATGCTGCACGAAATGCTTTCTCATCTCGGCATGACAAGGGCGGTTCCAGCGGATGGGCGGATACACTGAAAGATCACAGATCAGGCACAGACTCGTCTCCATCTGTCGTTTCAACCCATATGAAGTCAATGCGTCTGTTAAAGCGGTCAAAGTGGTCCAAACAAAGGAGGAGTTTGTTTCTTCTGATGTCGTGGAAATGGGTAGTCGAATCAATGGAATTAGCATAATTGCTAGTGGGAGCTCTAGATTCGATCTCCTGCTGAAGAAATCGAGCCACTCATTCATATAGGACAAAAAAAGATATCACTGATTGTTATTATCGAACCAAAACATTTGGTGGGATCATTTGTGAGTTGCCCAAGATGTAACGACATCCCTGTATGTGTAAATAAGGATGTGTTTTCTGTCCTTCTACGGAGTATCGCTGCAACAAACATAGTAAGTAGCAAAAGGGCAGGAAGCCGATGACAAAATGAAAACGTTTGCCGAAGGCAAATTCGATAGACTAACATTCTTGAGTGAATCGGTCGATATTCGTTGTTAGATCCATCATCCATGGAAAAGGAGAGTGTGAGTGGGTGTGGGATAATTTTAATGAAATCGGGCTATCCTCTAATTTGGGTTGGAAGACGTTGGAGCTGGGAGCTGTAGCAGCCACGCTGCACAGGGGTCGATTGGATAAGCCATTACAGATTGGCCGGCGCCTCAACGGTTCCTGGCTAAACATATTCAGCGGGTCTGAGCCAACCAATCATGCGTCTTATGTACCTGACGCCTGGCGTCAGTGGCCCACCCCTGATGTTTAACCCCCCGCCAACGCGCTACCCCTGGCTATTGTGAACCTCCTCGGTCCTCACAAATCAGCAAGGATCAGCCTTGAAGACTCCCACCTCGGTTCTTCTCCTCTCGTCAAATCATAAATCACTCGAATTCCTTGGCCGCATGCTTCTCTGCTGATCATCATTAATGCACGGCGCCTCATGAATAAAATGAGTGGGAATCAGGACCCTGTCTCATCCGTTAGTGGGCCTCATAACAGTCATTGTCGCGATGGTCATGGTGATACGGGTGACACGACTGAGATGGCTGCACAAGTGGCAGGTTAAATTTGGAATACGATATGTCTAATCTAGTGTCGTGTGATGTACCATGCTATGCATCTTGGGATGTAGCTTTATGCAGGCTCCTCTGCGCATTTTCGTATGGCGTATGTTTGCTCAGCAACTCACAGATGGAGGCAATTGCCATTCTACCAAGGACAGAGGACAATCTCAATTGTACCATCTTGTACTGTCAAGCCGGCCAAAGATGAAACTTCAATAAAATTTGCCTATCTGGAGACTGGACATGGCCCGGAGAATACCTCAAAGTACATGGCCAGAGCCCTGTCACTTCCAGGTTCAGCTCTGCTCCCCGCTAGGATTACTTTTAGCTTGGGGGCTCGGTTGGCCCTATCAAACATTAGTAGGTCCTGGAATTCAATGGGAAGTCCGGGGACCTTGCTCGGTAACCTTGTATTTGGCAAGTGCCTCCACTGAGCTGCTCTTGGCCCTTCCCCATCTCCTCACCTTACAACCATATCCTCGTCCAGGGCCTCTTCCGCCCACTGTCTTTTCTTCTCTCCACCACCATCTATTCTTTTACACTCTTTCCACCTCGAAATCGTTCACTCGTTTTCAGAATTGTTTCTTTGCACGGCCGCCTTGCTTTGGCTATCGCCGTGTTGAGTTCAGTTTGTCCATTCGTTTCAACCCCTGGCGCGTTTTTGCAAGACTGCTGCCGTGCGCTGTTTGTTTATCAGAGCGATATTCATATCCACCGCTTCCTTTCAACATTTAACTCTGGTTTGGCAGCTGGTCCAACAACATCCATATCTCACGTTGTAACTAGCAGTTGAACTGGCGAATTCACATCACCCTCGTTACCGACGCACCCCCCCACCGTTCTCGTCTGAGACATCGCCGCCGCCGCCCGTATAAGGACATCAGTCTCGAGACCCCTAAGTGACACATTCTTTATTCCCGCCCTCTATTGCAACGCCCTTCATTCCAGTCGACTTGACAACCAGCCCCGCCAATTTCGTCTTGAACGACGATATATTCCACCGGAACGACGGACTTCGAATTGTGATCTTCGCGCGGTCTCGTCATTTGCATTTGCTGCCGTCATACCTAAGCCCCCGAAACTCCAGCAAACATGCATCTCCGGCATCTGCAAGTACACCGTAGGGCCGACGGGCTTTTTGGGTTTGGTAACATTGCTCATGAGATCGACGTCTCATCTGACGGCTCGAAGCGCCATGTACACAAGAGGCAACCACGTAAGTTTTGCATTTCTTCGAGGGCACAAAATTGTCTTGGCGAAATGTGATTTCAGTTTTGACCAGCGAATTGTGTACCAACTAATATAATCGTAGAAGAAATAAGGACTGTCTTCAAGACAATGGAAGCTACTTTCGAAGGGAAGATTGGTGGCTACAAAACAGTAGGCCACGAGCCTAAGCCAACGGGCTCCTCAATGGACGATGACGAGGATGATGATGACGACGACGAGAGAGACTCGAAGAAGGAGGCCGAAGAAAAGAAGAAGGAAGAGGCTGAAGAGAAAAAGAAGGAGGCCGAAGAAGCTAAGGAAAAGGCAAAAGAACAGGCGGAGAAGGAGGAAGAAGCAGCGAAGGAAAAGGCAGCCGAAGACAAGGCGAAACAGGAAAAGGCGGAGGAAGAGAAGGAAAAGGCAGAAGAGGCTGCCAAGAAGAAGGCTGCTGAGGATGCCAAGTCTCGCAGCAAATCCGAGGATGACGATGCGAAGGAGAGCTCGACAGCTAAACCGACCAGAACTCGCGCCCAAATTACCACTAGTAACGACCCATCGAGCGTCCCCTCCGTTATTAGCGATCCCACTGGCAGTCAATCTATCGAATCCATTCTCGCCAAAGCCACTGGCTCAGCTTCTGCTTCCACAACTATCGATGAGGTTGCCGATATGTCTGGAGCCTCGAGTCTCCCTAGCTCCAGCTCCAGTGCTGCGCCAGAAGCTAGTGGTGGCACCAGTGCAGGAACCAAGGCTGGAATCGCGTTTGGTGTTCTTGGCGGATTACTCGCCATGGGCTTGCTTGTCTACTTTATCTTCACTAAACGCCGAAAGCAGGCTGAGATGGAAAGACTCGAAAACGATGATGAGAAGCTTCATGGCCCGATGGCTGGCAACAGTGGCCCTCCAATGGTTGCCGCAGCTGCTGTGCGTCGTTCTATGTCTCCCGAGCCCATTGAAACCGCCTCTATCCGCACTGATGCCAAGGCTCCCCGTGTTAGTCTCCGACCCGTCACCCAATTCCTTCCCAACTGGAACGGCCTTGAAAAGGAGAAGCGTGCAAGCAAAGGTGCAGGTTTAACTCTTGCTGTACCAGCTGCCGCTTCTTCACCTGCTACTGGTCCCTTGTCCCCTCGAGCCGTTGGAGGCAGTGTCTGGGAGCGTCCAACAACAGCCCAAAGCGTTGATCCTGCTAACCCCTTCGGCACACAAGCCGAGCGTGTTCCATCTCCCGTTCAGGAAGAGACTGCTTCTGCGCTGAGGGCTTCTCCCAGCCCCATGTCGGAAAAGTCGACCATTGCTGTTGCTGCCGCCGCCGCCCTCCCAGCCGCTACCGCTCCAGTCTCACCTCAATCACCTTCTTCCCCCCAGGGACCCGTCGCCGCCAATGGACCTGCAGTTGCCGCTATGGTCGCTCGTAAGACTTCGATTCGCAAGGCTGGAGGCTCTCAGCAACTTGATTTGACCCTTCCGAATGCCCCTATGGCAGCCGTTCCCGCTAGTCCTGCTGGTACTGAGTACAGTGGCTCTTCCGCTCCTTCTGGAGGTCTTGACAGTCCTTCTGCAGGCGCTGCGGCTATTGCTGCTGCTGGCGGACCCGCAAACTCGGCCGTCCACCGCGTGCAGCTTGACTTCAAGCCCACTATGGACGATGAATTGGAACTTAGAGCTGGGGACCTTGTACGACTCCTTCACGAGTACGATGATGGCTGGGTAAGTTTATAAAATTCAATTCACGCCTCAGCCCAATCTAACCTTTTCTAGGCTCTCTGCATTAGACTTGACCGTTCTCGACAGGGTGTTGTTCCTCGAACCTGTTTGTCAACTCGTCCTGTGAAGCCCCGCCCTGCTCAAGGCGGCCCTCGCCCAGGCCCTCCTGTTAAGGCTGGCGGGCCTCCCCGAGGACCCGGACCTAATCAACCTCAAGGACAACGACCTATGACCCCTCAAGGAAACTTTAATCAAGCTCGACCTGCCTCACCTGCTGGCCCTAATCCCAACGGCAGTCGTCCTCAATCACCAATGGGACCTCCCGGCCGGCCTCAAGGACGCCCGATGAGCCCAGGACCTCGAGTACAGTCCCCCGGTCCTCGTAATGGACCGCCCAGTGGCAGACCCATGAGTCCTGGACCTCGTACTCAGTCACCTGGGCCTGCTGGTGGCCGTTCACAGAGCCCGAGCGGGATGAACCGAAGAAATAACCCCCCTGGACCCAGTCCCATGAATCCTTCTCAAGATCCTCGCTCGGGGCCATCTTCTTCGGGCTCTCTTAGCAGGAAACCCGTACCTGGCCAGGCGTATTGAGCGGCTTGCAGCCGTTGATTGCCCTGTATGAAACAGTATTAAAAGGAACGGCGTTCTGCGGTACCATGGAGAGACCCTGAGCATTATGGTCTGCTCGCGCTTCTTTACTCTTCTGGTGGATGATTTAAATTACTTTCGAACTTCTTGTCACTCACTCGACCAATTATTTTCTCTTTATGTGGCTACTTGCGAGCTACTTTTTCTTGTTTCACGTTTATATAAACTTCATATATCTTAGGCGGTCGTTTACCCGTCATTGTGGCATGGCATGCCATTTACGCTCATGTCAGGGTGACTTTGCGAGTGGCTATCTCAGTCATTTAGCTTGAAGGGAGACGTCTATACAGGTTACGACGTCTTGCTGCGTGATCTTCTCCTCTGATGGAAGGAGCTGCGCTAGTCGCTAATGTGTATCTATGTTTGCGTTTGTTCTTTTCGAATATTACTTCTTCCTCTATGGCTGGTTCAAGGTTGTTGGAATGAGAGAAGAAAGGCAGCTTGCTTGGTCGCATATCGTCACCAGCAGCTAGGAATTAAAGACTTGAGACGAAAGATAGGAAATGAAATTATTCCTCGATGACTTACTTCCATTAGTCCTGTGTACCTGTCTATGCTCTATTTGTGTCTATTGTGTGACGTCTTTCGTCTTTGCATTTGCATCTCTTACGGAGCATATAGCACATTTTGAATAGTCATTATTTTAATAACTTCGGCTTTTCTATCGAATTGTCCGCAAGACAATAAATCCCGTACTTGAACGAATTTGACCGTCACAAACCAACGATGCTGTTTTCCCATTCTTTTCTCTCCTGTAGAGGAATGAAGAAGCAAAGCCAAGTAGCCCGAAATATCATTTTCAAATCCTGAACGCCGTGACATGCCTAGTCCTAACGCCTCGCTTCCATCTCAGTCCAGTGCCACATGTAGGTCTTCTCCAGTTTACAAGCGCATGGCCACACGAGAGACCAACGCTACAGGAAAGTCACCTCCCTTGCGCAGTAGCTCTTTGACTTCTGGGGTATCCCGAATGTACTCGATAAAGCACACAAAGTACTCCACAATAATCTCCCGTGCAATGTCATCCTCCACAGTATTTTCGAACAATTCCTGAGCGAGGGCCACGATGTCGGGAATATTGTATTGGTTGAAGTAAAAGTAATAGAGTATACAATGGAGGCGGCAGATGGAGAGACGGCGGAGATCTTCAACACCATACTTATCCGCCAGGATGTAGAGACGTGCGTGGCTAAGGAAGACAGGGAGATATGAGTATTTGCCTTGTTGTGTGCTCTGCAAACTAGTCACCGCCGGAGCGCCGCCGTGAATCATGGATGAGTTGTAAGGAGGACGGGCAAAATTTCTCATCGCTTCAAACCGCTTTCCTACTGGCGTTGTTACGTCAAGCATATAACTTTGATCCGGACACCTGCGTTTGCGTCTTGACAGCCCACCGTCTTCAGCCAACTGTAGAACGCCATGTTGTTGATCGTTGTTGGACTGATAACTCTGTATAAACTCGCCAACGGCCGCTGGAAGCTTCCACTCGCAATATTCGTAGGTGTAGGTATAAGTGAACGGTGGTCGGTTACCGTCATTGCGTGTTTGCATGTGGTCTACAGTGGTGGAAGCCTCAGATGAACTTGCCCCGTCACCCGCAGGGCTGTGGTATTCTGCGGGAGTGTCTTCGGAAGAGTCATCATCGTCATCGAGATCCTCGTCTTCATCAGAATCATTGTCGTCACGCATTTCCTCCGGATCCGAGCGGGTGCTGCGAGAGTCATCTGAGTCCTGCCCAGACGAGGATGCATAGCCATTACCATCACGAGTATATGATTTGATTGGCGAGTGGTTGCCTTCAGTGTCAAGTTCTGGTTCCCGGATAAGAACAGGTTGTGCCTCACTGTAGTCACCAGAGTAGGCGAATTTGGCGAAGCGCACAAAAGTGTCGACATCTAGGTCTGCCCATACGACGCGACCTTCTCGGGCTTCTCTCATGTTCCCGTTTACTAGAGCGTTCAGAACTGGCGATAGTCGGCCGATGAGTTCCTTGTGTACATGGAACTCCTTGGCTTCTGGGCCGACAACGAAGAGAAAGGGCTTGGAAGCGAGAGATCTGATGCTAGAGTTAGTAGGCTTGGGAAAATCGAATAGAAACATGGAAGCATCGCTTTGAAAGTCGATAGAAATACATGATAATACTCACTCTTCGAAGTTGGCACTGACTGCTGGAACGGCAGCGCCAGATCGCGAAGCAGACATGGTGTAAGTGAGAGCCTCCTTCCTAGCCGCTAGTAAATGATCTGCGTTGTGGCTAGTAGAAGCAGGGGTGAAAAGGTAGAAATTGTAAGGAAATAAGAGTATTTACGCGGATGTCTCTAAAGTGAGTTGAGTGTGGGAAAAGAGAAGATAAGATGACAATAACGGATTGAAGGCTGCCCATCGGTTTGGATACTTACATGCCCTGCACTGTAGCTCCAGCTGCCTGTCACTGCTAAGAGATCCGTTTGATACAGTGCAGTAATCGAGTACTAGCGCTTAAAGGAAGTGACCTGAATCACAGAGCCAGGGTCCTCACACACTAAATTTTAGGTAATGCGGAGCAGACGATAATGATTGGCTCCCTTGCCGCGCAGTGTCTCACAGGTGGGTTTTGCTCGCCTATTGTGTTATTGGTTCAATAATGGACAGGATATCTGAACAAGTTGTTGTGTTTCTATCCCTGTGCATATGCAATCCCTTGCTCCCCATATCGCTGATCTGCTACCAAATCGTTTCTGCTGTTTTATTTATATGTACTTCAGGCGCCAACTTATTCATGCGACGAACTTTCCCCCGCATCCACCACAAACCTCCCCTGATGCCTGTACATTTGCCCCTGGTCCAAAATGCGTCTCGACCACACGCTTCAACTCTGCGACTTTCAGACATCGCAACTCGCACACTGCACAGATCCGAGAAATATCAGGAGCCATTATCGCCAGTCCCGTAGAAGCACAGCGCGCTATTCAAATGTGTCAACAATGACGGCCATAGAGAGGCTGCGTAGACAACTTACCAAACAAATGTCCGTTTTCACATTTTGCTTCTTCCTCTTCCAATCGTAATGCCGCATCGCAAAACACGCAATGTTGACTAGCTGCAACATCTCTGAACTGCTCTCTCAATAGGGAATTGTTAAGCTCAGGAGATATCTTGCGGGTTGCTGTAGTCCCAAGCACTTCAGGGGCATTCCCGTACATCCACTCCCAAACCTGACCTTCAGTGGTTAAAGGCTTGGATAATGTGACTGTATCATCTTCGCCACGCTCTTCGTCTCTTCTTGAGAACATTAGTTTACAGAGTGCTCGCCTTTCTGGGTGCAAAGTGCTGTATCGTGACACAAGCACTGCTGTTGTGCCACCGCCGGGTGACTGCACCATACCCCAGATTCGGTACCTCGATTCGGGAACTTGTAATTGTGTTGTATCTTCGTCCATCAGGTCGTCTTCTGAGTCATCTGAGTCCGAGTCTAGCCCTTCCAGCGCAACCGCTCTTGCAACGAGCCGTGTTGTCTGCTTCCGAATTCTTGTTGCCCATTTCGGTACAGAGGCCTGTGAGTCCGGAAGGTTTGTTTGAAACCAGTCTTGGTTGCGTGATGTTGCAGATAACCTGGCGATTGAGTAGTACGGGACCGATCCTGTGTGTGTTGTACCTTGATCGTGAATTAGAAGTCCTAAGCTGCTGTTAGATGGGTTGTGTGAAAGCCTGTGAGAGTTGTGTACCAGAAACAGGATTCGATGAGACTATTTCATCTTCCTTGGAATACGTTGTCGAGCACTCCCAAGTATAGTGAGCGCCAGCCAACTCCTCAGCGTCGCCAACAAACGAAACCTGAAACGGCTTCACATTGAACGGATCAGCGACCACGCCCCTGACTACGGGCTTATCATCGTCATATACGATCTCGGGTCATGTTAGCTACGGCTATTCCACGTGCCATGAACCACGTACCAGGTCTTCCCACTCGATATATGCATCCGTTGATAGAAACATGCAAATGGCTGCCATATCCGTCTTCTCGACCTCGATGTGTGGAGGGTGGCCCCTCTCCCAATTGCCGAGGATAGTGATCTTTCGGAACCCAACATGATTCTTTGCCAAATATGCTAGTATAGCGACCCTTTTGCCTTGGCTATTGAACCAAGGGCTCCATTTCAAAGAAAAGGCACTCCCATGGGGCACGTAATCAGGATCTGTGATATCCACAGCCTATTTCATGATGTTAGAGCCTTCTCCGATCATGTTCAGCATGACTCACGTCTTCCTTAATATGTCTCCCTCTACCATCAAACCGGGCAACTTCTTGGATGTCCCATCGCGTCTCTTCACTCGAGGGATCACCTTCTTTTGCCTGTGAGAAGAGCTGCACCGCCATTACAGCTACTTCTTCGACATCGTTGCAGTACGCTAGAAGGCCTCTCCCTGTATCTACTTCTTTGGCCCACGAGAAGGCTTGGATGCGTTCATTCATATTTCGGTATCCATCTTCTTCGTTGCTGTCAGGCAGTGGAAGTTGGGCCCCGAGGCCCCAGAGTGTCTTCCATGCCTTGAAGCTTCGAACCCGCATGCCTGCTATCATTGCAGACTGTCGATCGATGTGCTCACCAATCGCGTATATACATCCACTGGTCGAAAGTGTTGTTAAGATAGGTCGAAGATTACAACCCAATCCATTTGGTGACCATTCTAACCTGACAATCTGGCAGATTGGTGCCCCCGAACCTGTCACTAACCCATTCCCCACACCAGGAAACCAATTCTCGTCGTTGGCTGGCGGTCCAGCCACTCTGATACCGGAAAACGAACAAAGTTGTGCATTGATTGTGGGATCTGGACGAATCAAGCCTGAGGCCCGATAGGAGAGCGTGTACTGGCTCTGTAATTCGTCTTCATCCGCTCCTTCGTCAGGACCGCCACTCCTCGGATACTCTGGAAGAAATATGTAAATAGTATCATCTGTAGCAACTGCAAGCTCTGCATCACAAGACCATGCCAGAGCATGAGTTGTCAGTGGACGCGACTTGAGATGAATTGTTTTGAGGGGCCTTGTCTTGTTTTTAAACCAGTCAGCAAGTCTTTTATGATAGCTTTCTATTCAATATGGGAGATATAAAAATGACTGTGCAGCTGTGCCATTATTTCTCGCCTGAGCATTCAAGCAAATCTTTTGTTGTTGAGGTCTCACCTTAGACTTTTCCATTGTGGCAGCTGAGACGGATCGTGCCAGAGGACGACCGCAAATAGCATGAGAATTTCAAATCTCACAAGATAATCATGTAAGAAGGAACTTCGGTATTTTAATTCGACAGTGACATGGCAGAACTGAGAGTTCGATGAGATATTCGTATGTAGGTAATGATTGATACCAAAAAAGTTGCTGACTAAGAAGCAGTACATCTCATACCTACACCATGAAGGAAAAACAAGCAAGATCATTCATGCTGCCAGGTGTTGAACCCCCGATGCATAAAGCAGCCTATGAGTATTAATACTCATAGAGTATCAAAAACCACAGGCCATTGACGCATACTTGAAATTGTATCAGATTAATCAAGCCAACATATACCCTGTGTAAAACCGGTTGCCTGTGACCATATCTGTAGATTGCTCGACTAATCACTACTAAGCTAGGTGGTATGGTAACAAAAATACATCAATCCCGTCAAGTACGCCGTTCTCCATATTCTTGGTATGCCATAAATGTATAAAATTAAGAATATTTGTGATCGTTGACCTCAAGCCTCCAAGAAAGACCCTAAACCCCAGAGAAGGCCACAGCCCGCAAGTGCTGTCGCACCAACGACCTTCTTGGTCCACCAGTTGTCATCCGTCAATGCCTTGGCTTTTTGGATCTTCCTAGCTGTCTCAGTTGGAGCACTAGCAGGTGCCTTTGCAGATACCTTCTCCCCAACAGACTCCTTGGCTGCCTCTGCTTCCTTCTGTTGTAGAAGGGCAATTTTCTTGCTGAGCGCCAGGAGATCCTCCTCAAGAGTTAGGTTGCCGCTGCGGTCAACCTCAACGTTCTGGATGTTGCCGAAGAAGTCTGTGATCAGACGGCTACGGGCGTTTTCTTCACCGCCTGGGAAGAGGTCGTAGCGCACTCCAGCATGTGAGTGGATCTTGCCGAAGTCGTAGCTGTCGAACAGTTCGCCCACTGTCTTGTGGCTGTTCAGGTCCTTGACGTTGTTCTCAAGGAATTCAAGGTTGTAGTATGTGTATCGATCGATAACGGCGACGCCTACATCGTTGTCGGCGTGATGTGAGTATGAGGACTGATCGAGCTTGGAGGAACCGGTGGCGATGATGTTAGGGGAGTAAAGTCTGCTGTACATGGTGTTTGCTTGGCAGGTGTCGATCATGAAGAGGATCTCGTGATATCTGAACACCGTTAGTGGTTGACAGGAAAGCAATGAAGCTACCACCTACCTCTTCTTCTCCCACATCTCCTCAAAAGCGTTGGCAAGATCAAATGCGCCAATTTCCTCAGCATCCTGGAACTTGAGGAACTCGTTTCCACCATGGCCAGTCATGTAAACTAAGATATTGCTTCGATCGTCGGTAAGAAGACGCTTGCTTCGCGGCATCTCCGCGCCCACGCGATCCGTCAACAGGCGAATAAAGTTCTCGACAGTAACCTCGTAGCCACGGTAGTCCACCTCGATGTTGTCGCCGTAGAGATCAACAGCGCGATCAGAATTGCTGTAGACAGTTCCAGGGAACGCGTTGCGGGGATTGCAGGCCATATCATCGGGGAGCATGAGGATGATCTGGGAGTCAGGGATACCCAGACGCTTAACGGTTCGGTACATGGAGAGGACATTGGCGAGATGGCGGTAGTTGAACCAGAATCGTGATGTGCAGACGAGAACGGCCCAATTGCTGGTATGCTCGGCGAAAGCGATTGTTGCGAACATGGCCGCGGCCACGATGGCATGAAATCGAAGTATTGAGAGCTTCATGGCGGGGGATGTGATGTGATGAAGTGAAATGGTTGATAAGGGAGCGCGGTAGAGTAAGGTAAGGAGCGAAGTTTAGAAGACAGATGCAGCAGCAAATGGCATATCCGCTGGCTGTATGTCAATGAAACCGAGGTTGCTGAGAAATGCTCCCTCAGACTTACAATTCTATACAGCGGCGATAATCATGAATTCCATCCACTGGATATCCCTTTTTGGATCAACGTCATCAAGGAGGGAACACCTAACATCAACGTTGATTGATTACTGTTCAACACATAATCGGAGTCTTACCAGATCTGGACCCGGAGTTTTCGGCGTGGACGATCCGATAAGACGGCCCCTGGCGCTTGTATTGATTCGAAGCACTAACAAATTCCCACAGCATGTCACCAATCTGAACAAGCCCGTAGACGAGCTAGACGAGGTACCTAAAAAAGGCAATGGAACTTCACCTTTCAGTTGTTATTGTGTACTCCGTACATCTCGACAAAAAAGAAAAATCTTGGGGTGAGCTGGCAAAGATGCGGATAATCTCTCCTGTTTCTTAACCAGGATTGAGAAATAGTTGGGGTTGGATCTGTTGGCGTCGTGTTTGTTTGATGAGGGTATCTGATATGGTTCGACTACGAGTGAGATATGCTCTGACGTTGGAAATGACTGTCATGGGTGTTGTTTTAGGGAATATTGAGTCTGAGAATGGGATCAGATACATGTGGCTCGGCATGATATGAGATCAACATGGCTAGGGAGTGTACAGGAAAAACACAACGAGGGTACAGTATCCATGGGTTTTCATTGTTGATTATACGCCAACCTCGAAATTTTAGTCTCGAGAATGATATCTGACAGGACTAACTGTCAATTTGGCTGAAGGACCGTGTTTTACGGACTACCATCTCAGCCTGCGGGCTTGAGGTTCTGAGCTAGAGCATGAAGAGTACTGTAGTTGAACGAAGGCGGGCAGGGCGGATGGATTGTGTCGTTCACGATGTATTATGGAGGAGAAGATACACCAAAAGCATTCTATCCCACTTAGCCAGACTCAAGATACCTACATACTCAGCCTGGTCAGCATCTATGCGAAAACTTTTTTCAAGATTCAGGCAATCTTTATCTTAGCCTGAATCATAAGCTTCAGTCTGATGCGGATATACCAGCCAGGACCCATAAACCCCTCTTCTTGTGCTTTCATGGTCATGATGGGAATTGAATTTTCAACACGATAACGAGAAAACATAATCTGTAATTAGTAAGTCACTTACAGTAGCGTCTCGTAGCTGCATGGAAGAGCGAACAGAAAAAATGGAGGACCCTGCAGAGACTCCACCATGACGATGTGATAGACCATGGATGGAACTGAGACTGGGGTTGAAGCGACTAGGACATTCAAGTTGTTCGCTGGACAAGCTGCGACTAAAGAAGCAGAAAAGGTCACCTTGGCAGAGATGCCGAACAAAGCCGTTGGCGCATACCGAGAAAGACGACTCCATAAAAGTAAGCCATGTATCTATCGTCAGGTGGGCTGAAAAGAAAATACAGAAGGCTTCTAGTGAGCCACAAGTGACGAATGAGGGCCGGCACCGGAGTTGGAAAAGTACGATCACATGAATATTTCAGGTGTGAAATCCTCCAAATCAACGAGTCGTGTTTTGAATGGCGTAGGAGATCCACTTGGCATATGCCTTCTTTATAACCGCTACCTTAGACCAGGTTATGCCATGCATGGACAGGGCATGGATCCGGGAGCTGTACTGTATGGATGGTACTGTACATACTTCCAGTGCAGGCAGACCAAGGTTGGACCGGCTTAATTAAGGTAAACTCGGTGGTTGTGAGTCTTGGCCGAGGTTGAGCAATAATATCGTGCATAGAGCCACGGGGTCAGTTCAGAAGCTCTGAGGTCGAGAACCAAAGACATCCAATGACGAGAGGTTCCGTGACTACATGCCGGAAACATCAGCTTGAAATAATGGAGCGCGTGGTAAAAAGCCTCAAACATCACCTGTTACCGAGAGAAGCTGGGGGAAGGAAACCTGGGGTCGAGGAGAATCACGATAGAATGATGTATCATGACCACGACAATCCAGAATGAACAGCCTAACCCCCAACATCTCCTTAGGAGAACCCCCAAACTTGGGTATGTGCGGCAATGAGCATCGTTTTCAATATTCAGTGTGACAATGCTGATCAATGCCAATTATCGTTTGGTTTCAGTCCTCTTTGACAGAACTCTCCGATCATGACTGGGCACTTGACACTTGACTAGACCTGTTTGCTTTCCTGATTGTAAGGCTAGCTGACAATGAAACTCCAAAGCTTCCATGATTTTAGTAGTAAGTATCTGATATTGCCCCGCAACCCTTGTCGTAACACAACACGAAGACGAAATGCAATGCATTGGATGCACACTTACTTGTACTTTGGCCCTGGGTAGAGCTCTATCTGGATAGTTCGACAAGGTGAGGAGTAAGATCAAGGTGCAAAGTGTGTGTGTGCGTGTGTGTGCGTGTGTGTCGTGTTTCGATCTTGGAGTGTTGGAGGTCTCAAACTTGTTGCTAAAAGTAGTCCTTACTACCTGTCCTTGTGTTCTTCTACTCCTCTTCTTACTCCTCCTATAACTTCCCCTCCTGTTAACTACTATATTCATTTCCAAAGTCTTATTAGCTACAACACGAAACCTTCACAACCAAACAAAATTGAATCACCATATACGGATACTCCTTTTCTCTTCCGCCTCATCTCATCTCCTACTATCCGGGGTGACACGGTGTATGTTACGCCCATCTCAAGGACCCTGCCTTTGTCTCTTCCTTCACCTCAGGTCAACCTCTGCTGTGCGACGGTGACTCGCTGAGGTGAGCCCAGGTACCTCAAGCCCGGCTCCAAGGGACCAACCACCCCCTGGTCACCTGCTAAACAGCCACACCAGAAACGATCCTAGTTGAGCTCCCTGCTTCTACGTTGTGTACCGGTAGACCTTCTGGACCGTGGCGTGCATATGAGTTTTTGGCTGAGTTATCCTCTTCCGTCTCATCTGATTTGAGTAATTTGACCCCCAGAGGCAAAACGCCAAAAACGCCGGGGAGCCTAAATCGGTCACTTTTTGTAGTGGAGGCTTCAAGGTGCCTGGGTCTGGGTACAGTACTTACACTGCCCTGCCTAGTCCCGTCGGCTTTATAGTGGGCGCCTGCACAAGCTCCATCTAAAATAACCAAACTAACTGTGCGACGTGCGCCAGGGTATTTGACTACCCCCTTGGCCTCCATCTCTTATTCGGTTCAATCCAACCTTACTCTTCTTTCCACCGAAACAACTGACAAATCTTTCTCTTAAGCTTGTCGAGGCCTTTGCTGTCTCAGCACTGCTACGGCTTGTTCCATTTTGCCTCTGTTGAAGACTTGACCATGGGCCGTACGCCGGCCTACATCTTTGTCGTCAGGTACGTTTTCAGCTACCTTTCCAGACCCCTGTCGTCATGATGCATCGTCGCAATCAGATCGCGTTGCCCTAGCGCTGCGTATGCGTGTGCGTACAGCATGACAGTATAGGCCATGATGTTGATTACAGAACTCGACTGACCTCTATTCTAGGCACGGCAACCGCCTTGACGCTGCTGACAAGAAATGGCATCTTTCATCGCCTACACCCTATGATCCTCCTCTGACCTACGGCGGCTGGCTTCAAGCCAGAGCTGTTGGCAACCAAATCTCCAGTATTCTCGAACAAGCGAAAGACGAGTACGAGGCGACTTCCAAAGGCACAAAAAAGCGGCGTAGATTCAAGGTCGTCATTCATAGCTCGCCATTCTTACGATGCGCCCAAACATCGATCGGAATCAGCTCTGGTCTTGCACAGACTCCCCATGAATCGCCTTACCGTCCGAACGACATTTTCGTTTCAGCAACGGGACCACCAAAACACTTTCGATCTACAATATTACGCCTAGATTCCTTTCTCGGAGAATGGCTGTCTCCCGAGTACTTCGAACAGATTACCCCACCACCTGGTGCGGCCCTCATGCTTGGAAGTGCGAAGGCCGAACTCCTACGACGCGAGGACTACAGTGCACTGACATCTGCGCCCGCTCCAACTCCGATGCCTCATAGAGGCTCCAATGCTTCTCTCTGGAACGGATCTCCTGCCGCCAGTCCGTCTCTTGGACCCTTGAGATCAGGGTCTGCTGTAGAAGGTTCAACAGGGTCGGCTATGGCTGCGGCTCTAACTGGGCAGCTGGCAACTCAGATGGAAAAGAAAGGATACACAGTCCCAAAGCCGAACTATGCTATCTCGAGTTCCGGAAAGATCCCCGACGGATTCGTGGCCCACGCGCGTGACGAGTGCGTTGTGGTGGATTACCAATGGGATTCCATGAGAGCTCCACTAGATTTTGGAGATGGCGGCCAGCTTGGAGAAGAGTGGACAGACATGCACAAGAGATTTCGACGCGGTCTGAAGAAGATGGTGGACTGGTACGCTACGACTGATGCGCCTGATGAGATGGTAACGCAGGCTGCCGGAGCTTCACAGAATGACACACATGACCCCTCGATTTCCGAAGACGAGGATGTAGAGACTGTTGTTATTCTTGTATCTCACGGAGCTGGATGCAATGCTCTCATTGGCGCTATTACTCATCAGCCTGTTCTTATGGATGTTGGAATTGCCTCCATCACTATGGCAGTTCGAAAACAAGATGCCGACTACGACACTCTCTTGACTGCATCAGTAAATGAAGCGCCAAACTCTGAACCCCATGTCTCCCCCCATCAGATGTACGATATCCGCATGTCTGCAAGCACAGAACATTTGCGCTCAACAACCTCGACTCCAGTCTCATCCCGATCAACTTCAGCTGATGGCTTCCCTGTTGCTATCCGCGGCCGCAACCCCAGCATCAGCAGTACTGACGGACCCGGCCCACTCATTGGTTCTTTCGTCTATTCCGACCCTATCATTCCCATGGGCAGTCGTAGTGCTTCGGCCAGTGCAACTGTTGGATCATCTTTACGTCGAACTTCTGGGTCACAGCGGCCTCTGAACCGAGGATCAGCTCTTACCACGGCAACGGGCGAATCAGGCTCAAGGAGCAACTCTCCGAGCGCTAATACATCCTCGTTCGGCCTGTGGACACGTGGGCCTTCGTCTCTTAGGCTGATGGATGACGGTAGTGATGATGCCTCCGACAAGGAGGACTTCGATTCTGTACTACCTAACTTCAGCCGTTTTAAAGGTATTCCAGAAGACAACAAGGGAGAAGCCCAAGCTTCTGCTGCCATGTCTACCTCGAACTCATCTACGCAATCATCATTTTCTTCACGCTTTGAACTTAACTCTACAAACTCATTATCTATGAGCTTGCCGCCCGCGACCATCACCTCACTCAGCTCGTTCTCGTTCCCACCAAGTGGAGAGACTACTCCAAAGGCCACGCCCCGAGGCCCTATTCTCTCAGCCCCTATCAGAATCAAGACAGATATCTTGCACGATTTCGACAAGCCCGCTGAAGAGCTTCACATTGGACAACTTGGAGATGGTCTGGGCGGACTTTGGGGTCTTCCTCGACCTCCTGGCGAGGCCGAACGTTTCCGCGATATGAGTCTATCAAAACGACGTTGGACGACTACCGAGCGCGCTTAACGCTCGACTCTCTTTGATACCCTACTATACTTGCCCTTTGACAGGATGATGACTCAGATATCCTCTTCTCTCGAGGGACTAGGCAGAACGTTATTTATATCTTCGCCTTACACTATTTCAGCGCGCGTTGCTTCCTGCTAGTCGTTTACTCTTACTTACTCAACGACAGACAGATCTGTCTTTTTACTCATGGCATCGGCGAACTGGCGGGATACCATCCACTCATGAAATGGAGCACAGCAATGATATGCCGGACCTATTGGCATTGGGATTGATACCTAGGGAAGGGATGAATTTACAAGGACAACAACATGTTTCATTGAGTTGCCAAGAGTATATTGCTTTACACTTTGGGATCTGGCGCATGGTTATTACGGCGAAAACGGCGGCAATGTATTCTGGTACGTGGGATAGCATATAGCGATACCAAGATTATAGGCACAATCGCCGTCAAGAGCCCAAGATTGCTCAAATGTATTTTGTTTAGAAAGTGAATACCAACTCTCATCTTCACTACCTTACTCCGTATTCGATCACTGTTCGTGACGAGCCAAGTAAAACACCTGGCGGATGCGTGTAATTATGTCTTGATTCATCTATCCATCACAACAGAAAGTCAATAACACGATCTAGCTGTTCATGATCTATGTGCGTAAAAAAGGATATGCTCAGCGCTCGAATTCTGCTTGAAATGCGCATCCACCGCCGATGGGAAAATACAATTCATGTCATGCCCAGCAACCAACGCCATCCATCCGCTGTGACCTTGTCCAATGGTCAACAACCCATGTCGAAACCCCTGAAAAATCCGAAAGCAAGCTTTTGTTATCTATGCCTATATCGCTTTACCGCTTCGACTTCTTTGCAATAGCATCTAGCCGAAGACCTTGTTCATGGCCTGGTGAGCCAGCTCGACACCAAGGAAAGTAGCAGCGTTGGCGGGCACAGCACGAGCAAGGGCTGGACCAAATCCAGGGAAGAATGCCTTGACACCGCCCTTTCCGTAGAGTTCACGAACGATGCTGCCAACGGAGACGTTGCCCTCCGAGGTCTGCAGACGAGACTTGACCGTATCGATGGGGAAGACAGGTATCCACATGGCAACTCCAGCAGCAGCTCCAGCGCATGTGATAGCGCTGAGACTGAGCTGACCGCTGGGCTTTCCAGTGAGGGGATCAATCGGTGTCATCTTTCGCTTGATGTACTCGTAGGCGGCGAAGTAGGCAGCAGAACCGGGTCCGTCACGAGCGAGAGTAGCAGCGCTGCCGCGGAAGACGCTACGGATACCGCCCTCCTTGTAGAGCTGGCGGACGACGTCAACGCCTCCGTTATACTTGGGCTTCTCGCCGGGAGCAAGCTGCATCTGACCCTGGACTTGGAGAATGACCTTGATGCGCTCGAAGGGTGCGGTGATAGCGGTCATGGGAATGGCGGAGATGAAGCCGGCGGTTGAGATCTGGGCGATTGTGAGACCCTCGGCGGGGACTTCACTGGCACCTCGGACGATTTGCTTGCCGAGGTCGTAACCCCAAAAGGACACAGCAACTAGGTAGCCAAGTCAGTTGACGCCATATGAAGTTGAAAAGGGATTATAACGTACACATAGGTGTAACACCGACAAGAGGCGCGCTCACTCCAGCGTAAAGACCTCTTCGAAGACCATCACGAGCAATACTCTTGCGAACAACATCAACGGCAGAAGAGTAAACACCTCGCTCAGCGGTTTGAAGGCGGACTTTGACAAGGTCGAAAGGATGTCCCACTACGACAGCGCAGAGACCACCAAAACCACCAGCTGCAAAGGCGCGAAGCTGCTGAGCGAGACCAGAGGATGCGCCGGCCTTGGAGTCATCTTTTGGTTCAGGAGCGGGCGCAATGGTCTTCAGTTTGTCTACGACACGGGCCTCGATGGCGGAGTCTGGGGTATCGGCGGAGGACATTGTGAAGAGTTTGGAGAGGAAAGATGACCGGGAAGGAGGAGGCGCTGAGAGGTGAGGTGAGGTAAAGGAAAGGTTTATGTTGGGTTTTGACAGAATGAACCTCGGAATGTGAAATGTGGAGGATGGGAGTGGGATAAGAAGAGTGTGGGGTGGTCTCGGCCGAGGGGAGGGTGTAGCTTGTAACCAAGAGCTTATGATGCAAGTCAAGTAAACGTCAAGGAGATGCAACAGAGAGAGCTATGGGGATACAAAACAAGAAAGAAAAAGTGCGAACAAAGAGAGAGGGGAAATAGTGAGAGTATATTAACCAAGATCTGATCAGGCACGTCACAGGCGTATTTTCTAAGCTTCTGTTCGATCGGTACGAGCTTGACCTGAGGTTCTGCATGGAGCTTCACGCTAAGTGCATCTTGCTTGATTATCCATTCACCAGCTAGATAAATAGTAATTATCGTTTTTTCTTCTTCTTCACTAGGTAGTACTACAGCTAGTAAATCTAATTCTCCAACTCCCCTCGGTCTTCCGGGGCAATGATCTCTCACTCACCCCCGATCCCCGAGCCCCGGTCCCGGCTTTGTTCGTTTTTTTGTTGCCTCGGCTTCGGCTCGCGGGGTGCATCATGAGTCTCTGACTTCCCCACATGGAAAAAGAACCGAGTTTCGTGGGGTACTAGAGGCCGGCATGTCATTGCTCTGGAAGCTGATGTCAGTTACAATGTACAAGTAATGCAGTGCAGTGCAGTGTGCTGACTGCAGAGCATGCGGTTACACTACTACAACAGCCCGGCCAGACGGAATTGAGTCGGGATTAAGGGTTCTGCATCTAGGGCTCAAATGAGGGAGGTCAAGTGAGGTCATACACCAGATCTTCAGGTCAGATTAGGCTCTTTCAGTTGGAGAAGAGCTCCACAGCCCCCATCTCCTGCATCTGACTATCACATGCAAACCGCAATTCTTGTCTCAGATATACCTTCACTGGTATTATAGCCTGATCACGAGCTACAGATATAACAAGCAAGTTGGAAATAGTGATTGAAGCCTGCTCTATTGCTGGATATACACCTGTCTTACCCCTCTACTCTAAAGTTTCTGTCTCCATGATGAGAATCCAAGTAAAACCTATTATAATGATACATGTGATCCTCCACGTGCCCCATGAATGACCTTGTTGGCCAATTCCAGGCATACATAGCCTGAGAACAACAAGACAACCCAAATGGCAACGGTATTGACCCGTTTACCAGTCTCTGCTCTTTTGCGGCTACCGTTATTCCAACGTAATATCCTTCTTCAGCAAATAAATCGGCAAACATCTGTCCTTCTTTGATACAAGCAAGTCATACACTTCGTCTCGCGACAATGCTTCTCCCCTTCATTGTACATTCCCACCTCTTTCATACTATTTATCCCAACTTGAAACACGACTTCTAGAATGCCTTCGCTGATGCCAATGTGGGCGTTGCTGGTGGTGCTGGGATTCCTCGTCTACTGCACCAACAGCTGTTGTCTCCTTCTCGTTCAACTTGCACCACAACGTCTGCCCCTTCTCTCAAAAGATATTCGCGAACTCGATCTCGGACGTCTTCCAACGGAGCTCCTCTCGCTGCCACTACGTGAACAACGCCCAATAACTTCCCGCCACTAGGGCTAGCGCTGTGGTCATCCCTCCAAAACTTTGGCGACGAATAGCCTACTACTCCTCTTTGGTTCAGGATACCGCCTAAACTGTTTCGAAGATTGTACTCTGTATCCTCTGGGATGCTTAGTAGCAGCCGTTTTGCTGACGAGTATACTAGCGGCTTGGATGAAAGAAAGATCAGAACAGCAATAAAGCATGAGGCCAGCGGATCCCATCCGGCCCATCCCCAAAAGCTCGTCAATATTGTCGACACGATGACCGACACGCTACCCAAGGTATCGGCAAGGATATGCAAGTAAATACCGTGCATGTTCTCGTTGTCGTGGCCGTGGCCGTGTCCGTGGTCATGGCCATGGTTATGACCATGATCATGGCTGTGAGAATGCCCATGGTCGTGTCCATGGTCGTGTCCGTGGTGATGGTGACCGAATGCCATCATTCCAACCAGGTTAACAAGTAGACCCAAAGTGCTCACAATAAAGAGCTCGCCTAATCGCTTTGTTTGAGTTCCCTCCCACAGTCGTTCAAAAGCCTCAAAGGCAATTTCGACACTGAGTAACCTACACCCAATAAGTTAATGACGGACCTGCAGATGTGCCGAAAGTTACTTACATCAACAAGATACCGTTGGCGAACCCACTCAATGTCTCAATCTTGCCGAAGCCATAAGGAAATCTCTGGCTTCGCGGCCATTTGCTCAGCACAGCAGCCAACAAGCCCACCATAAGCGCCACGCAATCAAAGAACATATGGATACTGTCGCTCAGTAAACCAAGCGAGTCTGTGACGTAGCCGTAAAACGCTTGTACAGCCATGAACGAAAAGTTGAGTCTAGACGGAGATCTGAATTAACCAAACATTCCAGGTAAATTATGTGGTTTCGCTTACGCCATAAAGTAAAAAATACGCCTGGAATCCTTCTCAATCAAGATAGCATTCAAAATGGGAAATCTTGTTGTGTACGGCAGAATCATCCGGGTGAATAATGATCTTTTGCCCTTGTCATCATCATGCGGATGGCCATGATCATGTCCATAATGATTGCTATGGTCATGACTATGTGAGTGGTTGTGGGAATGCGAATGGTCGTAGGAATGATCCTGGGAATGATCGTGACGGTCGTAGTCATGATGGTCGTGAGGAAATTCCGGAGGAGAATAAGTCATGTTGGCCGATTCGGGACCTGGTGTAAGTATGCTCTTGCCTCCCGGTGTTCTCTCTTCTGTCCAGCCCTCCAAGGTGTTTAATGGGGCTGGGGGGAGTTTCTCGCGGGCAATGGTTGCGCTTGTGTTGGACATGCGGGAGCGCCTGTGTCCATGCTTGTGGATGCTCGGATTGTGGGAGTGAGCAGAATGGTTTCCGTTTCCATCCGCATGGTCATGGCTAGCATCGTGGTTATGGTCTTCGTCGGGTACTGATGGAAGGCTCCCGTTGGAGAAAGTCGATTGTCGTCTTAGGTTGTTCAACGACGATTGAGAATGACTTCGTGTGTGTGAATGCATATGGTTCTGATGCGCATGCGGCAGAGTGGATGTGGGAAGCGCGTATGAGGACGCCATGTTGATTTATAGAACTCTGGATGATTGCTCAAGTCAAGAATTCTGCCTTGAAATAAGTCACGGAGACGATGCTCAATGAGGGCGGTGATCGGATATCGGCGCAAGTATTGGCGATTTCAAAGAGAGTCCTTACACCTCCCCTAGGGCCAATCGCAACGTCATCAGTCGAGCGTAAAATTGGATTTGTGAAACGGGCGCGTCGCAAGCAGCTGTACGGTATCGGATACAGAAAGGCAAGAGAAACAGAGATCGTGGGACGTCTAGAATCCTTTCAGAGTAGACGCGGGAGGCGTGAAGAGCCGTGGTGGTTGTGGCGGACTAGAGATAGGAGACTCCAGCACGTGGAGCTAAAAGTGACAACCCGAATGAGCAGCGATCGACAGGTAGCCAAGAGGATCAAGACCCAAGATGGAAACAACTGAGAGAGAAAAAAGTTAATTACTCGATCAGTGGATTAGAGTCGAGCTATTTGATCCTGGTGAAGTTGTGATCTTAAGTCGGTGAAAGAGTTGCTAAGGTTGTTATGTTTGCCAAGTCTTGATACCATTTTGAAAGTCACTTGATTGTTGATCTGGGTTTGCTCCTTCCTGATCCTCTGATGCATCATGGATTGGCCCTCATGGCCCTGTCGTTTGGCCGGGGATTGCTAGGGGAGGGCCAGTTTTGACTGGCTGAGCACCTCACTGGAAAGTTTGGCGTTCCCCCCTGCATGCGGTTACTTTTCCGCTAAGAGTTAGTACATTTGATGCTCTAGCTCGCTTTTTAGGCCCAAGAGGCCTAATGCTATCACACCCCGCAGCAGAGTTGCATCTCAACCCCTGAACTTCATCTTGAGATAATCTCCCGTTGTCCGTCTGTATGCTTTGCATTGTATCAGTACGTATTCCGTCCACCCAGTCAGAAAGTATGAGCGCAACTAGGCTGGACAATTCTAGGTACTTTAGTTAACAAAAACTACGGCTAGGTAGGTGCTTTGGTATTTCCATCAACTACCTTACCTAGCACTAAGGTACATCGTAGGTAAAATTGATCAAGTCCCAAAGGTCTTGGGTATTTGCTTGCATTACCTGGATTGCTTTGGTTGGCAGAGAGAATCAGCTATGACAATCATCACAGTATGTAACTGAGACGAATATATTGCTTGTTAGACTGCATGTTTCCTCCATTACAGCATAAGAATTTACATTTGCTATTTTGGATTGAAGTTAGATGCGAACAGTTGGCGATGCGTCTTGAAAGTTTGAGAGTGGAATGATTCAAAAAGCCTTCGTTGTTCGACAGTAGGACACCTTTTTGCCCTGTCACCTCTCCCTTACCTTGTCTAGGGGAGGAAAGGAAACTCAGGACCTTAACACCCTAAGTGATGAAAATGCTTAGGCAAACTTAGCCTAAGTTTAGGTGATTCTTTGCTAAGCTTATTTTGACACCCTATATCAAGGTTCGGTGTTTTCTTGCCCCCTGAGGCGCTTGTCTGCTTGTGCGTCAATATAATATTTATTGGTCTCTATGTTTGATCGTCTTCTAGGATCAGCTTCAGTCGAGATCGCTTTCTTTTGCTATCTTGCCTTAGGTTGTCTTTCTTACCGTCGGTACCTGTGCGTCCTGGCCTGTGGAACCTCGAATCTATTTGACTTGTCCACCTCAGTGAGTGCAAGGTGGCCCTGGCCTTGGCCAACACAACTCCAACAACGCCCATAACTGGTTGCTGCGGGCACCACCAACAGGTTTATATTAGTCTCGACGCCATGTTATGATTGCCGATTAATTATTTTATTGATATGTCAGCCGCGTTTATTGTCTCCGTCATTGCTGGCGCTTTCAGCTGTGTCTTCCTGGTATGGCTGATACGTGGTCTTGCGATCCTTATTCCTACTCGCTATCAGCCCTCTCAGAAACCTGAAGATGATCATATTCAGATTCTTGTCGTCGGCGACGTCGGGCGCAGTCCTCGCATGCAATACCATGCTCTGAGCGTTGCCAAACATGGTCGCAATGTCGATATCGTGGGCTACAAAGGTGTGTTTCCATCACCTGAATATCGTGAGTTATGTGCACAACCTAATACTGGGTAGAAACCTCAAGACACCCCGATCTTATCGGGAATCCTCGCGTTACTATGTATGCACTCCCACCACAACCTGAGGTCCTTCAATGGGGAACATTGCCATTCTTTCTCAACATTCCTCTCAAGGTTTTATGGCAGTTCTGGGGCTTGTTCAGTACCTTGATGTACGATGCTCCTGCTGCAAAATGGATCATCATTCAAGTAAGCTAATATGATAATACTCACGGTTCTTTTATCTTCATAGGAGCTAACAACCCCCCAAGAACCCTCCCTCGATTCCAACTTTTCATGTTGCACTATTGGTTTCCTTCCTACGAGGCAGTAAGCTTGTAGTGGACTGGCATAATTATGGCTACACCATTCTGGCGCAAGGGAAGTGGTATGTTAAGCCATTAGTTCCTGTGTACCGTTGGTACGAAACCGGCTTCGGACGCTATCTGGGAGATATCAACCTTTCTGTCACCGATGCTATGGCCCGTCAGCTCAAAGAGAGGCCTTTCAATCTGAAGCGTTCTGTCCTCACACTTCATGACCGGCCTGCCCAGGTGTTTCAACCTATTCTCTTTACTACAAAACGTCTGGCCTTTTTGTCTCGACTTGCAGAGACTAAAGACATTGCCAAGGATATTGTCGACGGAGCGGTACGGCTCATCGTAAGTAGCACTTCCTGGACGCCAGACGAGGACTTTGGTCTGCTCCTGGATGCTCTCGTCTCCTATGCCAGTTCCGCCGAGGCCTCACCCATCCTGGCTATAATTACCGGTAAGGGTCCGCAAAAAGAACTCTACCTTGAAAAAATCAAGACACTCCAGGAGGGCGGTAAACTACCTGGCGTTCGTATCATAACAGCGTGGCTTTCCACCAGGGACTATGCTTCACTTCTTGCTTCGGCAGACCTTGGTATCTCGCTGCATAAGTCCAGCTCGGGCGTTGATCTTCCCATGAAGGTGGTGGACATGTTTGGTGCTGGTCTCCCCGTCGCAGCATACTCTGCTTTTGAGAGCTTCAGCGAGCTTGTCAAGGAAGGCCAAAATGGTTGTGGTTTCGAAACTTCATCAGAATTGGCGGAAATTCTCGCGAGACTTCTGAGCTTTTCCGGACAAGAGGAGTTGGCTCGTTTGAAGAAGGGTGCAGTTAGTGAAGGCTCTCTGAGGTGGGATCAGGAATGGGACCGCGTAGTTGGCAAAGTCATTGGGCTTGTTGGTGAAGAGAGCATCTAGATATTGCAACTCAAAAAGGAAATCGACGACGAAAACGATCGTAATGTTCCTGTGCAACAATAAGAGGGGTCACGATTTCACTAATGGTTCAACGCTGATATAAAATACGCCCAAGGCTCCATGACACCGCTTGAAGGCTGATGACCATCGCAAGGCGTTCCAACCACCTAACGCCAACCCATATGCTTTGCACTCCCATGATAGTCACATATATAGAGAACAGCGCTACATCTAATCCTCCCCCAAGCTCTCCCTCACGCACTTTCTGCAGCGTCTTCGGAAATCCTTGTTCTTGCCCTCCCTCTCCTCGCGGAACATACGTGCAGCCTCCACATTGGCAGGGCTCTCGTCGTTGGGGCTGTGGAAAAGACTAATGGTGCTGAGAAGAATAGTTTCGGGTGTCTGGACAGGGCTCCAGCGTTCAGAGGCTGCTTCGTAGCCATACTCGTCTTCCTCGGGAGGATGGAGGATAGAAATGCAGAGCTTGCCGTTTTCGTAGATATTCGGATGGAAAGGAATGGGGTCTTGAAATGTGAGTGAAGGTGGCATGTGAGGGTAACTCGACGGAAAGGATAGACGAGCCCGGAAGTTGCCTCCTAGAAGTCGAGGTCAGCATATGTCAAAGGTCATGAGGGGGGGGGCGAGGTTAGGCTCTGGCCGTACCGCCGTAGTATTTGCAGTCGTCGCTAATCATGAGCATCACCTCCCACTCAAAGATGTTGTTATCGTTTACGAGGCCGCATGAGATGCCTGGAATATCCTTGCCAGCCTGCATCTCTTTGAGTTGTCGCTTCAGCAACGAAGCTGCTGGAGCTGAACTAGCGGCCATGATGTCTTTGTGGACGAGGCGCTGATGAGGGTTCTAGCTTGGCACTTGAAAGAAGGATTAAAGTGTGCCTGTAGAAGCTGGTGAGGCTGTATATGTATGTGCAAGATCAGTCCGCAGATGTGTGATCCATTACTAGGTGCCTTACCTTATAGGATATCCTGGTAGCGGCGGATTGTGGGGGAGTCGTTGGGCTCTAGCTGGAAAACGGCCCCGCCTCACGGTTTCCGTGAACATACTATGTATGGATTCATTCGATAACTTAAGGCAAAGTAAGGACGGTAGTGAAATAATGCGGTGTTCATTTGACAACATTGGATGCTTTGATTTGCACCTATTGAGCCATGGAAGAAATGAGTTGCGTTTGGAATATGTATGCTGTTCTATGTTGTTTGGCACTATTATCTCAGAGTGTTGACTTCACTCACACCGACCTCTGTATTGTTGTGATGTCTCCAACCATCTATTTAATTCTTGACTGTTGTACACCGACTAAACTCTTCATATAAAACCGTGTTGGACGCGGGGTATCATTGAACGACCTAGACGTCCATCACTTCTTCGACGTCCCAAATCCAGTAAAGCCCATTGCTGCCATCATATCGTCTTCGTCATGTTCGCCATCGACACGAACGTCCTCTCCATATTCCATCTTCACCCGTGCCTCTTCCTCCTTCTTTATCCTCCTCCTTTCGTTATCTTCTCTTCTCTTCTTCCTCCGCTCTTCGGCTTCTTTCTCAGCCTCTTCTTCTCGCAACTGTAGTCGTTCGTGTAGGCTAGTCTGCTTCTCCTTCTCCAGCTCGTCTCGCCGTCGGATGTAGTACTCAATACGTTCGTGGACTTCCTCTGCCGTCGCGCGCTTGACTTCAGTCGTTTGGCCTGTATTTATCAAGTGCTGTGGTGTGTTGAGATGCTCGATGTATTGCTTGTTGTCTTTGAACGTGAGATCGCAAGGCTCACAGTAGAAACCAGCTCCTCGGCCACGCTTTCCGACACCTGCACCTCCGGGGACAAGCTGCGTTTTTCCGATTTGTTGTGTGAGGTCTATAACATTCCGGCGTGCTGATGTGTATGTTTCGTCGCCTGTTAGAGGCTTGTGATATTTCTTGCCTGCAAGCTTGGCTTCATAACGCGCCTTGGACTCTTCTTTTTCTTTTGCCTCGCGTTCATTGGCTTTGGCAGCGTATTCGTCGAGATCATAAGTCTTTCGAAAATCGGTATCGCCTGATGGCGCGCCACCATAGGCGCCTTTCTTGGAGTCGGACATTGGGTTATATCCATATGTGAAGAGCAAAGCGTATAGGTTCTCGACTGATCATGAATGATAAAAGTTGGGACGCGATCATACCTAGTGGTAGAATTTATACCAAGTCTAGCCAAAAATAGACTCGCAAGAAAACAGCATTTAACTTAAAACCAAGGTCTTAAAATGCGATTTCGGTTCTTGCTTCTGCATTACAAGCCGTAATCCATCTCTATTATGCTCGCGCCACATATGAAAACTTAGCATTGGGTCTATAAGATATACTTAGCCTTGGACTTCTTCAAACCCGCACCATCATCCTGGTGTTAAACATGACCCAACCCGTGCGATTCATCCTGGGCCAGAATTGCTTTAGAGCGACAGGGGTACTTGGCATGAGGTCACAGCAACCTTAGGAAGCGCTAAAAATACCCCGCCGCGGGGCATCTCTTTTTTTGAGTCGCGACCTAGGGACAATTTTTCACCACGAAATACTACTGCGATAGTCAGACGTAGAAGGATCACAATGTTGTACCTCGTGGGACTTGGTCTCTCTGACGAGACAGATATTACTGTCAAGGGTTTCGAGGTCGTTAAGAAAGCCTCCAGGGTCTATTTGGAGGCTTATACTAGCATTCTGCTTGTCGAGCAATCTGTCTTGGTACATGCAACTATTCCCTAACCCAAGAGCCAATGCTAATTATGCTAGGAATCGTACTATGGACGATCCATCACTGTAGCTGACCGTGAGATGGTTGAGTCAAACAGCGACGAGATCCTCCGAAATGCGCAGAACGAAGATGTTGCGTTCCTTGTTGTTGGAGATCCCTTCGGGTATGATCTAGTGATCTAACTTGCAGCTGTATACTGATACATGGCAGTGCTACCACTCATACGGATCTCGTTCTTCGTGCCCGGGAACTCGAAATCCCTGTCCGATCCGTTCCAAACGCCTCCATCATGTCCGGGATTGGCGCATGCGGTCTCCAGCTCTACAACTTTGGACAAACCGTGTCCATGGTTTTCTTCACTGATACATGGAAGCCCGCATCTTTCTACGATCGGATAAAGGAGAACCGTCAAATCGGTTTACACACGCTAGTCTTGGTCGATATCAAGGTCAAGGAGCAGAGTCTCGAAAATATGGCCCGAGGTCGTCTGGTCTACGAGCCTCCTCGCTACATGACTGTTGGCCAGTGTGCACAGCAGATGCTAGAGATTGAGGATGAGCGTAAGGAGGGTGTCTATACCAAGGACAGTCTGGCCATCGGCGCTGCTCGCGTCGGAGGTAAGACGGAGAAGTTCGTGGCTGGTACTTTGGAGGAACTTTGCTCTACCGACGAGGAGCTAGGGCCTCCTCTTCACAGTCTCGTCCTCCTAGGTCGAAGGACACACGAGCTGGAGCTTGACTACGTCCGGCAATTTGCGGTTGACAAGGAGAAGTGGGATAGGCTATGGAAAGATGAGTACGGAAAGCAGCTGTGAACGGTTGCTAATATTGTCATGAATTCGTATCGCCTTTGATAAAAGTCCTATCGTACAAGCGAGATTTGCATTATTCAGAACATTACTCTCGCGAAGCGCGCCAAGATCGCACATCCCCTTCCGAAATCTCCCTCAATGTGTTGGGCGAAGCAGGCTTGCCAGTGACGGCGCTGGAAGCAATGTCGGCAGCGCGGCTCAGCAGGTTCTTGGAAACGAGAGAATAGGTGACCGATACTGTCTTGACGCGGATGATTCCGATACGAGGGTCATTCTCAGAACCATCATGGACACCGTCACCGAGATCACCAAGCCAAGCCTTGAGTGTAGGGCTGTAGTGCTTGGAAACGAGACTTCGATCTGTGCTAATACTAGCATTGCCGGCAATGGAAGCCCACTCTCCGGAGGCGTTGATGAAAGAAACGTTGACGTGAGGGTCAGCATCGAGGTCGTCTGTCTTGCCAGACTCTGTGTTGGTGTGGAAGAGAAGGTCAATGCCTCCAGTCTCCTGTAATAGGGTCAGATAGAGTTTCAATTCCAATGAAAGGCACACATACAGTGGCAGCCAGGGCCATGCAGCGAGATACAAGGTTACCAGAGCCTGAGCCCCGGGTGGTCATCATGCCAAACTTCTCCTTGGTGATGAAGTGGACGAGATCCTCAATCTTGGTCTGGAGGGGAACCTCCTCGGCGTTTGCCTTCTTGTAAGGATCGGCAGGGGCATCGCCAGTGTTTGCGTTAGAGAAAGACATCTTGCTTGGTTTGGTACGGGGTGGGAGTGTTTTGGGTTGTTGATGTTGATGTTTGAAGATAAGATCAGAGCACAAACAAAAGCTGAAGCTTCCCCAGCAGATTTATATACCTCTTCCCAAACAAGCTATTGCTTACACATCATAAAGTAGCATGCAAGCCATCATGGCACAATCGTATGCATTTCATCATCGATGTTCAGTTGACATGTAGGGCAATCGTAGCGGGGTGTTTGAGATCGAACAACAATTAATGGTGACGTCAGCGTCCATGATGGGCTCCTGCACGGAGGCATGAAGCTGTTGTGTCAACAATGGAACCTCGCGTCATTCTACCAATCAAGGACTATATATACATTGGATTTCGGTGAGATGATTTGGGGACCGGGCACAATGTCTACGTCTCAGTCTCACTGGGCTTCTATTACTTGTATTTCACCCGCGTCCATGATAATGGGAGCCAGCATCTCATGGCTAGGTAGCCTTGGTCTAGTTAGTCCATTATTAACTTAAGGCTACTGAGATCTACCTACCTTACCTTACCTACTTATCTGAGTGCCGAGAGCCAAAGGAAACGAGTCTTTCCGTTGTGTCATCTTCCGTTCAATGCAGGTTGGCCAATACCATTATGCAGAGACCCGCTCCGCTCATACACAATGCTTGTTCATCAAGGGAGCCTGCATTGGATTGAATATGGTTTTGGTTATTCGTAGGAAGCCCTTGCCAGTGTGAGCCCTTGACTTACTGAACATGATTGCATATGGATCACTGCAAGATCCCGAATAATTCTAGGGATATCTTCAGAGAGGACGCGAGGGATAATGTGACCACTGAAACTCAAGTTGTCTCTTGGTATTCATAACTCAACTGCAGTCGTTGAATAATGATCGTTCGACCCTAGCACGATCTTCGTCAAGGAATAGCATAGCAACCCTTGTGCTACACAGCTCGAAATGCTATAGGCTATCTGTTTGTTATAGACTTCCGATAGGAAGCTCGAAAAGGAGCTTTGCTCCGTCTGCAGCTACATTTCCTGTGATGGAGCCCGTTCAGCTTAATGTCAGTCGAGTGGGCGGTTAACACCACGAAAGCTACTTGGCGGGGTGCTTTCCTAATTCCAATTGACAGAATGAATGTTTGATGACGCCAGAAGATACCGCCATTGCCTTAAGATTCCCGGATATTTTGTCTCCGTCTACTGGTACCTAATAAACTCTCTCTGTGGACCTTCGGGGATCTCGATCGCATGGGCTGCCACTTTTGGGAAATTTCAGTCGGCGAGCGGCAAAGACAAGTGCGACGGGTAGCACTCGCCCGGCGGTCCTTGCCTTATTAATTTTGTGTTGCAAATGGTGCCTTCCTTAATCCGAGCCTATAACGTCACACGAGAAACAGCAGACTTTAGGGACGGGAACTCCCCACCTGGCTTAAGCAACCTCAGGTAAGAACATGCCGACCAGCGACTTCCCTACGCACTTCCCGTGCAACACCAGCCCTCATCTTCCTCCATCCCAGACCATTCTGCAATCAACAAGCCAGCACAAACAGACACTGGAGGCATCGTCGCCTTTGCTGTTGTCAACTGCAATTCGAAAACTTGATCGAGAGACAAGCGGATAGCATTTCCCTGGCCGGTTGTGCCTTTTCCACTCTTCACCTCACTTGACTACCCTACTCCCCTCGTCTCCCAGACCGCATCACAGCAAAAGAGACAAACCCTTAATTCAGTGCCGGCGCAACAGGATTGCAGCATACCTACTTTCTGCATTCTGTTCTCTATAAAAGTCTTCCGGTTGAACACTTCATCTTCTTTCCCATTCTATTTTCATCTACCCTGTCCATTGCCATCGACTTCTACAAAGACCATCCCACCCATTTGTGGTCTTAGTTTCTGGCTAAGCTCGCGACATCTTCATTTCACTTCTGACCAACGTAGTTGTTACTCGTCCACTCTCGTTGACTGGAACTTGCGATCTTTTATTCGACGTTATTCGTTCAATTAGCCATCCGCATACGTCAACTATCGTTCCAAACGTGACCATGACATCAAACACCCCCGCGGTTAGTATCTCAAAAATATTCATCCTGGAGTTAGCTGACAAGTTACAGACGGCTTACCCGTGGGAATGTCGGGACAAGGAAGACCAGGCTAAGGCTGCCTTTAACCATCCTCTCCGCCGTGCAAATCAGTCTCTCACCGAAGAGAACATGAAACTCAAGCGTATTCTGCGCGAAAACGGTATTTCCTGGTCTTCTGTCGCTCTGAACCACATGAATCAGGACAATCCTTTGAAGCGCAAGACCCGATCTTCTATGACTGCTCAGGAGCTTGGTCATCCGTATCTTCCTATGGAAGTCATTCTTCGTATTCTGAAGTTTGCTATGAAATCTCCTTTCCCAATTGTCGATCCTCTGTCCCCCCTTACACCTGAGAACATGTCTGACAAAGAGAAAACGCGAGGCAACCGGATTGCCATTAATTTCTTGGCTACCTGCAGAGCTCTTCACCTCGAAGGTACTCGATACCTGTGGGAGTCGAACAACTTTACTTTCACAACTCCTCAAGCTGTTCGCACCTTTGCCGAGCTTCCCGTCAAATTTCGTCAGGGTATTACCCATGTCACCTTTCGTGTTATTGCACGATACTATGACGATCAGCCTTGTCGCCGACACAAATTGGACCGCTGTTATCATGGCGATTTAAAGAAGGACCACGTCTTGAAAGTTCAGCAACGTCCAACCGAGTCTCCTCTCGTTCGCGGTGGCTTCCGGTGCTACACTTGGAACCAGATTGTCGACTTTCTCGAGGGGCTTCGTGCACCCTTCGATCCGAGTTACCGAAACAGGAAGCAGCCACGACCACGAATGCTGCCATCTCTCGTGTCTCTGCGCCTTGACCTGGTGAACTTTTCCGACACCCTTCTCCCCTTCTCCGGATCCGAGCTTCACGATATTTGCTCTCATGAACTCGGCTGCACCCTGAACGAACTCCAAGTCACGGGTATGCCCTTTGATGACACCGGAATGAAGGCATCTGCCGAAATGAGCGGCATGCTCAAAGACGAAGGTTTGTATCTTGATGGCCCGGCTTCCTATATGGCTCACTCTAGGCATCTTCAACCTCTCTCTGGCAAGAAATGGTGTGCCCGAGTGATTCGAGCGTGGAAGCCCAAGGATGGTGAAGACGAAGACAGTGAAAACGATTCGGATACTGTTCATGGACACTCACACAGTCATGTCAGGCTTGGCGCTTTGCCTCCTGCCCCGACCGAAGAGGGCCACCCAACTTCAAACCGCGACGAAGAAACAGTGATTTGGAAGCGAGTGCCGATCTCTAGAGACATGGAGAAGCGGGATTGGGTCCAGTTTTCTCGCTCTAGTGGATACGAGATTAGCGATGTCGATTGGGACAGCGACGAGGAGGGTATCTGCCCCTGTTGCGGAGAATCCCACCCAGGCTCGTCCTTCCTGGAGATTCTAATGGATGAAGACCTTGCTGACTGAGAATCAGTATAATGATACTATGGGACATTGGCGTTGAAATTGGGGAATCGATGATGGGATTGTTACGAATTATATGTTTATGTCCGAACATGCTTAGATACCCTTACAAGCGATGAGGATGCTAATGCTTTTTGTTGTTGTTTTTAACGAAATGGAATGGAGTCTCAGGAACAAAATGGCATGGAGAATTAGCGGGATGGGAATGGGCATCATCTCTAGACAGGTCAATGGCCAATTAAGTGCCCACATAGGCAAAGGCTGCCGGGATCGAAGGTGTAACATGGAAACACTGAATATGAGTGACAGATTGACGTCTTGCGATATGAGCAATTCGTATATGGTCTATAGGAGTCTATTAGTTCGTTGCATTATGTAACTGTGGCAATATTATAATGGTTGATCAGATACCCGAGTCGTCCTGCTCCATCTTCATCTTGTGTGAGAAGTCATTCCAAGCTTTGCAACCTTCTTCAATATCCTTATATTCCTGGTCCGACACGAGGCTTGGGATTTCATCTTCTCGAACAATAAATTGCAGCGAGAAGCCTTCAGCAGCATGCCAGCCTATATGGCAGTGCATGAGCCACACACCTGGATTGTCGGTGAGAAATGCGATCACAAGATGCCCTTTGGCAGGCAAAAGAGCAGTGTCACGGCGTGGCGGGTTTTCTGTGTTGAGGGTGACATTTGAATCGTATGGACCGGGGCCTTGAGCGAGAATATGAAAATCGAATCCGTGAAGGTGGATAGGATGAGAGATGTCCTGTTCTGTCTCAATAGCAAGGTATACCCAGAGATCCTTTTTGGGAACACGAATGACAGCATTAGACTTGGTGAATGAGGCGCTGTTATTGAGCTTGAGGAGGGAGGGTTCGCCCCATTCTGCGATCATGGTGGTGCTGTTGAGCGCCCATTTGATGATGCCATCTGAGTTCCAAGAGCGGTTGGCGTTCTGTATGACTTCCATTTCGGGAGGTCCAACATTGCGAGGAACGACAGGTACAATGCTCTCATAAGGCTCATCTTGGCAATGATCCTCGTGCTTGCGTCCTTTCGTCGTGGGCGTAGTGCTGTTCGTTGCATAAGATACAATACCGAGCGCATTTTGAGGGTTGACGTTTTTGGTGCAGTCAAGTTGAGGGATAGCGCGAAGCCAAAATGACGATGCCCTTGAAGCTTGGTTTGCTGTGACAAGAATATCCATGCGTTCACCTGGAGAATGTTAGAAGAAAGCACTGGATAAGGAGTTGTGATAACAGTACCAATTGCGAGGCTGATGTGGTCGGTCTCGTAGGGCTCAACTGATACAAAGTCTACCGCAATGACTTTGAGAGTATGATGATCGATGGAAAACTTATATAGAGTATCAATCCCAGTGTTGATGAGACGTAGGCGATATGTCTTTCCCTCCTCGAAGTCCAATCTGAATCTCTCTCCCGTCTGGTTCTTATCGGTGTCATTTCCATAAACATTAGTGCCGTTGATTAGGACATTATCCATCAGCGCAGGACCCTCTCGCTGGACATCATGTAAAAGTTGATTGACAGTCTTGTGCGACCAGTCGCTGAGCATGATAGTCCCAACATCCTCATCATAGTTAGCGCTTGCGGGACCACGAATGATCAAACCACCGTAAACACCATCATAAGTCTGGAGCCCAAAATGAGAGTGATACCACGAGGTACCATACTGGGTCGCACGCCATCTGTATGTTACAGAGGACCCTGGGGCAACAGGGCACTGGGTAATAGCAACAACCCCATCGTGTGGGTTTGTGTAATTTTGATGAGTGCCATGGAAGTGAAAGGATGAACCGTTGGATGAAGTCTTCAGATTACTTGTCATGTGAACGACAACATTATCGCCCCAGTCGGCAAATATAGTTGGCCCTTGAAAAATTAGCTCCAATTCGGCATATAATTCAAGCCTGCATTCTCATACCTGGTATCGTTCCGTTGATAGCTTGGGCGAATCTGGGAACTCCATCCGGAGCAAAAGTTATCTCGCTGATTTCAAGCCAGTATTCTCTCGTCACACCAGTATCAGGAACAACCAAGTAGTAATCACTGTGGATATCGAATCCACACCATTGGTCTCGAGTGGTAGGTGTGTTCCCAGAACATGATCCTTGATTCTGAAACTTGGAATTGATGGGCTCCGGCAAGGCGGTTAGGGGCGAAGCCAAAGCGATGAGAAAAATTGAAGACAGTCTGTACATTGCAAAATATGAGTAAAGACTTTTCATTGACTTCAAGCATGAGTTATCGCCATAATGCCACGATAAACCCTTTCTTTTAAACCATTACTTCAACTCACGAGAACGGGACTCCCGTCACGAAGAACAGAGTCTCGTCTGATCACCATACGCCGCAACCGGGATCAGCGAGATAAATTCTAGTCATATGAAGTACGGAAATACTTTAGACCTCGTGGGAAGTCCTATATTGAGAAGCCATGGCGTCGAATCGCACTTCATCGGAAGGACCGAATATGTTGATGGCGTCGGCGAATGATCGATTCTGACGAGTTGTCTCCTGGGGTTCACGTGATTGAATATACAAAACTAGCAAGTAATTGATTTCCTGAACCCCGACGGTGATGTACTTTGTCATCCGTGTCAGGCAGGGGCTTGAGGGAGAGGAGCCTCGGGGCATTTGATAGGCATAGATCGCATCAGACCCGGAATTGCCGAGCTGTTAACACGAGCTCATGGGAGTGCCGTTACTAGCTTCAACTTGGGTAGAATTACATCGATGTAAAGTTTTGAAGTGCTCAAGCATCGAAGACGTATGATTTGGCCCTTCCCATATTGTCAATATCGTCCTGAATATCTCTGGGCTCGCCGTATCCCGAACTCGACTTTTTTGGTCAGAAAGAGATCACGTGAAAACTATCGCACAGTGACCTTAAGGGTTCATCTGATATAGAGGGTTGATTGTTTTGACAAGTGGCTAGCGCGAGGTCGTTGAGCGTCAAGGTGAGGCTCATGTAAGTGAAATTATGGATCTTACCTGGATGCAAGGATAAGGTGACTACCTAAGGGAGGTTAGTATTTAGGAATGGAAGTTGATCTCCACTGGAAGCTTCCCCCCAACGTCACCTGACGTCGCGACTCTCTAGGCGCCTTGCGCTTTCCCCCGGCGCGCCCCTGCCTGTCGTCTCTTTGGGCGTGTATGAACTGAAACCGCGACTCCCAATAATAGGTACTTTCCTTATCTTCAACACAACACTCAGGTTCGTGCAGTTCACAACTCACAACCTGCAACGAACGGTCCCTTTTAGTTCTTGGGGATTTGAGCCTGGTGCAGGAACTACAGATTTGCTTTCATCCGCTTTCAATTCACTTGTTTAATCAAAGGGCATAGTCCATCGCCAGCGATAAATTCAACGTCATAATCAAACGAAGCCTTCAAGATCTTTAGTTACCAGCGCGCATCGACAACGCTCCAGGCCTCTCGGTGTATCTTCTATTCGAGCGAAGCAACGCGACGATGCCCCCCAGTCTGAAGGACAAAAGCGGTCGGCTTCTGGCTTTCGCCAATGGTGGCCAGCGAATGAACGAAGCTCAATCTGGGGTGGATATTAAGCCCACGAAGTCAGAACCACCACATAATGTTTCCACAGCTCCTATACCTCGTCCTACTAGCTATCCTCGGGAGATCATGGGGCTCGGTGGTAGAAACACCGCGCCTCCAAAACAGGACTATCCTTTCAGTCAGCCACCACCGCATCATTCACCAGTACGCTCGGTAATATCTTCCCCAAATGGCCGGATTAAAGCAGACTCAAGTGATCGCCGGGTCGACATCTTCTCTGGTTCGCAACTTGACGAAAATTTCATGGAGTCTGGTCTCACAACTCCGCACAACGAGCCATCGGATCCCGTTAAGCTTGGGCCGGAATTGACTCGCGATCTTAAGAAGACCATTCCGCCACACCGCCTCCCTGACCACAATCGATTTCATCGACCTCCGCCGACAAGTGATTTGTTCACTGTTGGTGATGATCTTCGCATGAACGTGGTCAGTAGGTCACAGCAACACAATGTTGATCATATGGGCGATGGTTTCCAGGATGATGTAAATGTGAGGCATGGGAAACTCAATGGCCATCACGGACGTGGCCGAACTCGACCAGATTCCCCGGCACGACAGGACTCCAAAATCCCCATGCGTGAAGTGAGGATTCGAAAGTCACATTCCGGCCGATCGGAGGCCTACGACACGAACCAAGCAAGGAATATATCACCCAGGCGCCCTGAAACGCAATGGCAAACGCACTACAGGAACGAGAGCTCCCGGCAGCCGACTGTCCACCGTTCGGATGATGAAGATGCCGAGTCTGCATCTCAGGAGGAAGAACATACAACGCCCAGGCCCAAGCCTGCCAAGCCGGTGGTTCAAAGAGCTCTCTTGGAGAGCTCGATGCCAGCTACGACAAACTTCATGTCAAACACTAGTCATCTCGACAGAAAACGACGTCGTCCAAGCCCTGAGTACGACGATGTGGCTCTTAACTCTATGACATTTGCCTCCCTTCGGCAGCAGCCTTTCGATTTTGACCCTTCCAAGGATGGGCAGAAGATCACTGGAGTCAATGCTGACAATTTGGAAGACAAACTTGAGCATTTTCGTCATCTGGGTGAAAAGGAACAGCATGACCTGTTTTCCAATATGTCGATGGAAAATTGGGAAACCTCGGGAGAATGGTTTGTCCATGAGTTCAGCGCACTTATGCAAAAATTGCTGGATTCGCGAAGACATAAGCGCAAAATCATTCAGGAGTTCGAACAAGAAGCAGCTAATCGTGAAGAAGCTGTCCGTCTCAAGACACAGGCCATTGACCGAAAGCTCTCTAAGATGAAGCAGGATGGCCAGCGAGTGGTGGAGGATAAAACTGCATAGATTATGCGTGGCGTATGAACAGAGCCATTGGTTTTTCGTTTTTCGGGAAATGAGTTTACGACCGATATGAATGCATTGTGCCGGAGTTGAGTCTGATTTACTCGATATCAGAGCGTGAAATTTCTGTGAGGTTCGCGAGGCACCCTGGAGCAGAACTGAGCTCACTTACAAGGGAATTGTTTTTTAGATTCGCTACGATGGTCACATCTTTGATGAAATAATATATAGTTTCGCTGAAAACGGTTCAGGGCCGTGAATGGTTCATTAGTCTGTCGTGAAGGTTTGTTGTGCTTGGTTTGTTCGGGTGTGAGCGGAGGTGAGATGAGTTGCTGTGTGCCCCCTTTTTATACTCGTCGAACATGTTTTACTTTTCTGTCGCGGCCTACTACCATCCTCAATTGACGGCCCGGTCGGTTGGCGAGAACTCCTTTTCTCATCCTATCAGTATAGAGCTCATAAGCAGGATAGTAGCCGTCAACGAATTTGACCACCTCCACAGATGTCATCCCGGCTTCCGGGTCACCCCTTTCCTCACGCAAGTGATCTTCTTGCTCCAGTCGCCAACCATAGACGTAGCCAAGATCTTCTGCGTCGATTTGAATGAATGCGTCGAAGGAATCTGTGACGGAGTCATACTCGGCGAGCTTCTCATTTACGAATAGAAGGTCCTCAAGTTTATGTTGTTTGAGAGTTCGGTTGGGCATGTTAAGCCTCGCCTCAACATCCTCACGGGTCAGAGGACGGAAGCCTACACACCATCCCTCCAGAATGATGGCCTGGATCTTGTCCTGGCCCGGCTGATTCACAGGAAGCCATTCAGACTCTGGGAGGCGGTCACCTTTACCACCTTTGATGGCTTTGTCGTATTTTGGCAGCTTTGTAGGCTCCCGTCTTAGTAATGCCTCAAAGAAAGCTTTGAAGAGAGGCAAATCGTGAGTTCCTGTACTTATTAGAACCCGCCCATTTACCAAACAGTGTGATTCTACTTACCAGGCTCCCCACGATGCTGAACAAGGGCATTGTCAGGGTGGGCTTCAGCGAGGGCAACCTGATCCTGGCGAGTGAGATAGAACTCATCTATGCTACAGACAAGGGTGGGCACATGCTGGCTCTCGAGAGCCTTGCTCAATGCCTTGACAAGGGTCGACTTGCCGGCGCCCTGAATACCGTTGAGGCCGATGACAAAGGGGCGGTCGGGAGACTCTTCGCGGTGGAGTTTGAGCTGAGAGAGAATGAAGGGGAGGCAAATCTCAGTTTTGTCGTCGACGAAGTGGGGAGCCATGATTTAATCAAGATATGAACAAGCTACTGCGCATGTACAGGGCATGGGAGTGAGAACGATAGTACGGTATGGGTATTGATAGCGCAGCCATAGGATGATTGTGAGTGTCGGGTGTTACTGTCAGTCAATCGCTTTCTTTTTTCGTCGGGCAATTCAAGCCCGAGGAGACACGAGACACTAGAGGCACACACACTCGCACAATGACTGACCTTTTCGGGTTGATCAAATCAGCATCAGGCTTGTGGCCCGGTCTGGGCTTGGTTGATTTTGCGGGGAGGGAATAGAGGGAATTTGTGGGGATATGTCCGTAGCCGGACCCTGGATTGGAGGTCGGCAACGAATTATAAGAGGATGCGACTGAAAGGAAATGGGAGCGCAACAAGACAATTAACGGCAAAGTGTGATTAAGTTCAAATTTGAATGGTCTTCATGAGCTTCCTATTTCTGTATGAAGAAGAAGAAGAAGAAGAAGAAGGGAAACCAGACATCGCGTATCGTTCTGAGTAAAGAACCTGCCATTCCACCTCCAACTACTCAGTAGTAACCCACATGTCAGACTCGAAGCGTCACTCGACAATACAATCTGACAAGACGTTTAGTACTACCCCAGATGTATTAATATACTAATTATTCTTACACTGATTCAGTAAAGACATGTGACATTAGCTGCTATAGGGTATTTCCTCCGCATGACCTCATCTGCCGTCTCTCAGCTTTACATGTGAAGCCAGTCCCTTGCCAAACTCGGCCTAGCGTATTCCCCGCAACCAGTCCCCTCGGTACCCCATAGAAGCCGAGGCTTCCCCTTCACAAGGTTCCTTGGTATCCCCGACACGGTTTGAGTTGCAGGCCGGCCCAAGCTTGTTAAGAGCTGCTCGTTGCGCTCCCCGATTAATTCGCTTTGCAATTCTTCATCCTCATCCTCATCTTCGCCCTCTCACTCTCTCCCTCTCTGTTTTTTCCCCATCATCTTGAGCGTGTCATATTATACCCCCTTACATATTCGAATAACACACCACACACACATACACACAATGGCGGACCAGTTGAGATATGACGGCCAAGTTGTTGTCGTCACCGGTGCTGGCGGTGGCCTCGGAAAGGCATATGCTACTTTCTTCGGCTCCCGTGGTGCCAGCGTCGTCGTGAACGATCTCGGTGTTACTTCCAAGGGTGAGGGCAACTCATCAAAGGTTCGTAGACCAGAAAGAGCAAACAGCTTCCCCAGGCGCAAAGCGCATAGAGCTAACCCCAATCGCGACAGGCCGCCGATGTTGTCGTCAACGAGATCAAGGCCGCTGGCGGCAAGGCTGTTGCCAACTACGATTCAGTAGAGAACGGCGAGCGCATCATCGAGACCGCCATCAGTGCCTTCGGCCGAATCGATATCCTCATCAACAACGCTGGTATCCTACGCGATATCAGCTTCAAGAACATGAAGGATGAGGACTGGGATCTGATCTACAAGGTACACATCAAGGGCTCATACAAGTGCGCCCGCGCTGCTTGGCCTCATTTCCGCAAGCAAAAATACGGCCGTGTTATCAACACCGCCTCGGCTGCTGGCCTCTTTGGCAACTTCGGCCAGACCAACTATTCCGCGGCCAAGCTCGCCATGGTCGGTTTCACAGAGACTCTCGCCAAGGAGGGTATCAAGTATGGCATTCTCGCCAATGTCATTGCCCCTGTTGGTATGTTACAATCACGCCTCGTGAGCTCCGTACGCTAATCCAAAATAGCTGCTAGCCGAATGACCGAGACCATCATGCCTCCTGATGTGCTCGCCAACCTTAAGCCTGAATGGGTTGTGCCTCTCGTTGCCGTTTTGGTCCACAGGAACAACACAGAGGAGACTGGTGGTATCTTTGAGGTTGGCGGCGGCCACGTGGCCAAGCTCCGATGGGAGCGATCTAGTGGTCTCCTCCTCAAGGCTGACGACTCATATACCCCCAGTGCCATTATTAAGAACTGGAACAAGGTTGTCGACTACTGCAACCCTCAGTACCCTACGGGGCCCAACGATTTCCTCACATTGCTTGAGGAGTCTATGAAGATGGGACCTTCAGAGCAGGGCGAGAAGCTCGACTTCACGGGCCGTGTCGCTCTCGTCACTGGCGGTGGTGCTGGTATCGGCCGTGTCTACGCTCTGGCCTTTGCCAAGCACGGTGCTTCAGTTGTGGTCAACGATCTTGCTGATCCCGAGCCTGTGGTTGCTGAGATCAAGAAGCTCGGTGGCAAGGCCGTTGGTGTCAAGGCCTCAGCTGAGGATGGTGAGAAGGTTGTCAAGGCTGCTATTGACGCATTTGGCCGTGTTGATATCGTCATCAACAATGCCGGCATCCTCCGCGATAAGGCTTTCTCCAACATGAACGACGAGCTCTGGGACCCTGTCCTGAACGTGCATCTTCGAGGTACCTACAAGGTCACCAAGGCTGCTTGGCCTTACTTCCTCAAGCAGAAGTACGGACGTGTCTTGAACACTACTTCAACCAGTGGTATCTATGGCAACTTTGGCCAGGCCAACTATGCTGCTGCTGTAAGTTCACAATATGCTGCTCGTTATGATAATTGCTAACGGTTATAGAAATGTGGTATCCTTGGTTTCTCTCGAGCTCTTGCTCTTGAGGGCCAGAAGTACGGCATCTATGTTAACACTATCGCCCCCAACGCCGGTACTGCTATGACTGCCACCATCTTGCCCGAGGAGATGGTCCAGGCTTTCAAGCCTGACTACATTGCTCCCCTTGTCCTCGCTCTATGCAGCGACAAGTGCCCCAACCCTACTGGTGGTTTGTACGAGGTTGGTAGCGGCTGGTGCGGTCAGACTCGATGGCAACGAACCGGCGGACATGGCTTCCCCGTTGATGTCACCCTCACCCCTGAGGAGGTCCTCAAGAACTGGAAGGACATCGTAACCTTTGACGGCCGTGCCGACCACCCCTCCAAGTCCCAGGACTCGATCGGTAAGATCATGGCCAACTTGGAGAACCGCTCCAAGCCTAAGGAGTCATCTGGCGAGACCAACTACCTTAAGGTTATCGAGGAGACTCTCAAGAAGGAGGGCAAGCCTACTGAGTACAAGTATGAGGAGCGCGATGTCATTCTCTACAACCTTGGTGTCGGTGCCAAGCGCACTGATCTCAAGTACGTCTTCGAGGGCTCAGATGATTTCCAGGTCATTCCCACCTTTGGTGTCATCCCTCCTTTCAACGCGGAGATGCCATTCGAGTTTGACAACATTGTGCCCAACTTCTCTCCTATGATGCTTCTTCACGGTGAGCAATACCTGGAGATCCGCAAGTTCCCCATCCCCACCAATGCTCGCCTCGTTACCCGAGGTCGTCTCCTTGAGGTCATCGACAAGGGTAATGCCTCTATCGCCCGAACCTCCACCACTACCGTCGACGCCAACACTGGCGAGGACGTCTTCTACAATGAGGCCAACGTCTTCCTCCGTGGTGCCGGTGGTTTCGGTGGTCCCAAGCGCGGTGCTGACCGCGGTGCTTCCACTGCTGCCAACAAGCCCCCTGCTCGTGCCCCTGATGTCGTCGTCGAGTCACCTACCCACGATGACCAGGCTGCCATCTACCGCTTGAGTGGTGATTACAAGTAAGTTTTACTACCACCCACGATTTTAGTCATTACTGACATGAGTAGCCCTCTCCACATCGACCCTGCTTTTGCCAAGGTCGGTGGCTTCAAGGCCCCTATTCTCCACGGTCTCTGCTCCTTCGGCATCGCTGGAAAGGCCGTCTACGAGCGCTTCGGTGCCTTCAAGAACATCAAGGTCCGCTTTGCTGGTGTTGTTATTCCTGGTCAGACCCTTGTCACAGAGATGTGGCGAGAAGGCAACAAGATCATCTTCCAGACCAAGGTTAAGGAAACTGGCAAGCCTGCCATCGCTGGAGCGGCTGCTGAGCTCAGAACCGATGGCAAGAGCAAGCTCTAAACAAAATTCAGCACGATCAACGGAGTTTTTGCAATGGGATATGCATGTACTATCATAAAGTTTGTATTGTAGTTGAGTGATGTGATTCTTATCATGTCCTGTTTTGCCCAATCTTATATGCCAAATTCAATACCAATTTCTTAAACTTCTAAACCACATGACGCCCTGTGCCCATCCTGATGTTTATATTTGTGGAAGTCGTTAAGCCTGCGCCTGAAGTCACAATGAGGCTTCATTGAACCATCTTATTGTACGCCGTTACTGGAAAGGAAAAAGGAGGGAAAAGGAGGGAAAAGGACCATAACCCTAAACAAAAAGGGTTTCTACGACCAGATCCAGCACTTCCGAAAGAGCAGGAATCCGGCCGCTGAAGAGAACACGCTCAGCACTTACGTTCATCATATTCGCCGCAACACCTGTTTCAAGGAACGCTCGCTCAGTACCTGATAATTCTCTGTTCTCCATGTCTTTCCACTTGCGCTCAGCCTCTTCGCGCGCGGCTTGCAAAACCTGTTCTGTGTCCTCAGATTCCCAGAGATTGCACCTGTCACACTCCTTGCAGGGTGTTGCATCGCCTTCTGGGCGGAAGTGATCACAAAAGTGGCGATATCCTTCATCAGTGAGGTCGGCGCGACAAACATAGCACATCTTGTAGCCGCAGGGACACGTAAGTTTATTGCAACCTGCATTCTTGACGAAAGATGTGTTGCAGCGGGGGCAGACGCGCTTTATAGCCATGCTCATGGCCTGCTCGACCTGTGTTCGTAGGGCGACGAGCGAGGATTCGTTGCATACGTGGATATCCTTCCACGACTTGTGGCAAGAGAGGCACGACATACGGCCGCAGCTAGGACTTTGGCAGGTAAATTTGGTACCGCGACGACGACGACGGTGACGGTTGAGGGCTTTAGACCACTCCACTGATATGTAGTCGCCAAAAGACTGCTGTGTGCTGAGAAGGAGGCAAATGAATGAGGATATGAGGACGAAGGGGAAGACAAACGGGAGGGTGCCGATACAGAGGACGAGGAAAAAGAGGTTGTAGATGCTATCCGACTTGATACGAAGAGCAGATTCGTGCGCTGGCGTGTATATGTCGTCAATCTCGGCATAGTCACAGAAGGGACACCGGACTAGAGGGAGATTGGATGCCAGAAGGCTGTGCTCTGCTAGTCGGCAGTCAAGCCTGTGCAGAATTTCTGCTCCCATCTTTTCTTCCTCCATGGCGCGGCGGATATGATCTGGCGGGATATGTCCAGAACATCCATCGCCGTCTGAAGAGAGACACTTGAGCGTTCCCGTTTCAGGGTTGATGCTGCTTTGCCAACCTTGTCCAAAGACTGCTTCTTTAATGGAGTGCTGCACACACCGGTAGCAGACGAGATGGCCCTCGCGGTTGCAGTGGGTAAACTCCTCAAAGGCTGCTGATATGAAACAGCAGACACACTCGTGTGTTGCATCTACCTTTTCGGCCTCCTCGTTGTTGAGAATGACTGCAAGTCCCCTGTCTCTATCCTCTCTGTCCCTTCTGTCCTTCTCTTTCAACGGCGCCACCAAAGTATCATACAGTTCGCGGTCCAGTTCTGCGCTGCCTGTGGCTCGAATAGTGGGAGTAATGGAGCCCTGGCCGGTTGAGCGCCACGATACCAGTGGGTGATTCTCTGCCTCGCCCGTAGCGATAGGCTTCCTTCTGAAAAACAATGATGATATTGTGAAACGCCATGATTTGGAGGATAAAGTAACGAGGGTCTGGCGGGCTTCGAGGTAGGAATAGTTGGACTCAGCAAGAACAGCGTTTATGGTAGACCGCGACAGGCCTTTGAATTCATGCCATGCCAGATTTTGCACGGCTCTTTTATATTCCTTGCTCTTGAACACCTCTGCTTTGGGTATCGCCTCTGGTTGAGCGGTCTCTTTGTCCGGAACTCTCCACCGACCCTTGACCCACGTCACTCTATTCTTGAGCAGTGCATCAGCCACAAGAGCGAGCCTCGACTCGCCGTCGAAATTTGACAACAACTCGCGAAACACTTCGATCTGGATATCGGGAAACACAGCGGCCAGAGCCTCGAGGCTGTTGTTGAGTTCGCGCAGGTCAGGTCTCTCGGGTGGCAGGCATGGTAGTTGGGCTTCGTCGTAGACGTACTCGGGCTGAACAAGGTTGGAGTCGCTCGACTTGGACCGGACAGAGGGCGTTCTGGTTCTATCGGTGGAGGTGGAGGTGAGCAGCCCGGGGAAAACCATCGTGGCTGCTCATTCTGGTGCGTGTGCGCTTGAGGTTTGCTGATGGCCGTGATAGATAAATGGCGGTGGTAATGGTTGACGGAGGATTAGGTAAGGTGTTTTGAGGCGTTGAGCTGAGGAATGAGGCTTGCTGTAGTTGGTTGGGGCACAGAGCTGAATGTTTTCTTTTGCCAAGAAAAATTAATGGGAATAGTTAGGTAAGACTTATTTAAATGCATCATACTATTCATTCGGCTGTTCCGCATCGTGACTGTCTAGAGGTAGCTGAATAAGTCTCATAGTCAAAGGCCGTAAGTTGCAATAGAGCTTGTGACACGACTGTTGAAACAACACAGGCTCGAATGGGTAATCGCCCATTTATTGACCTACTTGACTGCGGAGTTATTTCAGGTTTCAGAGACTAGAACTTCATTAGATATGAACATGTTTTCTTTATCCCAAGGGAATCAGAGTCTTTTCTTTAACTTATGGCTGGTACTAGTTCTAGAGTTGTTTATACTAAAAGTGTAGAGTGGTCGCTTTAATCATGGTAGTATAATCAGAAAACAGCTACATCAACGAAGAACAAGCATGATTACTTATATACCCTAGGCATATCAGATACACTCGAAAGTTTGCACCGTACTCTGCACAAGGGATATAATTAAAAATTAAAAGTGACTCAATGATGAAGTTATATTAGAAGCAGAAAGCAGATAGCTATAATGGGTCATCACTGACTAGACTTCGACCTGAAAGCTTCTCCTAGCATCATATCTTTATACCTTAGAACAGCTTCTTGTTAATATCAGATGCTGTCTCAGAGACGCGGCAAGGCATTCGGTAAGTGTTGTGCTTGAGGAAAGCTGCTGCTCCCCTTTCGCTCAGACTCCTGCAGGTCATGGACTAGTGATATTACTGGTAGAGCTTCTAAATTAACATTATTGAACGATTTCAATTCGGTCACGGCGAAAGAATGAAAGATCCAAGACGTCTGGTATTTACTCATGCTGATGCTTGTGCCGTATATGCTGGTAAATCAGCCAAAACTTCGATCTCTTCTTGTAGTGAACAGGAGTATGCAACCTGATTCGAGAACACAAGACAGGCACGTATGTATGTAAAGTGCCCCGTAGAAAACAGCTCAGAAAGGCAGGAGAAATACTCTCTGTACGCAAACCGTCCAAGTGATCCGCCGTTGACGCACCCCACGCTTTGGTTGGTAACATTGATGGAGATGATCACCACACCAGATCGACAACCCCGCAATGTCAACTCATCTCGAAACTATCAAGACGACAGAATCAGGTAGTTGTCCCTCGCTCACCTTCGCTATCAAAATCAGAAGGAGCTCACACGAGAGTACCACGACAACAGGCGGTCAGACAAGGTAGCTCGTGTGTGAAGCCCAGTAACTGACTCGTCAAATAGGGAGAATTGCTGCGTAAAAACTGTCACAATATCACTGAGTGACTTAATATGAAGGTGGCAGCGTGGGCGGCCATCATCATCATCTCGAAACCGCCGACTCAAAATTAAGATTGCAGAATGCCTGTTTCACGTCACTCTGCTGCACAATAAGCACCGTTCATCTGCGCAGTCATCCATCATATCTGCAGCGGTGCAGCCCTTCCAAACCCCTCCTCTTCAATCTTCAGTATGCGCCATACGACATGCTTGATGCAGGCACGGGGGTTTGTGACCAAAGTCCCATCATGAAGTCAATGACCGGTCCGAGGCTTTCGCAAGCGGTGAGATGAAGTTGACAACATTAGAGGCTAGCGCGCCGCCAGGGTTTTAGACCTTGTGCGGCTAATAATCGATCATTTTGCGCTTAGAAGGTTGGATGAGTCTAGCAATGAGTTTAGAATAAGTCCGTTGATTTTGATAGCTTGGCTGACGTGAAGCCCTGTGCTTTGATATAATTAATCAATCACATGCTGAAAGTAATGGCAACTGACTTTGGTGAAGTCCAGGAGCAACACAACATCTTGCAATATCTCTCTACATGAGACTGAACTGACAACAAGGCTATAGATCTTTGTCAGATCCGCGGCCAGTCGTTCCTTGTAAATGCAGGCATTGCCGGTCCATTTCTAGTTGAGGATCTCGCTCCTTGTCAGCCGCTAGTTCTGTATTACGGTATTACCTACATCAAGCCCGCTAGATCACTTGTCAAGGACTCAAGCCTCTTGGATATCAAAGCTTGCACCCGAAATAGTCTCAGCGGTACGTGTATTACAGCGTTGAGATTGTGCGAGACCACGACTACGTATGTACACGGAGTCCTAACGGCAGCGCCAAGTCCGAGCCCTGACATGGGTTTTCAGGGATGACGACGATCTTGTCCCGTCATTGTTGGCTATGCTCAAACAAGCGAAGTGAGTGAGAAAAAGGGGTCTCTCGGCGATGGGCTCGGCACAAGCCAACAGTCGGCCAGCTCCACTATCCTGGGAGGGGGAACTTGGGAAGCACGCGACTTTGTGTAGGATAAAGCCCGCCGTGCATAAACTGCTGTGGAGGAAAAAAGCAAATTCCCCATGATGTGATGATGTGAGCTTTGCATTGGCTCCAAAAAGTTGGCATGTGCTATGAAGTGAAGTGCTTTAATGCTAGCAGTGCATATGTACATGGGATGTTTGGTGAAAGCCAATCGACTGATGATCACTGATCCGAGAAGACAAAAGGAAAAACCGTTCGCTCGTGGCGTCTGTCTCGGACGAATGATGTTGCTGAAGCGACAATAAACCGAGGGTATATTTTTGGCTCCCAGATCTACTAGACTATGGGGACACTGCCGCATGCTGATGATATTACGAATACTGGAGCTGAAAAGTTTTGGCTTGCAAGTACCGTACCGTTCAACCAACAAGCTGGATCAGCACCACCAGGGAGGTTCGGCTTGTGTTTCATATCACACGGTGCCTCAAGGTTGGGCGCTTGCATGTGCATCCGGAGGTGCTCATGAGACCTCAATTCTGAGGCACTACTTACGACTTTATTTACTAGAGGGTGTGATGGCCTTGACGATCTTTGTTGTTGCAAAGGACTTTATTTCCCTCATGACGGGTTTGATTGCTTGATGAAGCACTTGGCAGCAATCCTCATCTCCAGGGAAGCGGCGTTTTCAGAGCGTGGTTTCGTCATTCATTATATTCGACGGGGAGATCGATCAAGGACGATACGCACTGTTGACGTATGAAGTGTTTGTCTTGACTAGTCAGGCACCAAAACCCGAGCATCGATGCCTATAGCGCCGCAGTTGTGCGTTTTATTAAGGGTTGACCACCTTATTGCTCCAGATAATCGCCTGTGCGGTCGATTTACTGTAGATCCCGTATTGCACCATTTCCCTGATTTGGTTGTCAGCCGCGCGACAAGGACTCTCTTCTCTGTCTGGTTGCTGAGCATTATAGTATTCTTACCGACTATCAAGTGCCGCTGGGCGTCATCAGAAGTTGCCCAAGTCAGCCGTGGTCAGCCACCTCATCTTGGACAGGAGCACAGCATCCACGGCAGTCAGGCTGGACCAACGATCCGTCATCTGTGACAGCTTTGCTGTGGCTTTCAGCTGAGGTGGATTATCTTGCATTTCATAAGCAGCCAAAGTTCTATTCAGGGGGCTGTGACGACGGAAACGCCTTGGCTGAGTATAATTTCTCACCATAAGCTTTTCGGACATTGATCAGCTCGAGGTCTAGATCCGCCATTTGAGTATTATTATTCAACTTGGAGAAATGTTGTTTACCTGGGCTAGGTACTACCTAGTTATTGCAGGCGAATGAATAGCTCAGTGTTGCAGCCGCATCCATGCCCATTTCTGCTGCTGTTGCATCGTTCTCGTCGCCGCCACTATTTCCATGCTCCACTTTCCGTCACCCCGGCCATGCAACAATTCGTAGGACTTGCTATCTCCAGTGACAAAAAGGCTTCGGTAAGCTATTGTACCATTAATGGGCTCCTTGATAAATATACGCCAATACGATGTACAACAGATACGGCCGGCCCCGAAAAAGATGAACCAAGCCAAGAAAAAACACTGGACATCAAATCACAGAAAACGAGGGATCTACGGACTTCAGTTACAGTCTATCACACGGTGCCTGATTTTGGAGTTACCTAGAAAAACGCCACAGCCCGTATCTTTTCAGCCGCTTCACGATGAAGCTCGAGCTCAGGCTCAGAGCAACGGGAGCAAAGTAATAAGGTCAATTCTCCTAAGGCCTTGGTTTCTGGTGCCAGTCACTGCCAGGGACAAAGCAGCCAGCAGCATCAGGACAGGGTCCGGTGCTTGTCTGCAAGAATAAAGCCGTACAGTAACTTAGCCAAGCTTAGCTCAGGTGCCTAGGTTCCCCCTGGGCCCCCCTGTCCTGGCGCTGGACATCCACCACACCTAACCAGCCGCCTCCTCCACCGCTACAACTGGAGACTGAGAGTGAATGCAATGCACTGGCTTTGAGCGGGATCCTGGTTTAGCAGACTGCTCAGCCTTACTTATTAGTCGCGGTGAATGGGTCCCTTTTCCCTTGTCTTGGGCCTTGGTCAATATTTACTGGAGGTACTCCGTACTGTATGTACCTATTTGGCTCAGCTTGGGATATATAACTTTGGTCCTCCCCCCTCCCATCGACTGTTCTCTTCCTGCCTGCATTACCTTACCTACTGGTGCATCTTGAACTTTGTCTGCAGGCGTGGCTGTTCGTGTGCGTGCTCGCGTGATTACCACCCTCTTATATATTTAAGAGTATTTCGTAGACAGGCGGACTTGTTGGTTCGTCTTCCCACGCTCGCATTACACCTACGTATCTTACACACGGACACGCCAAATCATGAGAGGACGCCTTTGGAACTGCTTAGAACTGAGGATTGGACGACCAAACATTGCATCTTGCTGCCCATAAACGAAACGATGAACCGAGATATGAAGCTGGATGTTGAGTCCGTCATGGCCGACCAAGACAAGAACAGCCGCTATGAGGGCTACTTCGCCTATCGACCACTATCCAACCTACCTACACCGCCCCCAAGCTCTCGCAACTCATCCGCGGCTCAATCACCACGAACTACACTCGACGATGGAGAGCCATTGATGCCTCGATTTCGAGGTAAGTGGTAGCACTAGCACGGCTGGCAGAGGATCAAGCACTGTTGATGTGTAACATCACGTTGTTGGTCTCCTGTCATGTCACCCAGCGTACAAAGCTTGTTTTACTAACAGACTATCCCTATAGGCCCTGCAATCCACCTTGTCAACCTCATCCCGTCATCTGCCTCTCTGGCCACGGCCTCTGTCCCTCTTGTTCAGGCCATCCTGAGCCGCGCCAATCTCCCGATTGAGACCGTTGCTCTCGCAGTATGCATTCTCGATAGCCTCGACTCCCGCTTCGCCCGACGATGGCGCCTCTCGTGCCCGCTGCTGTCCGGCTACTTCTCCTCCACGTCTAAGCGACACACTCTCCCTCCGACGCCCATCATGCCTCAGCGACAGCAGTTACACATCGACTCAGTCAACCCCGAGCTCATCATTTTAGCAGCTCTTGTCATTGCGGTCAAGTTTATGGAGGATCCTCAGGAGGCTTCTCAGTACTATTGCAAGGCCTGGGGCCGGGGCATGTGGTCACCCGAGCAGCTCAACACCACCGAGCGATGCATCATGGAGAACCTCAACTACCGCATCATGCCCCTTTGCGACGAAGACTGTCTGACGGATGCTATGGTGGATATGCAATATGCCGCCCAGCAGCCCCAATGGGACATCAACGAGCATATGCCCGCGGATAGTGACGACGAGAGCGACGACGGCGACAATCACAATAACTATGTGCCCAGCCACTCCAGATCAAAGACACTCGGCACAGGATCGGCTGTATTGGGGCTAGGTCTTTCTCTAACACCTGTCGATACCCCGACTGCCGAGGCCAGCCACTCGACTACCCCGCAACCGTCAAGGCTCTGCAATGACTACTTCAACCATTTCCAGGCACGAGAGGATTAAAAAGGATAAACGGCGTTCTTTCTTCACTTTGGGCATTACGAGGCGTTACCGTGGATACCAACACATTTAGCGACTTTTTATGGATTGTTTTGACAGCGACTCGACTCGATCCGGCGTGATAGGCATCTTGTTATGTGTTGTTTTGGGAATCAGACCCCTTTTATAACGCTCCTGATTGGACGACGGGGCAGGAAATAGCATTGTTCTATATACGGAGGCATTTAGGGTGAACATTGAGTTTCTATAATCGAGGAACAAGTTTATTGGGATTGATTTGGTCAGCTGGGTTGCCTACATGGCATCATAGGTTGAAGCATGGATATGGCATCTGATCTGGAGCTAGGATTACACATACCCCTTTCCGTATATTCTAGTCAATAACTACGTACTTTTAATGTTCTATAAATGGCTCCCGGTCCCATACTTTTCACTCCGGCCCTTGGCATAACACATCAGGCGATATCATGCCAGCATTTCTCAGGGGGGATCCACCCTGTTGACGTTGATGGTTCACCGCATGGAAAAGTTCGTGATGTGGATTTTGTAAGTCAGTATACTGTGCTTGAATACGTCAATTGATGCCGGCTTGTTGTTTCTATTATATATTGAAGATATGTGGTATTAATTACTATATCGAACGAGAGGTGCAGTCATAGAACTAATTGGAATTGGCCGTATGCTACTCAATTACCCACCCCTCCCTCGTCTATAGACTATTATCTCAACGAGGAGCTCATTCAGCATTTCGCTTCTATCTCTGGCTACAAGTTGAGAATGATTGAGTATCTGTAGTACACCAATAAATCTCCTTAAGGACTCAGCCTCTTCAATGTCCACTCCTCTTCCTCGCCCTCCCGTTCATAGACGAACCTGTCGTGAAGTCTACTCTCCCTTCCTTGCCAGAACTCGATCCTATCCGGGATAATCCTCAGCCCACCCCAAAACTCAGGAACAGGGATTTTCTCCTGCCCCTCAAACCGCTTCTCAACCTCTTTAACCCATCCCTCCAGCTGCTTGCGACCATCGTCATCGTCACCTTGTGGCTCAAGTACTTGACTCTGTCGACTAGCCCATGCGCCGATTCTGCTTCCCCGAGCTCGTGTGACGTAGTATGTCTGGCTTTCTTCACGGGAGATCTTCTCCACCCGTCCTTCAACATGGACTTGACGCTGTAGGGATTCCCAGAAGAACAACATCGCAGCACGGGGGTTAGTCGCTATATCAGCTGCCTTGCGAGACGTGCCCAGGTTGGTGTAGATGACAAAGCCGCGGTTGTCGAGCTCCTTAAGATACACAGTACGAGAGGAGATACGACCTGAGGGGAGAGATGCTGTTGAGAGAGTGCATGATTCAGGATGATCTACGCCAGAATCATTCTCCTGGGCACGGGAGAACCATGCGTGGAACTGAGGAATAGGCGATGTTGGGTTGAGCTGTGAGCGGACGAGAGTTCCTTTGGTAAACTGCTCAGCTTGCCCTGTTGCCTGATGCCCCGCGGGGGCGACTATGGGTTGTTAGTAAACTGTTCCATGAACAGATAGTGTTGTAAAGAGAAGAGTCAGTCATGATGGCAAGACTGGCGGGGTAACGTTGAACATACAGATGAGCTTCGAAGTATCTGCTGAATGAAGCGCCATTTTTGCAGTAGAGAATAACCTAAAGCTGAAGTTAGGTATTAGAAGCCGCATTGATATATATATGAGTCTACTGTAGGAAATCATGCGATTTGACTCACTGGACGAACTTTGAGGCATACGATGGAATGGGATGTTCGAGAGGAAAAAAGGTACGTACTGCGCTATCGGCGGGTGGTGGAGTCATGACATCTTCGAAGTGAAGGAAGTTTCTATTTGCTACCAGGACAAACATTGAGATTTCAGGAAATGGTCCATCATTCATAGCACAACACGAACTGTAGATGAATAAACACAACAGTATCAATTTCTCAGAGTTACAATATTAAGGATTTCGCAAATGAACTTATGAATATCTACACTACCCGTCTCATGATATTCACGCCACGAAAAGCAAGAGAAAACAGGCACGCACACGAAACACACGGAACGCACGGGTGAAATAATAAATAAGTATTAAATTAAATAAACGTATACGACGATACGTATATATACATGATACATAACATACATAACATACATAAAACCGTACGCCGACGACGTGAGTCGCGTCTCATTTACACATTCTATAACATCATATGTCGTTCACGGGCATCATCCTGGAATGCTTGCTAACGCACGCCAATTTCTATCCGGCTTTGAAAAAAGCAAAAATTACAAAAAATCCAATCATGTCATGAAACTTTTCAAATCCTTTCCGACTCATGTATAAGTTTACGAATCAGCCATAACCAACGCCAACAGAGCCATGCGGCAGTAGAGGCCATAGCGCATCTAAACATCGTGTTAGCAATGTAATCAACATATCGTAGGAATCAATGCTTACCTGTCGGAAGTATGCAGCCCGCTGGTCGAAGTCGACCTCCTCGGCAACCTCCTCGTTGCGGGGGAGAGGGTGCATAACAATTGAAGAGCTCTTAGCATGCTTGAGCGAAGCGTTGTCCACTCGGTAAGAGTTCTTAACGCGCTGGTACTCCTCCTCAGTAGGGAAGCGCTCCCGCTGCACACGTGTGCAGTACAGGACGTCACTGCGAGCCAGGATCTCAGGTGTGAGAGTCTCAGACTCGCAGAGAAGTTGGCCGGAAGCAACGAGCTGCTCTCGGACCTTAGGTGGCAAAGCCAGAGCCTTGGGGGCAACCAGCTGGACCTGGACGTGGTAGTGTCTCAGTAGGTATACAAGGGAGTGCACAGGTCGGCCATAGAGAAGATCACCCAGGAAGGTGATGGTCAAGCCCTGTACAGTACCCAACTCCTCACGGATGGTGAAGAGATCAAGGAAAGCCTGTGTGGGGTGCTCCTTGCTGCCGTTGCCGCCATTGATAACAGGAACAGGGCTGTATTTCTCAGCAACATGAACGCTGGTCTCCTCAGGGTGGCGGAGAACAACAGCATCACCATAGCACGCTAGAGTACGGAGAGTATCCTGAAGAGTCTCACCCTTCTGAACAGAAGAGTGAGAGGTGGAGATGGCGATGGTGCGTCCACCAAGACGCTGCATAGCAGCATCAAACGAAGCCGACGTGCGAGTTGAGGGCTCGTAGAAGAGCGTGGTCAAAACGCGGCCTCGAAGGATGTTCAAGACGCCTTCGCGCTGGACACCAAGACGCATCTCCTGAGCAACGGTGAAGAGCAGGTGGAGATCAGCTCGGCTGTAAGACTTTACGGACAGGACGTGTGTGTTCTTGAACGACGAAGGCTGAGCCAGGAGCTGCTGCAGAGAAGAGCGGACCAGAGGCTGGAGCTGGAGGCCAGGGGCGAGCTCCTCAACAGGAGCAGCACCACGAGCAGGCGAAGGCAGAGTAGCGCCAACAGCACCAGTATCGACACCACGGAGACGGTTCAGAGGCTGGAAGCCACCCAGCATGGACATGCGGCGGGCTTGGGGAGAATCGGTGGCTTGAGCGATCGAGGTGGTGGGCTTGACTGGGGGCGACATGGGAGGAGCGATATGCGAAGACATGTCCTTACCCTGAGGCGAGACAGGCAAGACTTCACCATCAAGACAGACAGTGGTGTTCTGGAAAGTGACTCGTTGAACAGATCCACGCATAGTGCGACCCACAAAGGGAGACCAGAAGGTCCCGGGAGCCACGGTGTAGGGACGGTCAATCTCAGCCTCAATGGTGGTACCAGACTGATCGTGGAGCTCGAAGATCTCCATAGGGTTGGTGTAAAGGCGTTCCTTGATGTCGTCAACAGTCAAACGACCCTCAGCAACTGAAGTGAGTAGCAGAGGGAGAGCATCAGAGATACCCATATGAGGATTGCCCTTATGGCCGAGCGAAGTAGCCAGGCGGTAAGGCAGACTACCAATGGAGAACACATCAATGGTCGACATGTGCTGCCAGAGTGCCTTCTGATCAGCTACAGTGGGCAGACGCTCGCACTCAGGGTACTCGTCACGGTTGAGGTACAGAGAGTAGATCGAGACGTCGCAGGTGACTTGGAGTCCCTTGGCCTTGCTAAGGGCGATAAGCTTGATATCGTCCTTGTTGGTGACCGAAGTAACGTGAATACGACGGTTGTGGAGGCTGGCAAGCAGGAGAATGGAGGCCAAGTCGGTCAGTTTAGCATCGGTGACGATAGGCTTGTGTGTAGGCCAAGAATCGAAGTGAGCAGTGACAGCAGCAACCTTGCTGATGTTGCCAGAGAGGTGGTTGAAGGGGATGAAGAGTGAGCCAACCTCGCCGGTGACATGGCTGATCTGATCAGCATTGTCCGAGGTAGCGGCCACAGAAAAGTTGTAATCACAGTAGCCACCCCGTCGGCTGTTCTGCTGAGCGGTCTTCAGAGTGAGGGCATCAGTGATGGCGCCATCAACACCCAGAGGCATAACCCGGATCATGCTGAAACCAGCAGAAATAGAGGCTTTTGTCACTGTTTGAAGGTCATCATTACTGGCAGTGGCGATACCCGGAACAAAAGCTGCGATGTTGATTAGACCAGGCAGCACGATGGTACGGTGACTGGTCTGGTAATCACGCTTAGAGACCTCAAGCTCGAAGTGGCGGGCAATGGCCTCAACGAGAATCTTGGCGTTCTTGACATTGGTAACGAGAGGGATCTGGTAATCAACAGCCATACGTCGAGTCTGGTAACCCTTACTCATGTAGTTGGCAGGACGACGGTACTTGTTGTTGGACGGCAAGTTGATGTACAGATCAATGGTATTCTTGGCGAGATGCTGGGTGAGAGAGAACTCAGAGCTGCGGTCCTCCTCCTTACCGAGAACCTCAAGGTATTGACACTGAACGCCGTGCTCCTGGAGGAAATCGGCGGTACCGGAAGTAGCAAACAGCTTGTAGCCGAGCTTCTCAAGCTTCTGGACAGAAGGAAGCATTTCACGCTTGTCCTTGTAGGATCCAATGGACAGGAGGATGTTCTTCTTGGGGATCTTGAAACCAGTAGACATCAAGGCCTTCAGATAGGCCTCATTCTTGTCAACACCGAAGCAAGCAACCTCACCTGTAGAGGCCATCTCGACACCCAGTACGGGATCGGCACCGGAAAGACGAGAGAAACTGAACTGAGGGACCTTGACACCGACGCAGTTGGGGGCAAGATCGGTGGGAGGGTAGGCCTGGAAAGGCTGGCCCATGATGGCCTTGGTGGCCATCTCGATCAAGTCAACACCCATGACCTTGGACACGAAGGGGAACGAACGTGAGGCACGAACGTTACATTCGATGACCTTGATGTCGTTGTCCTTGGCAATGAACTGAATGTTGAAAGGACCGGTGACGTTGAGGGCCTGGCCGATCTTGCGAGTAGCCTCCTCAATACGCTCAATGGTAGTGGCTTCCAAATCTTGAGGAGGCAAGATAAGGGTAGCATCACCAGAGTGAACACCAGCGTTCTCGACGTGCTCGGAGATAAAGTGTCCAATAACCTTACCGTCCTTGGCAACGGCGTCCATTTCAATCTCCTTGGCATTCTCAATGTACTTGGTAATAACAACAGGGTGCTCCCGAGAAACCTCAGCAGCCTGGTCCAAATAGTTCTTGAGATCCTTCTCAGAGTAAACTGTGTTCATAGCAGCACCCGAGAGAACGTACGAGGGTCGAACCAGTACGGGATAAGAAACAGCGTTACAGAACTCCTGAGCTTCAGTAAAGCTAGTAAGCTCCTTCCAGGTAGGTTGATCGACCTCAATGCGGTCCAGCATACGAGAGAACTTGTATCGGTTCTCGGCATTGTCAATCATCTCGGGAGAAGTGCCCAGAACCTTGACACCAGCACGGTGCAGCGGAAGTGCAATGTTGTTGGGGGTTTGACCTCCCATAGCACCCAAAACACCGCTTGAGTTCTCGAGCTGGTAAATGTCCAGGACTGTTTCGAGGTTGATGTTCTCGAAGTAAAGCTTATCAGCTTCGTCGTAATCTGTACTAACCGTCTCCGGGTTATAGTTGACCATGATTGTCTTGAAACCGGTAGCGCGAAGGGTTCGAATGGCTCGGACTGAACACCAATCGAACTCGACTGATGAACCGATACGGTAAACACCAGAGCCGAGGACCATGACACCATGATCGTCGAAGTTGACATCGTGATCAGAGGCATTGTAGGTCATGTAGAGGTAGTTTGTGAAGGCAGGGAATTCAGCAGCGACGGTATCAATCTGCTTGACGAAGGGCTGGATACCAGCCTCAAGTCGCAGGCGACGGACAGCAATCTCGTTGGAGCTCCAGAATTTGGCGAGCTGACGATCACTGAAACCCAGACGCTTGGCCTGGAGAAGGATAGAGGGGCTGGTGGTGATGTCGGTTGTGCTGTAACAAGTCATTCTCTTAGCGAAGTCGCTCAAGCCCTTGAGCTTGCGAAGGAACCACTTGTCGATCTTGGTCAACTCCCAAATCTTGTCGACAGTGTATCCCTCGTGCATGGCGTTGGCGATGGCAAATAGACGCTGGTCAGAGGGGGTCTGGAGCTCATCTTCAATGCTCATAAGGGCCTCCGTCTCATTGAAGCCGAGGTTGTGGAAATCAATGGCTCGGATGGCCTTCTGGATGGCCTCCTCGAAAGATCGACCAATGCTCATGACTTCACCCACACTCTTCATGGAGGAACCAAGCTGAGTGGACACGCGGGTAAACTTCTTGAGATCCCATCGAGGCATCTTGACCACGACATAATCGAGCGAGGGCTCGAAGCAAGCACAGGTGGACTTGGTGACTGAGTTTTTGATCTCCTTGAGAGGAATGCCAAGACCAAGCTTAGCAGCGATAAAGGCCAGAGGGTAACCTGTAGCCTTAGAGGCGAGAGCAGAAGATCGAGACAGACGGGCGTTGACCTCGATGATGCAGTACTCGCGGGAAAAGGGGTTCAGGGCATACTGAATGTTACACTCTCCGACAACACCAAGATGGCGAATGACATTGACAGCTGTTGTTCGCAGCATATTGTAGTCTTCATCAGACAAGGTCTGCGAGGGAGCGACAACAATAGAGTCACCAGTGTGGATACCGAGAGGGTCGAAGTTCTCCATGTTACAGACTGTAATGCAGTTGTCTTGAGCATCACGGACAACCTCGTACTCGATCTCCTTCCAGCCCTTCATACTACGTTCAATCAGAACTTGGGGACTGGCGGCGAAAGCTTTGTTGCAGAGATCCATCAGTTCCTCCTCATTGTTGGCGAAGCCACTGCCGAGACCACCAAGGGCATAGGCAGCACGCACAATGACGGGGAAACCAATGTCCTTAACGACGTGCATAGCCTCGTCGATGTTGTTGGCGGAGGCGGACTTTGCACACTTCTCGCCAATAGAGTCCATGCTTCGGGCAAAGAGCTCACGATCCTCAGTGGTGATGATGGTGTCGATCGGAGTACCAAGGACCTTGACACCGAGAGACTCGAACTCATCCTTGAGCTGAATACCGACTTGAAGGGCGGTCTGACCACCGAAGGTCACATAGATAGCATCAGGTCGCTCATACTGGATGACCTTTCGAACGAAATCGGCGTTGACAGGGAGGAAGTAAACCTTGTCAGCCAAGCCCTTTGAGGTCTGGATAGTGGCAATGTTGGGGTTGATGAGGACAGTGTAGATTCCCTCTTCCTTCAAAGCCTTGATAGCTTGGCTACCAGAGTAGTCAAACTCACCAGCCTGACCAATGCTGAGACCACCACTGCCAAGAACGAGGACCTTGCGAACGGAGACGCGGGGGTGAAGACGCTCATTCTCCTCGATGGTGCCGCCAGGGAAGCTGACAGGAGCCTTGAGGAGCTCCGGCTTTTCAGCGCAGTTAGCCATGGTGTTAATGAACACATCAAAGAGGAACTCGGTGTCGCGAGGACCAGGGGTGCTCTCGGGGTGGAACTGCACACTGAAGTAGGGCTTCTCAGTATGGAAGATACCCTCGTTACTGCCATCATTGGCGTTGACAAAGAGCTCTTTCCAGCCATTGGTCAGGCTGTCAGTGTCGACAGCGAAACCGTGGTTCTGAGAAGTGATGTGGCATTTTCCAGTAACCATGCTGGTACAAGGAATGTTGTGACCACGGTTACCGAACTTCATCTTCTTGGTGGTGGCACCAGCAGCACGGGCGAGGAGCTGATGTCCCAAGCAGATACCAAAAACGGGGATTTCGTTCTTCTCGAGGACGGCAGCGATGTTCTTGACGACGTTGTCGAGCATAGCGGGGTCACCGGGACCATTGGAGAGGAAGAGACCGTCGAACTCGTCAATGGCGCTGGCGGTATCGTAGTCCCAAGGACAGACAAGGACCTCGACACCACGCTTGAGGAAGCACCTCAGCTGATTAAACTTCATACCGACATCGAGGCACAAAACACGGATAGTACGCCCAGACGGGTGCTTACGGGCGACCGAAGTCGGAGGCTTGTAGAGCTTGGGAGCCTTAATGGAAACTACATAAATAATGAGCATGCGTCTTCGACTTTGAAAACGCTGGGAAACTCACCTTCAGCCACCAGGTTCTTGGTGTTTGGGTTGACCCATTCGACCTGCTCAAAGTGGTCGATAGGCAAAGCAGCCAAGGCATCGTCAGCCTGGCCGTTGGCAGAGCCATTGGTCAGGCCACGGATCTCAAGACGCATCTTACCCAACATGCTACCCTTCTCACGGATTCTCTTGGTCAAAGAGCGAGTGTCAACGCCGTACATGGCGGGAACGCCCTGCTCCTTGAGCCATGTGCCCAGAGAGGATTTGGCCAAGAAGTGGGAGAAGTCTTCGCCAGCATATGAAGCTGTGACTAGACCAGCAATGTGGATTTCGCTAGACTCGAAGTGAGCTTGTAGATCGCCGAGGAGCTCATCCATGGCTTCGCGCGAGGGAACACCATAGTTTCCGACAAGAGGGAAAGTGATGACGAGGATCTGGCCGCGGTACGAAGGGTCCGTCACGGACTCAGGATAGCCAACCATACCCGTTTGGAAGACCAGCTCTCCAGCAATGCTCTTCTGAGCACCAAAGCTGTAGCCCTGAAAGGAGGAGCCATCTTCAAGCTCGAGGCAGACGAGGCCATCATCCTCGGCGCCAATCTGACGCGCAGAGGCGGGAGGCTGAGGAACCAAAGCCATTGTAGTGGTTATGGTAATGGTTTAGAGGTGAAGCAAAGAAAGAAACAAAAAAAGCTCCGGCGCTGGGCTATATCAACAAAATACCCAAAGAAGCGCGGGGCAACGACATGGAGGGGTCGTCGCGGGAGGACAGGGAGATTGCGAGCAACGGGCCGGCAAGTTAACTCGTTTTCAGAGCTACCCTGGTAAGGTCAGAAGCTACCTCGCAATCATCAGCCTCAACTGTAGTTAGAGGTGAAGAGGATGTTGGAGAAGAGCGAGGGTTTGGGAGGAGGAGAAAAAAGAGAAGGAAGGCTCTTGATGAAAGCGGCCCTTGAAACTTTTTTTTATCTCCGGGGCTGCAGCACAGGGTGCTCCCCGCTGTGTATTGCTATAAGCTTTAATTGGCCAATTGAGAGATGGTTCCCTCGATATGGCCAATTGCAGCATTCCATTAAAATCTGCAGGGACACTAAAATGCCCCGCCATGCCTTGGCTAACTTCTCAAGCCTCTCCACAAGCTGCGCAACAACCTTTCATCATGACCGATCGCTCATCAGAAATGGTTGGACTTGAGCCTCGAGAGTGGGTTTGTTGGATCAGCGGTCAGGGTTTAGCCGCACTGTCGATACTGGCCAAGGCATTGGAAAATTCCCTGCCCGAGTGCCATGGCAGGTGGTGAGGAGACTTGTGAAAGACTCCGGTAACGGAAGAAATATCAACGACATATGCGGCTTGGAGTTGTCATGACAAAGTCTTTAACGTGGAAAGCAATACATTGCTAAATGCGTAGGCAACCGCTCTGGAAGCTGCAGAATGCTTGTAAGCTTTCAGTCCGTGAGCATAATAATAACGCTTACTGTCAGAAAGTGCTGCAGTCAGCCACGGGTGCAGCAGGACAACCTTTTCTCAGCCGGCACTCAGCGTCCCAAGATCCATGATCGAAAAAGCTCGAGCCCAGGGCGGCAGTGAGAAAAAGGCGCTTTACATCACAGACTAAAACGTATAACACCCACTTTCCGCTCAGCATCCACCTCCACAGCTTGAAAAAGATTTTTTTCTTCTTACATCTGATCTTGCTATGATTGGTTTAGTCCATGGTGGTTATCCACCCTCAGTCACGGTTAGCCTCATGCAAGCCGCCAAAACCCGATATGCAGGTTCACCAGCAAGTATCTTGACATGAGGTTCGTGCTACAACATGAATGTCTCAACAATTATGGAGCAGAGAAATGATATTGTAGCTCTGTTGCAATGGAAGATACATACATACAAATCCCCCATGTATTATAAGTATCACGAACTCGAATATCAAGTACAGTATCATTATTTCATATAGACAAATTTAGCTTAATCGATTCAGTGAAAACTGCTTTCTAAGATTACAAGTTCGCAAAATTGATACCGCCAAAAATGAACGTAAGACATATACAGGCTAGACTCTCTTTCTTGGCTTTTCATTGCTAATATTCCTGAAGCAGGCTCCTCAACGCCCTGGGCAAAATCACGACTACATATACACTTCTCCTTTTGAACCACCCCGAAAGTAACGCTATTCTTATAACAATATTGCTTCTAATCTGCCACTTTGTCGAGCTCTCAAGACTAAGCGAGCCCTTATACCATAAAAAAGAAGAAAAAAGGTGTTATGCTATTCGTTAGATGAACTGGTCAGCTTGACCCAAAAGAACTCCATCTGTGTCTATAAAAGTTGCAACATATCTACGCCTTCACGTTTTTTATCTTGCTCAGTAGTCATCTGAGCCAGCAACGTTAGGGCATAGGAGGTGCCCCCATATTCGTGATCTTGGGTGTCCTTTGTGTTGTCGGGCTGGCCTGGCTTCCCATCATGCCAGGCTTCTGGCCGCCTTGTGTATTCATACGGTAAGCTGGTTCTCTCTTCGGGTCAATGCCGGGGAAGACAGCCTGTAACCTTGAATACAGATCCCTTATGCTATTGTTTCGCTCTTCACGGTCAGCGACCGGGTCGATGTTATTGTCTGCACCTTCAGGTCCTACGGCTGGGGCCCGGAGTTTCAGCGAAAGAGTCAGAGCAGGGGCAGTGAGGTATGCTGGACAGGGCGGAACTTTAACTTCGGGCTTCCGATCCGCAAGTGCGGCCATATACGACAAGTTTGCTTGCAATCTCCTCATACATCTGATGCACGGTTAGTTGTGTATAGTAATTCGTTGTTTGAATGAGAACTCACTGGAGATAGTCTTGCTGTAGTTGCGTCTCCTCGTCTGTCGGTTTTTTATCGGCAGGGTTTCCAGCTGCAGCGCTCTCCTTCTTCAATTCTTGTTGGGTTGCCTGGATTTGTATAGATTCATAGAGAAGCTCGTGGTTGATATCGAGCAACAATGCGAATCGTTCTTTATCTCGAGATTCGGTACCGGGGCTCAGCGGAGCCGCTGTTAAAGTACCATTTACAGCCGGTCCTTGATTTGTAGAGAAGGTTGGCGTCTGGGGTGTCGATAATCCGGCAGATATGGGCTGTTGGGACTGCTGCTGCCCTTGCGCCTGTGTCGGAGCTTGTTGAGTCTGCTGCTGCTGCTGCTGCGACTGTGGTTGTTGGGACTGCTGGTTTGTGGGGGTCTGGCTTTGAGACGGAGGCTGAGGAGTCGGAAATTGACCCTGCTGCGAAGGCAGAGCATTGTTTGGTGTTCCTTGTGCGGCGCTCGGGGGTCTTTGAGGGGTCGATACCTGGCCCATACCAGCGGGGTTAGCAGCTTGTTGTTGCTGTTGCTGTTGCTGCTGCTGCTGTTGTTGCTGCTGCGCTTGAGCCTGCGCTTGCTGTTGCTGTTGCAATCGCTGCAGCATTTGAGGATTCTGGGGCATCCCGGGTTGGTTCATCGGGAAGCCCTGCATGCCTCCGCCCATCATATAATTTGGCGCAAAATTCTGAGGAGCGACCGACGAGGGAACGACTTGACCGTAAGGGTTACCAGCGAACTGCTGTTGAAAACCTGCCACTGTGCGCAATATGTTAGTCAGGTGCGAAGGAGGAGTGCTTTGCCGTGTCGCATATCGTTTTGCGCCGCGCTTCTTCTTAATGATGCCTAACCACAGGCTGCTCACTCATCGTTAAAGAGGCCGGAGCTGTTTACAGGAGCATTGGAAGCAGGCGCGTCGTGAAAGATTCGATCGGAGATTGCGCGCGAATGAAGAAATGGTACCTACTCTGACCATTGGCAGCCAAATGCTGCATTCCTGCGTTTGGCATCATGCCTCCTGGACCAGCACCCATCATTTGAGGATTCGCGCCAGGGTTAAAGCCTCCTTGAGGCGTCATGCCGGCGAACTGCTGCTGCTGGTTATACATCATCTGCTGAGCGGCTGGCTGGGCTCCGGACTGCTGCTGTGGGGCAGGGTTGTTGAAAGAGGGAGCAGCATTGTTGCTAAAGCCGTAGCCGGCGGAGTACATGGCTGTTTGTGAATGTGACTGTGACTGTGACCTGGGCTGGGCTGTTGCTTTCAGGGCGTCAAGGCGTCAGTGCAGCGCTTCAAGCGGCAGCGCGTGCTGTACTGGCTGTGCTGTGCTGTAGCAGCGGCAGACAGCACCGTATAATAGTGGGAGGGATGTGTTGGGATTGCGCGTGTGTGAGCGAGAACAGGCTTGTCGTTGGCTGGCGGCGGAACACGAATGGGGTCCAATCAGTCGGTCAGTCCATCAATTCGGTGAGTGACAAGTGAGGAGTGACAGGAGGTCGTATGGCGTGGGATCGGGAGGCTGGGCTTGTCGCTTGTGTACGGATATGGACATGTATGGACGCGGTTCAGTTGGTTCAGGTTCCAGGATTGGAAATGAAACCTAGAGTTAACTCAACGGTGGACAGTTGAGACGTGGTTGTGTGGGTCCAAATGTTACGGTAGTCCGTGTGGGTAGCAAGGCCGTTTTTATCACGGTTACACTTCAGCTACGGTCTCGTCAGCGCTACGTGTTCAACGTCAGCTATCGAAGTGTATATCCCTTTATACAAACCGCGTTTATTGATTATGATTTAGCTTTCGTCTATGTATGTGTGCCTATTTTCCCACCAAACTCGATTCATGTATTCACATATATCGTTCATACAACCTCAGTCTATTCTCCGATCTGCATACTTCTCTAAACTCCAGCTGTTCAGGTGGCAGACACATCCAATGAACGTCCATTGACAAGGGTAGTCCACGAGCTGCAGCACATGTGAGACACGTCCCGACGGGGGCTGGCTGAGTTTATAAACTATCATCCAACGCCAGCGCCCCCCAATCACTGATTCAATCTCAGGCTTGTTTGCTCTTATCTTCAGCCGCACGCCATCCAAAGAAACTGAGTATCACTCTTAAACCACTACACTTCCCAGAAGCAGTAGCATACCCGAGAACTTGCTTCACGACAGGCAAGCATGGCCCGATATTCTGAGACCCAAGCAGACTCAAGACTGGCAAAAAGAAATGATCACGCTGGGGATCGAACCCAGAATCTTCTGATTCGTAGTCAGACGCCTTGCCATTGGGCCACGCGACCTTCACTCTTGAATTGAAGGCTGGTATTCAGTACCATTCCTCTGGAGTTATGTCGAATTGATGATTGGTAATGCATGCTCGTTTTTGCGGGCTTGACTGTGGCTGCGGGCCTGATCCTGAAATAGGGGTTGGCTTTATTTTTAATACTCAGTGGCTAACCCTTTGGGTTTCCTCTATTAGGATTATGACTATAGCGAATTATCATGGCAGGAAAGGCCGATTGAGTGTCACTTGGAACTGGATGCTTCTATCTGTCTTGGTGTCTGCCGTCGACGAAGATATAAACTAATTCGACTGTTTAATAAACACCGGATTAACATTAATAGACATATAGGTGCTATGTTCCCTATCATCTGGTCTTGGGTTTTCAACCATGAAACCGCTGTTTAATTTTCGTTGTCCTTCAGGGTAACGCTTGGTACATGCATGATTCCAACATCAATATACCTGAGCTCAAGCCATGATGACTCAATTGCATATCGGAAAACAATCGCTCTTCCGTACTGAAAGCCTTCACCTTCATCACTTGCTTATCAAGGTTCTAAACACCAAACCTTGGGATACATATGCGTTGTATTCGTATTCAACATGACAAGATGGAAGCCCCACAAAAAAGTCAATGACTCCCCTCCGGCGTCGGACTCAGCAACCAAAAAGTGGTAAACACCACATCTTAAAGAGCCACGCATCCCCATTACTCCTCAGTCCATCAGGAGATAGACCACCATCAAAATGGCCCCCTTCAACCTTGAGAGATGTGCTAGGCCAAACATCTTGGCCCTCCAGCCATATCGCTGCGCGCGAGAGCATGTTGCCCCTCCCCCGCATTAGAGCAACGACTAACTTTCCCCAGCGACTACAAGGATGACGGCACCAATATCCTTCTCGATGCAAATGAGAACGCGTACGGTCCTTCTCTGAGTGCAGACGTCGCAGGGAAGGCTGCCAATGGCGTGGAGGTCGACTTGCTGGGCCTGCACCGTTATCCTGATCCTCACCAGGAACCGTTGAAGAAGCAGCTCTGCGAGCTACGAAACACCCACGCCCACACAGATAAGACGCTCAAGCCTGGGAATTTGTTTGTGGGTGTTGGTAGTGATGAGGCTATCGATGCTCTGCTGCGATGCTTCTGCGTTCCTGGAAAGGACCGCATCCTTACATGCCCGCCTACATATGGCATGTATTCTGTGTCTGCACAGGTCAACGACGTGGCTCTCGTCAAGGTCCCCCTTTTAGAAGCCCCCACCTTCAGCATAGACGTTCCAGCTGTTATGGAAGCCCTGGAAAAAGAGTCCAACATCAAACTTGTCTACCTTTGCTCGCCTGGAAACCCCACCGGTTCAGTCCTTGCCAAGTCCGACGTTCAGCAGATTTTAGATCACCCAACATGGAACGGTGTTGTCGTTCTCGACGAAGCATATATCGACTTTGCCCCCGAAGATGCTTCTCTGGCTGAATGGGTGACTGAGTTTCCTAACCTCGTCGTTATGCAAACCCTCTCCAAAGCCTTTGGTATGGCTGGCATCCGACTCGGTGCCGCTTTCACATCGCCCCCTATTGCACGACTTCTTAACAGTCTCAAGGCCCCTTACAACATCTCCAGTCCTACAAGTGCCCTTGCGTCCTACGCTGTCTCCGAAAAAGGACTCGCTATTATGCGAGACCATCGTGCGCGCCTTCTGGAGCAGCGTGATCGTCTCATCAAGGAACTTCCAAAAATCCCTGGTGTTGGTCGTCTACGAGGTGGTACTGAAAGCAACTTTTTGCTTTACGAAATGCTTAACACTGCAGGCGAGCCGGATAATACTGTCGCGTTGGCCGTATATGAGAAGCTTGCTGAGGGCAAGGGTGTCGTTGTGCGATTCCGAGGAAAAGAACACGGATGCCAAGGATGTCTACGAATTACAGTCGGTACGGACGCCGAGGTGACAAGATTTTTGGAGTCACTAAAGACGACGTTGGCTGAGGTGAGAGGCTCATAAACTGGAGCACCAAATAGGAAAAGGGCGATAAAACGACGACGTTCTACGTTGAACCCAGATCTTCTAGACGTAATCTCGTGGAATTAATAAAAGCAACACTCAGAGTATGAGCGTTTTATACCAAAGTGGTCTCTCAGACCAGCTATCCGAATACCCGACGCCAGTTCCATTCTATATCTATAAGGTCTAATGAATATCCAATACGTTTTTTTAGGCCCATCCCAAGAACATCAGGACACTTCCAATACTGACCGAAGCCAGAACGAGATCCGCTCGGGGAATACTAGCAGCATCCTCACTCTTGGTAGGCTGAGCTGCAGTTGCTGATGATGTCTCTGATGAGGACGTTGGTGTACTCTTAATTTTGGACTCGTCCTTATCCATGGCAGCCCAGTCTGTGCTGCGGACAACCTTGACATCATTGCCCTTGAGCGGCGCAGGAGCATCACTTAGCAGCAGGCCCTGGACAGCTTCAAGAGCACACATTTGCTGTCCAAGACCGGGATTTCCATCAAAACCGGAGTTGTACCATCGCATACCACACTCACGGCCAGACTTTCCTCCTGTGCATGTTTGGACAGCAGCCTTGGCCGATGGGAGAAGATGAGCATGGACATGCTCCTTCAGAGCGGGCTGCATCTGAATAGACAGGTACATGAATCGCGATAGATAACCCTTGAAGGTGGACATGTCGTCGTTGCATGTGTTGACAGTCTCGCAAGCAGCTTCGTACATGACATTGGTCGCGTTGGGGAATGGTGAAAAGAACCAATCGGTGCCCTCTAAGAGACGCTTTGAGCGGTCGACCCATTCTGGCTTCTCAGTGTAGTTGGCGAGAACCGCCGCGCCGTAAAGATATATACCGCTGGTGTAAGTAAAAGAATGGTATGTTGTCTTCTGGCAGTTGTCTTCTACACTGGCTCCGTCATAGACGTGATAATTGCGGTGATCGATGAAGCCTACTTCCCAAGACCAGTCCCAGATCTTAAGAGCCCAGTCAAGATATTTGTTATCGCCAGTGATACGAGCTAAACGTGCGGCGAGTTGGAAGAAACCGCCATTGCTGACCGAGTTTTTGTACGTCATGCCATTCGGGTTACTTGGGTAGATCTGCCACAAGAGGCCACCGCCACAAGCTGTTGTATTCCATCGACCCGCAAGCTCGTTGAATACGTTGATGCTGATATCGAGCCACGATGGGAGGCTCTTGTTGGGCTGAGGGAAGTTTCGCTCAGCAGCGGAGAGGACGGCTGAGCCCCAGAAGAAGAGATCATCGTTACCCTCCTCGTCGGCATGCTCTGCAGGCATGTAGTCCTTACCAGTGCCGAGGTTTGTAGGCCCTAGAAGAGCCTCGATGACCACATCATTGTAACTGTAATCTCCGGTAAGGTGGTAGTAGTCGAGCATGATACCCCATAGGGCACCAGCTACCCACCAGTAGTATGGATCTTGAAGGTCGCCGAGATCTTTGGGTACGGATGATGTGTTGCCGCTGTAGTACTTCATGGCATCGAAGGCGAGGGTACCTGCTACATCTCGGATTGAATCTGAAATGGTTAGTGAACCGGAACCCCAGTTGACCGCAGAACATACCTGGATTTGCAGTGTCAAGTGAACTGGGAGGCGTTTTGGTAGCGATGGCTACAGAAGCCAAACTGGCCAAGGCGATGAACTTCATAATGTGTCTATTGTCGAAGATGTGTATGGTGTATGGTGTCTATTTGAGTATGCTTAAGATTCTTGATCGCTCAGCGATAGTCTTCTCCTGGAAGATTGATGCAAGTCTTTTGGGTGCTGGCAGTAAGTTGATAGCTTTCATAAGGTAGGTCCGATAATGAGTGTAAGTTCAAGGCAGTTAACGGCAAGCGATATGGAATGAGAGTCTTGATATTCGAGAAAGAGCGAGGCGTTCAAGTCAAACAAATCAAGCCACCACAAGGTACAAGAGAAAAATCAGGCGTAAAAGTTGAGTACGCCTTCGGGGCCATGAAAAATCAGATAAGAAGAAATAATAAACGAAGGAGGGGCCACCGAAAGATAAAAATACAATCACAGCTGAGAGGGAACGGGAATACGAGAACGCAATGAGCTAAAGCTGAAGCTCCAAAGACGTTCGTTCTTTTCAGGTTGGACTGGGCTAGTCCAAAACGTTGATAGACGACGGGGGCTAGTCTAGGTATTAATACACGATACCCTTGCTTGGCGGACTGTTTTCAGAGTTAGACACACAGGGAGGCTATCTCTAGGAACGAATGACGAATCATGCTGGGTTCAGGCGTAGACTAAGACTTTAGCTGATGAGCCTCAGACAAAGTCAACCGTTGAATGATGACCTCTACATTCTATGGAGAATGGGTTACCGGGCTCTCCCCGCAGACGGACATGACAAGGAACACAACCCCTGAAGGCCCTGCTCTCGGCGATCAGCCGTTGATTGTGGCCAGTAGAACATGTCATCATGTTGGTGTTACAGACACAAAGAACCGGCTGTTTCGACTGGCCGCGCGGGTAGAGGATTGACAGTCGCCAAACCACGGTTTTTGTTTCTTAGGAATATGAATCTAGTGCAAGGTACTGCAGGATCCAGGGGTAAATGCCACTAAACTCTAGCTGACAGATACCTCTGGGGAGGGGATTGGTGGGCGTCAAAAGTTGGAGGAAGAGGCTTGGCGCCACCATGTTCATGCCCTGACTAGAGGACTTGGGGGATCATCGCAAAGCATTGAAGGTTGATACTCTTCTGTGAGAACTGGCGAAACAGTGCCGGCTCTTCTAGATAGTGGTGTTGTCTGCTGTGTAACGATGCATCATCCAAACTCGGGCAACACAAACTCAATATCCTTGCCCATCAACTTTGCATTAACGTTACGGTCCTCATCTCCACTGCCCCCACCCCCAGCAATCTTTCTTTTCCCTGCCCTTGCATGGGCTTTCGCAAAAATGATCGTCTCGAAGCCTGACTCACTGACGAAACGCGATGCTCAAAAAAGGAGATCTTGAAACACGAAACAACGCCGGACGTTTCTCTCGTCTGATCTTGATTGCAGCGTTTCCGACTTTGCCGTGTTGTCATGCGGCACTTTCTTCGACTCAGACACGTGGAAATACTTGAAAGTCGCATTCTTACAGGACTTGAAGTAAAAGCAACTGTAAAGTCAGCCTTGGTCTGTGCATTGTTTACGAGATTCGAGGCGGTTCCGACATTGGAAGAAGCTCAAGGCCAAGCTTCTTGTCTTACATGTGGAGATGCAGGCGGAATCTAAGATCCGTACTTCTTGGTGGCCGCAGAAAACTCAGGACTTCAATTCTGGGTGATAAAAATATCTAGGTAGATTCAGAAGATCTCAGGAAAAATCTGGCGGCTCTTGTACATATTTACTTCAGTCCCCTGATTTAGAATCCCAAGGCTTCTGAGCCAAGGGCTCTTTTATAAGTTTTGTTGGGCGAGAGCGCTGTTTCTCATGTTTGGGAACCTCGAGATTGCTAAAACGCAGTCTTCGTATGGTTATGAAGCTACCGGAGCTTGGCCGGATGTTGTCTTCCTTTTTGAGCCTCCTTGCAAGCCCGTCAGCAGTACTAATTAGCCGTCTTGCCGTGCCACCGTCTTATCTTAGTGAGACTACTCCGTACCTCCGGTGTAGTTCTGGATCAGGTCTCAGAACCAGGGACCGGCCGCTTCTCATTCAGATCAAGTTATTCTAATTATTGAGCCCGATAGGCAGAGTTTTGGGCATCCATGAGCTGACTCTCTTCCTCAGATGATGCCGTTACTGGCTGAAAATGTTGATGAGCAAGGCATGCTCTTGCGACCGCTTATAAACACTAAATACTACAGCGTGTCGGCCTTTGCGGTTCTAGACACGGCTGGTCGCCATGTCTCTAAAACATCTTATCCCTTCTCTCCGCCATTTCCCGTTCTTCGCCTCCATTCCCTGTGCCGCGTAATCATCAAGTAATGCATGTGTTGAAAGTTAATAACAAACCCAAAATAACAACGTCGACAAAAACGCATCTTTATAGAGTACATTTGATCGAATCATGGATTGCGTTCACACTCATAGTTTTGTGAAGCATCCGGTTGCTCGTGAATGGCAGATCGATATACAATGAACAGTCAAACCTCGTAGGGCTGAGATAATGGCTGGTTTAATTGAAGTCTGCAGCGAGAAGTGGAAGGAAGGAGTATCACAACTTCCCTCTTTGCCAATACATTTCAATACAAGATCCGGGCCGCTGAGCTTAAATTAAGCGACACGCGGCCGAAAGAGGAAATCGTCAAAACCAACGTCACCTGAGTTGGGGATCTGAGAACATGAGCAAAGGGGTTTTATTCCGATGATAAATGGAGCCTCTTAAGAGTCGTTGTGTTGTATCAAGCAAGCTCGCTTAAAACTGGAACCAGATCGCAGTGAAAGATTAACATGTCAGCTTAGGTATGGTGTGTGAGCAATATTTATGCCAACGCAAATATATCAATTGCATGAACAATTTTCCCTGATAACTTGGGGTAGCGATTTATCTATAGTGAGAAGCATCTAAGTAACTTTTATGTTTATTAAGTTTCGTTGAGGCGAGCGGGAATGCAGCCAGCCCCTTGTGCAACCAGATCACCATGAAAGTTCAAGATGTGATATCTCAACACTTCTGCAGCGCAACTCGAATTTGCAAAAGACAGAACCTAACTACTGGTTCGTCTCTATCTTGTCATGGTGAAAGCGTCTCCGTAAGTGCAAAAGTGAGTGCGTGATTCACGGTTGAAGTTTCATATAAGAGAATCTGTTCCAAGCGCAAAAATGAAGGTATATATATATATACTCTTGTGGTTGTTGTCTACCGGCTTTATTATTATTATTAGGTTTGACTTTGTACCTGCCGCTAGATTAGCCTGGATTATGATATCAGGTCCTGTTGAGCTGTAAACAGCAAAACGCTCTCTGATTGGTCAGATCGAACCCACTGCGCGATTTCCGTAGCTTGATAAGGTCAAACCGACCGCCACCTTCAATTGAAGAAAACAAGGCTCTTTCAATCAAAGCTGGAATGCTCGTTGTGACTAATCTACGCTTTGTACAACAGGTCCGCATAACCCGTCCGGATAACAAGTCTCGATTGGCCTGCTTTGCTTAGTCACGTCAAACGACATACCATCAAATTGTGTGAGCTTACGGTGTATTAGAAGAGTTGGAGCCTAACAAAAATGAATAAAAGTGGAAGAATCCATCGAGGGCACATGTACACTTCAAGATTGTAATTTGGCGGAGTTAGAATACAAGACACATCAAATATGCAAAGGTTGAACGCATTCGAAATATTTATGAGGCTCTGGTTTTGGATGCAACATCAGTTTGACATGAAGAAGTTGGTATCATAACTCCATATAAGCCAATGATGTTTAAATTACTCTTATGCGTCGGGTGAGCGGTGTGAGAGTAGAGGAGGAAGAGCTGACTTGATGTCTCTTATGTAGTGCTTTGGCATTCTGCACTTGTTTGGCATAAGACCGACATATTCATCGTCTCAATACTTTGGTATCTGTAACATAACTATCTTCCGCCTCGCCGCAGAAGAATACATGAGAGTATGAAGTCTAATACCACAATAAAATCTCGATCCAAGTAGTATGCAAAATACACCGAAAGTTTTCATATCAGGGTCGCAGGCTTCAAGTCTGCTGAACTTCAAATACGGCTCTTGAGGGTTGAAGTTCCACTATTATCCTCAGCTTGTGATTGGCCGTCCAATATGGAAAGAGGCACTCATTGATGAAGAGGCAATGCGTACAAAGATTCGCTTAGAAAAAGCTAGGGAATCACCTTGAGCGGGAGCTTGGTGTTGAGGAGGACATTAATTCTACTAATGCATTCATGCCTTCTTAAGATATTGTACCCTACCTTAGTTAGCAGAGAGTTAATACTTGACAAACCCTTTGCTCTGGCAACCCCTTTATCCATACATGCATTTGAATATGCATCGAGGTCAATTGTGTATAATACTTATGGACGTACCCAGTTGAGGGATTGGAATTTCATGCACGAAAAACGATGAATGTCACTCAATGAACATCTAAGGGGTGCGTAACCACTTTGGCCTACTTCGAAATATTGTTCAATCTTGAATGATGAACCTGTTCTGCAATACCTTCACATGCAGGATGCTTTCCTTAATTTATGTTGGGTTGCCTTTTTGTTGGGGCGAGACAGCTGAAATCTCTCCTTCCGACCACTGCAGAGCGTGGTCCTGGTTGGTCGTAGGTCGGGAAGGAGCGATGCCAATGTACCCAACCCGGCTTGTCATTGAACTTGGGAAGGAAGGAGCAACCTCCCCTCTTGGAATTTGAGCCCACATACCAGAAATATTTTCTTCCTCATCTCAACATCGCCGAGTACAACAGATCATACTTCATAATTTCTTCAATTTCTTTCAATTGCTCACAATGCGTCAAGCTTCCATGTTGCATTATGTTCGCGTACGACAGGCCACTGAGCCGTCTTCGCGTGAGGCGACGTCCTCAACTGCAGCTGAGCAAGATGAAGAACAAAGATCTGTTACCCCGACTGCTTTAGATGTTGGTGATAGTGCTAACGTGGACCTTCCAGATCTATCCCGGCATTTGCTGGGTAATATCCAAGATGTGATCCACGACATGGGACTCGCTACTGAGTTCACGACCTACAAGCAATTTGCCTTCAGCAACATTGCAAGTGGTCAATACAAGGAGAAGCTATTAAGCTTCCTCAACACCAAGCGCCCAGACCCAGATCGTTCGCTAGTCCCCATCGAGGCATTCGCTTCTGACAACGAACGTTCTAACTGGGACACCCATTGCCTAAAGATTGACAACCTTTAGGATCAATACATACAGTCAGTCAAGCCTCTACTTGGCGAAAAGTACGACCTTTCATGGTTAAGCAAGCCATCTGGTCCCCTGACTGCTCGTCTTCTTGTGTTATGGCACTTCCCCACGACCAACACACCAAATAAGACGTTCTCGCACACAATGGACCAAGGTAATCCATGCCTCAGGTCACAAAAGGTATGAATGAGAATCCCTCCTGGGAAAACCTAAGGTTTTCTGTGGTTAATTGCCTACTAACACATTCCATAGTGCAAGATCGGTCTTCCAGATGACGTCCGTACACAAGATGTCAACCCCGTTCGGGTGTCGTACGCATTAAACGACAAGCCTGTTTGGGAAAAGCAATTCGAAAATTGGGATCAAATCGAGCACTTCAACTACGAGTTCACAGTAGCGACATGCCTCGACGTCCCCTTTGTTCTCGTCCTCGGGAAGGAACCATTCGAAACTCTCAAGCTAGCTCACCAGAGCCGACAATGGAACCTACGCCCTTTGGACATCAATTTAAAGGCCGAGCATATGATGTATCACCAACCTCTTCGCGTCTACCTCTCAGTTAACCCTCAGGGTGAGGTCAAGCAAGTGGTTTTAAGGTGTTTCCATACCGAGTATGCTCTCAACACACCAAAGACAGTCCACGGTGCAATGATGGACTTTATGTGGAACCTGGCCTGCGAACTAGCAGGTGTACCCATTCATAACTCGACATACTTCTCTTTCAAGGTCAAAAGCAACAATGGCAAGATCTTCAACTCCAACAAAACCGAGAAAAAGATCGACGCTGGTACAATGCTCAAGCAACTATGGAAGCGCGAGCAGGAGTCTAATCGACTCGTCACCATGGAAGAGATCGAGTTTTATTTTGCGAATAAGCTCGCTGCCGTCCCAGAACTTCGACAGTCCCTTGAGGAATCTGCACAACGGGGCGAATCACTGCTGTCAGCGATTGAGCGACTCGCAACGCAACGTGCAGCAACAACACTGCGCGAACGAAATGAGAAACGCAAGCAGTTTCTACCACCACCGCCAGAGCCTGCCCCTAAGCGTCTGAAGAACCCAGACAACCACGGAGGTCAGGCCATCAAGGCGACGCGTGAGTGGCAGTCTTCTTCGGCTGGCCAAGCAGCTTTAGCTGGTCAACAAAGGAGCTCCCAGATCAGGGGAGACAAGATGGAAGCCAAGTACCAGGCCTTTCTGAGTCTCTATCAAGTACGCCAGCTTGAAGTTGCGCGGGCCAATGGCACTCTTACTGGTCAACAGGGCCAAGCCATGGCACGATTCAACACAATCAAGGGCTACCACGACAGCAACGATCGATCAAAGTTGTCAAACGCCTTGGGAAGGTACATGGTCTTTTATGACAAGAAATACCCACGAGGTATCCGTTTCGAGGGTGATGGAGGTCCCCGGCAACAGGCTGACCCCTTTGCCAACCAAGATCACCCCGCCTGTGTCATTCTGCAAGGCAGCCGGCTCCTTCGCACTCGTGAACAGAAGAACGCGTTGGCAGGACCGGAGACATAGATACGTACGTGATCCGAACTTATACACCGTTATAAGATAAGAGAACGTGACTCATTCTTTATGTTTGGGAAGTCTTATGCACCGTCATGAGAATTGCCTCATCTTCGGATGAGTAAGATCTTCAACCCTTGAGGAAGAAGATATTGCCTGTTGCTCTTGAGCTTCAGAAAGATCTTGGACTCTCCGGAGAAAGAGATACCTTCAGTGCAATTATATCCTAGAGATATTTCAGCTAAGAAGGAAGCCCTTCGGGGTAAGGGTGACGAAGCCGGACTCTGCACCTCCACGTGGTGTTGCCTGGAAATCCCATACTATTCATAGTTGGGAGCCAACGCAGAGACGCAATTGTTGTCTGCTTATGGAAATATAAGCTGGTTGTCGGGGATATGCTGCCAGTGGTTCTTTGTGGTGTGCTCGTGTTTCGTTGCAGGTTTGTAATTCTTAAGATTAATTTTGGGGTCTGAAAGGAGGAACGGAACGGAAATGAGATAAGATAGCGAGACTGAAAATTGTCGGGATGTTAGTATTTATGCAAACAATAGTTTGTGTAGATATGGCGTTTGTTTATTGAGCATACCAGATTCAAGTTGGTGATTAAGCAGCCAGCCCAGGCGACGGAAGCAACTCCAGAATATGTTAACCGGATAATACCTGTTATTTCGGACGAGCTCTTACTGTCGGAAAAGAGTTTAAGACGGAGGCCAAAGTTGGTTATTTGGCTGTGTTCATGTGAAGGTCGATGGTCCATAAACAGCCTCTCACTGAATGCAAAAAGAAAAGATCAAGATTATGGAACAACAGAAGAACGCATGTGAGGGCGCACGGACGGCTGCTTTTGTTTCTCTCGTATGCCAGCAGTGCTAACACTGGCGAGCAACCGAGGAAGGGGCTGGAAGAGGAAGCGTGAGATTATTTTACTACTCGATGTTTTGAGGTTTACCTATATATACCCAAGACACAGTGACGTTAATAACAATTTAAGACAGATCGATTGGTCTAGTGGTATGACAGGATCATCCAATCTGGTTGCCTTGCCCCCGGAGGCACGGGGAGGAGGTGACTGGAGCATGATCTTAACCTGAGTTCGAATCTCAGATCGATCAATATTTTTGTCGTGTTCTTCCATTTTGCGAGTCAAACCCACTGAGTCGGTAAATCATCAGATCTCTACATCATCTTTTGCTGGCATTGACGTATTGAATTAGGTTTCGTAAATAAACGCGTTCTGAATTATGCGATGATATGAAGTTTCCTCTCAACTAAGGGGAGTTTGCGCATTTGAGGTCACAAAGGTGCCAACAGTAAACCCCCTGATGGACGGCCCGCACCGTGCCGTGCGCTACATCCTTGATTGGGAAAAATTACAATCAACTCATGCTACACAGCCTAACAACAGCTTAGCCTGATACTATTATTGTTTAGTGGAGCTGAATGCATGTACGGATACGTCTGAGGTGGTCCACTTCGATTCGCAAGAGCGGGGTGCAACCCAAATCTGGGGTCCAATTTCCACGTTGCTTGGATGCAGATTGACTTCTCCCGTGTTTGGTAATATTACCTATAGTCTTTTAATATCCGCTCTTAAGCTTCGCTTTCACAAGCGGTAAGCTGGCTGAATCATTTCCCAGTGGCATAACATGATAAAGTCCCTCTACATCAAAGACCGGGGGATGCGATTCGTGTTGCCGCAAAACATCATCTACAGACTGAGATGATGCTGGTGACTTTCTGGAGGCGGAAACTCTTCCTTCTAGTATTAAGGCGCTCTGTCACCCAAACAACGCTACTGCCCAGTAAGTGCCTGTCTTTTACTCCATAATTTGCACTGACGTTTGTTTTTTCAGCATTGTTTTTGTGCATCGCTTGAATGGTAATCGCGAAAGGACTTGCGCTGCAGAAGGTGCGACGGAGCCCTGGCCTAAGACTCTCCTCCCGCTTACGCTCCCGAAAGTCCGTATCTTCAGTGGGATACGACACATCTGTAGCGAACTGGCCAGGTGTGGTGCCCCAGCGTCAGATTGGAAACCACTCGAATAATTTGCTCACAGCACTTGCTGAGTCGAAACAACGATGGTACAGTAAACGTTTGCTCTGTGGTTTTGAGAGCGCGTTGGCATGTGCAGAACGAAGGATCGATCATATTTATCTACCACAGCTTACCTAGTTTGGGCTGGTGTGTGAAGATGTAAGTACTGGCTCGATCCAAGAGAGTTGCGCTGAGATTATGACAGGCCTTAGTCATATCTGATCAACGGCCTGAGCGACACCTCAAGAATATCATCGGCTTAGTCGCTGTATTGTCTTTCTCGGCACCGCGCACTATGGAACTGATCTGCGGAGATGGGCTGAGCTCATTTCCCGATACGTTTTCCTTGCGAAGCAGACATACTCCAACATAATGCACGTTCTCATCCGAAGTGCTTGCATGAATCCATGATGGCTTCCATGTCATGATCGAGTCACGTGAAGAATGACCGCATCAATCAAAGCATGTTGCTTCTGTGAGGAGTTGCCTTAAGAAGGAGTTGGTTTCGTAAGTTGGCCGTGGGTTACATTAGACTTAGCCACTGATGGACAATAGGTTGTGCCACACGATTCTACGATTTCCCGTTGCACATCTCCATTGGAATTCATCAAGACCACATGAAGACGATAAAATTCGTTAGTGAGGGCGATCCCGGATTTGTAACTGGCTATGGAGAGCTTCGGCGATGGCTTAGGCAGATAAACGTAGCATTAGAGCGCACCGAGAGTTAGCAGACACCGCTCCAATATCGTTTATATAGGTCTAAGTTAGAGTCTTACAGTCACAGATCCTAAAATGAAGTGCTTATTGGACTCTTTTTGTCTGACAGCGCTGTGTCTTGGGTAGGTAAAGCTACCCAATCGCCATCCCACAAGAAATGGTTGAAGATGCTGAAATGGATCTCACCGGGGCAATGCGGAAAGTCCCACAGTATTATCAAAGAAGCACCGACCGATGGCACTTGTGAGTGTTTGTTGCAGCACGAGAATTATTGCCAGCGGGGGAGTAGCAATTCGCCCGTCTTTTGAATTAATCACTGAGTCAGCATACCCGGCACTGGAAACACTTTCCTTACATCCAAGGTCTCTAGCCGTTTTCAGAATCTCAAAACATCGTCAAATCGCGAGGATTTTGTGTTCTTCTACTGCAATCGGCAAGAAGACGATCGCTGAGCACCACCGTCGGTCTTTAGGAGCCACATCTGCCAACTCTGGGCCGCTGTAGATTGTTATAAGAGCCGCCAGACCTCCCGAAGTTCTACATTGAAAAGGAGAGTACGGCATCAATTAAATGAATTTGATGCATGCAATAACAAACTTCGTAGGCACATGGAGTCGTTCTCAAAGATCATCCTGATCTTGGATGCACTTGACGAACATCAGTCGGCTTCGTGTGGGGCGCTTGTTGAAAGGACCAAATACATGTCATCTTAATCTCAAACTCCCCTCAAGGTCTCCATTTCATGTTAACCGGTCCGAGATACCAAGATCCGATTTCATAATATATGGAGCATTGAAGTCAAGGCAAATCTTAATGAACAGGATATACGCAGATTCGTTGATAGAAGGATCATGCATCATAAGAACTGGCAAAAAAGCGTGGCCACAGTTGCAGGGGGAAGCTGTGAGCGTTCTACTCGAGCGTAGTGATGGAATGTAAAACATGTTCATCAAGACATATTCTCGCAATTATCGCCGGTATATGACACGTTGTAGTGCGCATCCTTTGCAGATCCGACAGATCTCCAACTCGACACATAAGAAGACACTAGAGCTCGGCCTCGCAAGCTTCCCATTAGTCTTAATGCCATCTATAGCCAAACATACAGCAAGATAGAAGCTTCTATTAAGCACGGTAGAGTGATTACCGAGCGAGTTTTGATGCGGGCGATACGGGTGATGCGTGCCACTGAGCCTTTGCAGGCCCATGAGCCCTTATTTGCAATTCGAAACAATCCTGAGAAGGAGATCCTCCTCCAGTCCAATGAAGTCGAAGACTCCCAATTACTGCATCTTTGCAACAATTTGCTTACCTTGACCCATAGAGACGACTTTGGAGGTAGTCACATCTATCGGTCATAGAGTATTTGGTATAATACCATTGGCCCCTTTCTAGTGCACACTGTCACGCCTCCAAAATTTGCCTCAAGCTCTTGGTCGAGACCTACGGGGATCTAGATGGAATAGCCCTGAGGGATGATAATAGTTCGGGCAGAAAGCAGAGGTGCCAGGTTGGAGAACGCAGTCAGCCACAACTCGATTTGACCCATCCATTCCAGGTCCGCATTCGGCAACACTGGATCACCCATATCCAGACACAGGAGCGACAAGGCGCAGACTCTATGCTGACTGAGCTATTGCAAGAGTTTCTCGGATCTCCTCAACTAAGCAGTACACAGTATCAGAAGTGATGTCAGACAGGTTTGAGTGATTATTGCCGAATGTACGATTTTGCTTACTCGAACATTGATCTGGAGGAAATTTCGTCTGAAAGCACTTCCATTTTTGCCATATGCCGTTTCGCGTTCTAAGAATTTCTATCCGGGTGGAGAGAGAACACCGAATAGATAAAATTGTCTGATCTGAACACGCAAGGTGACAGCCTGCTAGAACTTGGTGTCATAGCAGGCTGTAGATTAGCCTACAGGGACTCGTGGAGATGGGAAACGAAGTAGGCATGCGGCCCAGACAAGGCCGTCACTTAAGCAGTCTTGTGGCAGTAGCATATTAGGGAAAGACTAAGATTGTTGAGTATATTGTCAATGACGGAGCAGATATCGACATATAGCTGTAGTACCGTAATAATAGAAGCACTTTTTTAATTCTAGTATGCAATAATGTAATTCGCTGGTGCTACGTTTCTGCCTATCCAGTTCTCGTTCGACATAGTTCAGTGCAACAGACAGCGCGTCAACAACACTACTGTACCTCGGGGCGTTCCCAACGGGGAGGTCGAAGTGACAGGGTTGTTATTACCATATTAAATAGTGTTAGAATTGTTCTTTCATCTGAGTTGTTACTACGGAGTACTGCATCACCATTTGCACAGTTTATCTCCCCATTCTTGTCAGTTCCGGACACTGCACACCATATGGCCAAGCGCTCGGTATTTTTTAGCACTCTCATCACCCTTTATCCTTTATTAACTCTTGGCTTCCTACAGACCTTCTTTAAGCCCTGTGCAGTAGGCCCCAGTCATAAAGCTGAAAAGATCTTAGCTGTTCTGCGTCTACTGCGAGAAGACCAACTATACTATTAACACTTACTAGTCTCTTTATAAGTATTATATTTATAAATTATATAAGTTATTAAAAAGTTAAAATATCTCTACAGTAATACGCAAGGTATAGCTAATAGGGTCTTATATAATAAAATAAAATAATATAATACTTATTTTTAATATATTATAATATAAAGTATTATATACTATATTAAAAAATATAATAACCTTAAAATTAAGTCTTAAAATTATATAATGCTATTGCCTTTAATCTTATAATTTAACTAAATAAGTAGCTTTAATTTATAAGTATAAAAAAGATATTTCTTTTAGCCTATTAAGGCTAAATGCCTTTTTTATTATTACCTAGTTAAGGTAATTACTATTAAGGCTTTAACTTAAATAGATTATTTTAAAATAAGCTAAAAACCTTAAAATCTATTATAAAATATAGTATTATTAAAAAGTTAAAATGTCTCTGCAGCAATACGCAAGGTATAGCTAATAAGGTCTTATATAATAAGATAATATAATATAATGCTTATTTTTAGCATATTATAATATAAGGCATTATATACTATACTAAAAAATATAATAACCTTAAAATTAAGTCTTAAGGCTATACAGCTGCTACCTTAAACCTTATAATCTAACTAAATAAGTAGCTTTAATCTATAAGCATAAAAAAGATATTTCCCCTAGCCTGCTAAGGCTAAATGCCTTCTCTATTATTACCTAGTTAAGGCAATTATTACTAAGGCTTTAACCTAAATAGACTATCTTAAAACAGGCTAAGAACCCTAAAATCTATTACAAGATATACTACTATATAATTAACATTAATAACAGCTAACCTAGCTATAACTAACTAGGCATAGCAGCTAATAGCTATATAACTAGTTCTCTAACTAATCTTAATAATCTTAATATTAGTAATATCCCTAATTTATATGCCTTCCTTTAGCATTAGGATATTACAAGTAAAGACCTACTATACATTAATAAATTACTGCTAATATAGCAAGTTAATCTTATAATCTTTAATTGCAAAGTAAGGCTCTATAATATACCCCTAAATGTATCTATTATTACATGTATTATAAGCTAAATAAGGGCCTTAGAAGACCTAGCTAATCGCCTAAAGCAGGATCAAGACCTATCAATAGAGCAACAGGCCTTTATCACTAGAATCGCATTAGGCAGCAGTAATAGCCTATACTAGGAGTAATTTATAGAGTTAAAATGCATAGTTATATTAGTTAAATTAATAGTATAAATATTATATTATAAGAATTAAGAGCTATTATAGCGTAAAGGAGGGGAAGTAAGAGGGAAAAAAGGGGGAAAAAGGTAAATTAAAAAATAAAGGTTTTAGTATTAAGGGAAAAACTGTAAATGTTAGCAGACTGAAGCTAGCTTGGCAGGTTAGTAATAGATTAGATCAGGTTATAAGGTAATGCAGTGCAGTATAAGGAACATAAATTAAGGGTAAACACAGCTAATCAACACTTGGATATAATTAATATAAATATAAAAAAATATAAGTTTTAAAACTATATTAAAAAATACTACTACATTTATAAGAGATTTTTTAGTATTTAACTAATTAATCTTAATTTAAATAATATTATCTTAAATCTTTAATAATATAGTTATCTGGTTTTACATTATATTTCTTAGTAAGTGCGTTAATATGTAGCTCTGGAGCTCTGCTCCCCTCAGCTTTTCTCACTATCAACTGACTCATCAAATGTCACAATCGACCGATACCTCGAAATTGGAGAATTCATATTCTTCAATTCTCATCATATACACATGCTGACTCATTGGTAAATCATGTGCTCATTTGTATGTAATCAGGTACGCCTAATTTTTGTCCTGTCCCAGTGCCCTTAACCAATTCCGACTCTATATCCATTATCATAGCTTAATCATTAAACTCCCGCTTACAACAGAGCAGCGGCAAGAATGAATGCGACAGCAGCAGCACCCATTGAGTTGAGCTGCTGAGCACCGCTGCCAGGCAAAGGGGTTGTGGCAGAACCACCGTTGCCGGAGGTGGAAGACGGAGTGGGCACAAGAGAAGTGGGAGTGCCAGGCACGACAGGTACAGTTCCGTTGGTATGGTTACCAGTTGCGAAAGAAGGGCTGACGAAGCAGTGCTCAACATTGCCGGACGCATCGTTGCTGCGGCTGACCAGAGTTCCCTTCTTGCTCTTCTCATCACAGCTGAGGTCATAAAGGGGCTTCTCGGTCAACTCGGAGCCAATGACGCCAAAGCTGGGGTTGGGAGTCTGGGGAGCAAAATCCTGGAGTGTATACCACCAGACATTGATATCCCCAAACATAGGACAACCGACATCCTCATAGAACGTGCGAGCATTCTTGGTAGAGGGAACAGCCTTGCCATATGTCTTGCCGCTGACGGGCCATCCGGTTTCAGTGACCCAGATCTCCTTGCCCTTAGCAACAGCCTTGACTTCATTCCAGGCAGCCTTGAAGAGGTTTGCACCCTCTGAGATGGGGTTGTTCTTAGTGTCTTCGAAATAAGGATAAGCATCCATGCCAAGCCAGTCACAGGCCTCAATGACAGCATTGTTGGAAGCATTGGCATATGCGGTCCATGTATCGACATGGCCGATGGGGACAGACTCAAGGCAAGTGCCCTTGATAGCAGCACGAGTCTGCTTGATGTAGTCGACGAGGACATCAGGGTTGGTACCCGGGTTCTCATTGGCCTTGATGCCAGTAGGAGAAATACGGTAGAGATCCTCACTTCCAACAGAAATACCAGCGACAAGGTCGTCGAGTTGTCCACAGTATTGGTCGACAGTGTTCTTGAGAGCGGCGATCTCGTTGACGAAACCGTCACCAGAAGCCCAGAGACCGAAGAGCAGGCTGGTCTTGGTCTTGATGGCAGCAGGAATAGCAGAGATGGGTTGGTTGGTTGAGCCACCCTGGATCATGGTGTAGAGGCGAGCACTGGTGAAGGCGCCACCGGTGCCCTCGAGACCAGCGGCGGTCTTGAACTCGTTCTCAAAGTCGGACTGAGCCTTCACTCTTCCATCTGTGAACGTTGAGCCATAGTTGAAGCCCTGGAACGCAGCGCTGGCCGAGCCTGCAAGGGCCATTGTAAGGAGACTGCTGATGGAAGGCATTGTGACTGATAATATGGTGATAGTGTAACGCAAATACAAGAATCTCTGGACTATAGTAACGAGAGTATGTCCTTAGAAAAGAGAGAAAGGTACAAGAAAGAAATATAAGATGGACAAGAAAGAAAGAGGGACGGAAATGAGACTGTCTTAAGAAGGTGAACCATAACTGGATCGAAGACACGTCGAAGATGAATAATTCTACGTAGGTACTCATGCAGGTACACGCAGACACGCACGCATCCGAGCCAATTCGAGGCCCGATCGAGGCAGACTCTTCACTCAACTTGCATAGTTACTCCAAGAATACAAGGTCACTTACGAATCCACATAGCAAACCAGTGGCAACATAGGTCCATTTCAAGTCACTCCGTCGGCCCGTCAGTTGTTGAGGTGCCCTCGTCAGTTTCCCGATCAGTCGTCGATAAAAAGTCTAACACGCCACTCGCGAAAGATCAGGGACGTGTCACCCCCTTGCACTGTGTTCATGGTGAACTCATAGCGTGAAATACGTGGTCAAGCATCGAGGCAGCCAGTGTGAGGGAGTTTGTGTAAGTGTGGATTCGGCTTCGTAGACTTTCGATCGAAGGACGCCATGAAAACTCAATTCGGGCCAAGGATGCGCATTTTGCCGATAGCCCGTTGGCCGTTGGTAACGACAAAGGAAACGGCCAGAAGAACTTTCGAGGCGATTAGTTACAGAGATGAGTTTACCAGTAACATCTGGAATGGAAGCAACCCCAGAGAATGGTGATGAGACAACCCAAAATAGCAACCATGTCAGTTACCCCGGGAAGAAGATTCCGGGGAGCACAACCGTGTCTTGGCTTTGGCTAAGATCTTTGACAGCGGCTCCTGAAACATAATCATTCAATTACCAAGATTTGACCATCAATCCAAGCAGGGATACCGATGGTATTATTACAGCGCCAGTCTACAGGCCACCGCAAAGTAACCTGGATCAAAAATAAGCCTTCATTTTCTTAAGTCGCCTCTGAGCAGTAAAGTTCGAGGCTTGAAATATGGCTGAAAATCAACCGTTGAGCACTGCTCTAAGTGGTGGGAGAAGAGCCAGAAGCAAACGAGTCATTTATCTGTTTCGATGGAGATAATCCACGTCTCTAACATCTGTTCAAGTTGTGCGACATTTTTCCATCTTTATTTAGGCTCTGTGCTTGTCATACGTGGGTCGTTGGCAACGTGGATGATCAATAGTTGACGACGCATTCTTTGGTCAGGGAACTCATTCGATGGTACTACTCTGAGTTCAGCGAGTGGAAAAATGAGTGTAGTGCTGTAGCTTGGTTAAGTAAGCACATGAGAATATGTCCTTATAGAGGGATCGCCAGTAAGGTAGTCGAGCTTGCAATGCTTAGTGTTACCTGGAGCCTTGAGGTCGAAGTGATTGGGATCATGGTTGCCTTTGGCTCAGTGTTCAGTGTGACAAAGAAAGACTCGATATCTCGATAGTTAAAGAAACAAGTCTGAGTAACAACTAGTTCATGCCTTGCTCACAGTGTTACATACACTACGTGTCTATTGTTACTCAACGCCAGCCACTTCATCACCAGTCAACATCACGACCACAACCAATCTTCGAGAATCGCGGAAATCGACAAAAAGAAATATCCGGAAGGCGTTGGGATTGCTCCCGCCAGGGCTTGAACCTGAGACCTTCGCATTACCGAACACTCGGATTGAAGTATTAGTACGACGCTCTAACCAACTGAGCTACGGAAGCCGACCGGATAGGTAAGCGGAAGACCCGCTCTTTGATGCTGTGTGGACGAGGATAGTCACAATAACAAGGTTGGAAGACTACGGTTGGAGGACAATCTCTCAGTAGCACCGGCATTGATCGCCAGAAGACAGGAAGAGCAGACTGAGGGCGGCTGGCATCAAAGTCTTTCACTCTTACAGGCATCAAAGAAGCGAGGCAGTGAATCACGTCTCGACCGGGCTATCGGTAAGCCTCACCCGCTGACACTATGCACAACTCTAATGAAGATATTCAGGGTCCATATCCATCTTAATTCAGTCAACTGACCCATACGGTCCACCATCCACAGTGAGTGCATCAAATACGAGAAAGAGGCCTCTTTCACGAAATAAAGAACAAACATAGAAACAATGATTAAGCAGACCCAATTCTTGACCCCTGTCCCCTTTTGTTTCACACGCGTCCACTGTCGATTGATCAAGTGGCTGACGTCCATCCCAGCCCCGACCCCTGCACAACCGGTTTTCCCAGCCATTCTTGATGCAACCCTCAAAGAATCCCCAGCCAAGAAAAGAAACAAAAGAAGCAGCCCAGCCAGTGACGCAAGCGCTCAATGTATGATTGGTCTGTTTCGGATTTGGCCGTTGTTTGGGGTCATGATTTGCACGGCGATGCGCTCATGAACACGGCCTTGAGCTTGTTCTGAATCTCTGGCGTTTGTGCTCTTTTTTAGCTTGGCTTGGTAGACTCTTCTGAAGCTCTGTGCGCGAATCATCCTTGGTTATGCGCTGTCGGAGTTTGCATCATTGACGGACAGGGTCTCAGTACTACTGAAGTATTTATTCCACTACACCACCCGCAAAGTCAACACGACTTCCCCGGTGTCTACTGGACATTCCTTTGAATTGTTGATTTTCGTATTTCTACAACTTGAAGACACTCCACTTTCGCAGTATCATACGCTGTAACCATGTTGTCGAGGTTCTTCGTCCTCTTGCCCCTGGTGTTGTCCATGGTGGCCTTTATCCTCTCAATGCTCTGCCTTTTTGCTGGTCACAAGGAAGGGTTTATGGAAGAATACTCTGTTGCGCGGGTAGGTTTGAAGCAACTTCTCAAAAACTCTGGCTGACAGTTTAGCTCAACACTTCAATGATTGGCCATAACGTTCTCGACACTGACAGCGACGCTTCTTCTAATGACAACGATGAAGATGATGGCTTCTTTGGCAAGGTCACCGACAAGTGGAACGAAGTTAAGGACGATGTCAAGGGAAAGATCAACGACATCACTGGCGACGTTGCAGACAAGTTGGCCGACACTATTGGTATCTCCGAGTGGTACTCCATTCATGTCATGGCCACATGTGATGGACAGTACAAGCCCAATGCCACGAGTCCTGGTGCTGGATATAATGTTACAAACTGCACCAACTCTGCCCCCGAGAGTGAGTAGAACCCTATCGCCGATTCACAATGATTGCTAATCTTATAGAACGCTTCAACCTCACCGAGATGCTCGACAAGCAACTTGAAGTCGGTCCTTTCCAGCTGAATCTTGCCGACATTAACTGGCCTGATGACATCCAAGATTCTATCGATCTTCTCAACACCGCTCTCCTGGTTACGTTCGTCTTCTACGTCCTCGCAGTGGGTTTCTCCGGCCTCGCCATGGTCGCGAGCGCCGGCGCATTCTTCCTCTTCGCTCGGCGCGGCGTCAACGCCGTCAACGTCATTCTTTCGGGTCTCGCCGCACTTGTGCTCCTCATCGCCAGCATTCTCGTCACTGTGGCTGGCAAGAAGGGTGTAGACAAGATCAACGACGTCGGCGATGATGTTGGACTGTCGGCGTCTGTGGGAAATAAGTTCCTGGCGTTGACTTGGGCTGCTGCTGCTCTCATGATTATCGCATCTATCTACTGGGTCATGCACTTGTGTCTTATGCGACGTGAGAGGAAGAGACAGTGGAAGCCACGAAAGGGGAGCTACTAGATTTGATGAGACATGATGACTAGACTGATGATTGGTTTTTTTCAACCAGATTGGGCGCGACTATGATACCAAAGTGTTTTACTTTCCTTTTGCAGTTTCAGAATGATTCCCTTCTTGGACTTTTTTATACAAACCAGAAGATTGGCACATCTAGATAGTCAGATAGTAATGCGATAGCTGGCCTATCTACGCGAACGTGTTTGTTTCTGTCAATCAAAATGTCCTATCCCTCGGTGAGCACAAAAACATCAGACCTTGATACAGGGCATTAAAATAAACTTGGCAAAGGGTATTCTAAGTCTATACTAAACTTATCCTAAGTTCATATTAAGTTACTTAAGTCTTTTTATTCCTTCGGACCAAGATCCTAACTAAGTTGTCTTTTCCTCCTTGGATCTTTAGCCTGTGCTTTATTAGACATATGACAAGCACTATACCGTGTGATTATCTCGAGTTCGTGAGAAGATTTAATACACGATGTGCCAGGATGTGAGAAGTATTATCGCAAAGCTCTAGCCCTGCAGGTATATTTACTTCGGGGCTTTCCCTATTACTCGCTGTATGAATACCTGAAGTCTCACGAGTTTGCTTGTTTAATAACGATCTCCAACCTCGTTTAGTTTCGAGGAAAGACCCTTCGAAGCACTTAGCAACCCATATACGGCGTAATATATTATACTTATTGTTTGCTAGTTCCTCGAATGTATTCACATGTACGGATAGATTGCTCATTTATCTTTATGGTCGTAATTGGTGTTAGACGGCCAGTTACCCTGTAAGTGCGGTTGTGTACACATGACGTCACATGCATCAACCAACAACCGCGTGTAGCGCGTGTTACTTCGGCACCTGGTCCTTGATTCTAAGGTAGCTTCCACGACCAAGTCATTATAGCATTGGTAGCATTCTGGCTACTATATCTAAACATAAACAACACTTGATCATCTGAATCCTCGCCCATGTCCTGGCTGTCTGGCCTTTGGAGAACATCACGTCCAAACTATCGCATCATGCCTGGTAGATCTCACGACGAGGAGTCTGGCTCGGGAGAGTCAGAGTCCCTACTTGGTCGAGGTCACAAGAGAGTTAAGCGCTTCTGGGAAGGCTTCGTCGACTTTGCGTTTCAAGATGATATCCTCAAGATTGCCGTTGGTTTGATGTATGAAGTCTCCTGGAATTGCGGTGAAGTCGACTAACACACTGGATAGTCTTGCGGCCGCTTTCACAGATTTAGTAAAGTCTTTCGTGAGCGATGTATTGATGCCACCTATCTCGGTTCTCCTCCCACTCAACAGAAACATGGAGGAGAAATTTGCCGTTCTGCAAAAAGGACCAAATTACAATAAGACTACCGGCTACAACACCCTTCATCAGGCCCAAGAGGACGGTGCCGTTGTCCTAGCATATGGGTAGGCATTCTCAAAGTCTTCAGGATATCCAAACTTACAGCTGATAGATCCTTTGTTGGCCAAATGATATCCTTTCTTGTGCTGGGCATCGCTCTCTATGGACTCGCGCACTTGTGGCAACTTGCTTCATCCGAACCCATCATCAAACACACAAAGAAGTGCAAGTACTGTAGACAGCGCATCAACGAAAAGGTGAGACGGTCGAACCTCAAGATGGGCTTGTGACTAACACTATCTAGTCTATTCGCTGCATCCAGTGTACCAGTTGGCTTGATGGGCGAGAGGACCGCAACTGAGTAGGCCTTGAACATCTCGTGCGCATACGTGATACCCTTTTCTTCTTGTCCTTTTATTTGCACCCTCGCGTTGTTCCCAGATTGCTCATTCGTTAGCGAGATGTTATGCATGATGCTTGCTCTTTCATGGCGGTTATTGGTAGGCCCAGTCTCATTGCTAGCATTTGGAAGTATTGCTTCTATAGCCCAAATAACGAGAGGCTCATATTACGTTCAAGCCGATCAACCGTGACTCAACGAGTGCCATCCTCAGTTCCCGTTGCCCAATACTGCCAGGATGGAGCTATTGTCAATAGTGTTATAGTGTGGCGCTGATTGCCGAAACCTTACTTCGTCGATCGATTGTTACTAGATTGACATTGCATGTCATTTATAATTTGGCCCCGAATTAATGAATGTTTAATTAGGCATCATTACTACAAAACGCTTGTCCAAACCACATGCTCACATCTACAGCAACATAGCAGCACCACCAACGACAGCAGCCGCAGCCAGAATAGCATTCTGGGTAATCATAGGACCAGCAGCATTGTCGGAACTCACGGGAGTAGCAGCAGCATCAGAAGAAGCAGTAGTAGCGTCGGCGGTATCAGTGGCCTTGGCACCAGTGTCCTTGGGCTTATCTGCAGAAGTAGCCTCAGAACCAGCGGCCTCGGTAGCAGAAGCATCGTCGTTACCGTTGAGCTTGTTGACGCCAGCGGTAACGGTGATGGGCATGAGAAGCGACTTGTAGCCACTCACACTATCAGTCATGGATGTGACATCGGTGATACCAGAGAGGACTGCAACTTGGTGAACGGAACAGGTAGCGACATCCTTCTTGGGGTCCAGGACGCAACCCATGTTTTGCTTACTGTTGGTTTGTTAGGCGTTGAAGTCACGTAACTTGTGAATAGGTTACTTACATTTCACCGCCACCGAATCCATCAACATCAGGATGCATGGTGTAAGAGTACTCAATGGTGGAGGGGCCACCGACAATGGTGCTGGTGCTGTCAAGGCCGCAGTTTGTCGCCTTTGCATCAGGGCAGTGAATAGCAAGAGTAGTCGCGCCGCCCTTTACGGCAACAACAGAGCCCTCAAGAGGCTGAGGATCGAACATGGGGAGGAGGAATTCAACGGTTGTAGTCTGGGCCGCAACAGTGGCGAGGGCAGCAGCGAGAAGAGCAAGAGATCGAGCCATTGTGAGTGTTGTTAAAGAGTGACTGTGCAGCAAATGAATGAATGAATGAATGAATGTATTGAGTTGAATGCTGAACGAATGACGGTCGATTAGAGAAAACAACGAAGCAAGCGAGGCTTTAAGAAAAAAAGAGACTCCCCTATTTAACCAACGTTAGTTTCAAAGTGTTAGAGACTCACCGGTTCCTTTGATTGACTGAATCCTTCGGCGGCCGCTTAACGACAACGCTATGCTCGAATAAAACACTCCGATACCTACGGACTTAGAAAGGAGATTAAAACGGCCCTTGTTCCGAGTATCCGCCTTGGTACCACCCACTCGGGCCTCGTAGGGCAGGAGAAAATTGGAGAAAGATGCGCGGGTGATTTTCAATAGAGAAAAGTTAAATAGATTGAAGTCAATGACTGTGTCAGTGTCATCCAGGTGAGATACTGTGGGGGAAGCTTGTTTTCGTATTTGGCGTAGAGGTGGCGTCTGTCATTGAGAAAGCCGTTGGGGCTATTGATCCTTCTGGTGAAGCATTGATTGAATCGAGTTAGTTTTACGCAATACCTAATCATGCACATAATTATCGGGAAACATACACATAATGACCATTCCTAATTCGATCAGATTGTGGCCCGTGCGACGCTAACCTTTCCTAAACGGGTAAGGTAAGCGAATTTTCCAACGATTTGGGCCAATCAAACCCTGCGCATTCATATAGTCACGTGCAATCGAAATTTCTGCAGCTTTGATCAATTCTTCATTCTTTCATATCCCGATTTGAATGCAAATTCAACACTATGACTTCTAAGACTGAATATCTCGAATTTGAAGATTACAACAAGCCTGATGACCTCCCCCCTCCGCCTTTCGACTACGAAGACTTTTATGAGACTGCAGACGATGCTTTTTTTGCCTTACAACGCTCACAACTCGAATTGGGCTTCGTCATATCGAAATCGCGGTCATCAAAGCGGCAAGATCAGGCCTTTTGCTATCGGGTTGATATCGCGTGCAGCCGCAGCGGCGATTGGCGCGAATGGGCTGAAAAGGGCACCAAACGCCAAAAATACAATTCTTCTTCATATAAAATAAATTGCCCTTTTTCTATTATTATTCGCCATTCAGCCAAAGATATTTTTCACACCTACAATGTCAAATGCTGTAATCATAATCATGATCCGGCTCCTAGCGGTTTTGCTGTTGCGCGCCTTCGGAGGCAATCACAGCTCGATTTCGGCCTCGCGAGGCTTCACGAGCTCGTTGGAAAACTCTCTGCCTCACGAAAGCTCACAACAAGAGATATTGCAAGCCAAATTCGTGAGCTACACTCTTCTATTTATATCCTAGATCAGGATGTATGTTGCATTCGAAGAAAGCTTCGCGAAGAAGCGTACGGCGCGTTCACATCAACGCAGGCTTTTCTTAACGTACTGAAAGAAGATAACGAGATTGCCTTCTATAAGGTCAATCAGGCGCCAAATAGAAAGATTTGGCGCATCTTCTGGATTTACAAGAAGAGCCTTGCGAATTGGAAGCGAAATCCTGAACTTCTCGTGATGGATAATACATATAAAGTTAACAGATTTAACATGCTACTGCTTCAGATTACAGGTCTTACCGCTTTACACACCAATTTCAGTGTGGCTTTTGGTGTTGCGGCTAAGGAAGATGAAGAGGCATTTATGTGGCTTCTTGAGCAGCTCAATAATGTGCGGCAACACCATAAAATCCCCCGCCCGGGCGTGATCATCAGCGACTTCGATGATGCCTTCAAAGCAGCTGTAAGGCGTGTTTTTTACACTTCACAACAGCAGCTGTGCCTTTGGCATATCATGAAGAATGTTAAAATGCATGTGCAGCAAAAATGGCTCACTTTCGCCCCAGGTGAGGCATTTCCTGACTCACAACACCAAGCTAACGCGTCAGCTCCTTCCTCTTCCACTTCCGCCTTTCCCTCAACATCATCAGCTCTATCGATCACACAGAAAACGCGTGTGAATCGTAGATACGAAGATAATCCTGATGGAGTTATCACAGCCTTCCAAGAGATGACCGCCGCAGCCTCTGAGGCTGGATTCGAGGAGTTGTGGCAGATTCTCCAACGCGACTTTTCGCGGCAGGAAGGTCAGATCATAACAAAACACAGATCACGCGTTTCCCCTGCTAATATTCACATTTCCTGTTCAATAGGCATACTTCATTACCTTCAAAAGGTGCCTTTGCCGGTGCGGAAGCAATTTGCAACCTTCGCCGTTATAAGGCTTTGAAATTACAGAATTCGCTCCTCGCAACGCACTGAAAGCTTACATTACGCCTTGAAGATTTACCTCTTGAACCGATTTTGCGATTTATATGAGCTTAACGAGCAAATTTACATCAATATTCTTGACCGCGAACGCGAATATGGTGTTGAATTTCATAAGCAGCTCTCTAAGAGGAGGAAGCCCTATGAGCGGCACGATTAGATGAGGCTTTTAATCTACCGCATAAGCTGGATTGCGATGGATTTATTGGTGGAGCAAATCGAGCTTGCGAAGCGTGCCCTTGATCCGCATGATGATTATCACCTTCGCCGCTGCACGAGGGCATTCACAACACAATGGGGATTGCCCTGCTGCCATAAGATTTTCCCTTTGGTGCAGGAAGGTGGCTTTATCCAGCTAAAAGACCTTAGTTATCACTGGTTATTAAAAGCTGATACAGTAAGTTGATCCCGCTGACCTTTCCTGGAGAAATAGCTGCTGATTTACATATTAACAGCCAGAGCAGCAGCAAATGCTGAACGACCGTTACGAGCCCGATCCTGATATCGTTGAAGCCTTTCGCAGGCGCCGCCCTGAAAATGAAGCTATCTCGGTGCCCGAGGCTGCCTCTACAGGCCGTGTGCACTCGAAGGAAGAGGTATTTGATCTGCAGATGCAGGCCTCACGGCTGCAGCCTTCCTCAACGGCAGCGAATCCGCCTGGCAAAATACCCTCTTCACAGGGCAAAAAGTCCCATACAAAGCCTACTGTACGCAGCGAGATTTCCGAGCTTCGCCGTGAGCTGCAGCTTCTTCGCGAAGAGAGGCAGCTTGAGAAATCACAACACCAAAGGCAGCCCCAAATGCCCTTCATGATGCCCTCACAGCCGGCCCAACCGGTATATCCCTCATACAGTCAACCTGGGCAACCTTCACAGGTTTGGGGAACAAATTCACACGCAAATTCGCAGGGAATTAGTTCTCAATCTCTTGGCCCGATGCCTCCACCAAGCTTCCAACGGCAGCCTATCTTACCTGTGCCCGTGATACCCTCACAGCGGCACCAACAACCGCCTCCTTCGGCACAGGTCCCCGGCTCAGATTGGTGCCTTCCACAGCAGGTCGTATTTACAGGTCATTTACAGTACAACGGAGTGTTCAATAGTCAATTTGGCGGCGTTCACAGTAGCGGCATTCCCAATCAATCCCAGTTATCCTTTTCAGCCCATACGGCAGCACCCCCATCGCGATAGCTTCAATAGAGATCAATTCGTCAAAATCAGCAGCTTTTGGTGTTGTGACCACTTCCGACTTGCCTCAGCCAATCAGAGGCCAGCACGGAGATTACCTTCCTTTTGAGGTAAGGTGGTTATGTGTATGTTTCCCGATAATTATGTGCATGATTAGGTATTGAGTTTTACGGGGGTGGCGCCTGTTAGACCACTGTTAGATCCTAGCTCTTTAATTCCTTGAACGAGACCCATGGCGTTGATAAGAGTCAAGCCTCGGGAGGCAAGAAAATTTCAGACTTTGATACCCGTATAGGGTGTTGAAATAAACTTAGCAAAAGGTATTCTAAACTTGTACTAATTTACCTAAGTCTTTTTATTATTTAGGATCAAGGTCTTGAGTTTTCTTTCCTCCCCTAGCCAAGGAACAGGCGAGGTGTAATTAGAGCCTCTCGCTAAGAGTGATCCTTGTGATGCTGCCTAACATTATGTTGTACAGAAAATATAAGCCCTGTTGCCTTAGGCCCCTAGTGTAGGGACCTTACATTTTGTAGGTCTTTGGCACAGTGGTTTAGTTCAACACATTATCTCCAGATTAGATCGCTTCTTCAAATTAGTAATAGACCAGTTTAAAGCTGCAATCTTCAAGATGTTGCCTAAAGTTTTAAGAGGAACTGTAGCTACCCAGTCACTGAGTAACATATCTAAGAACTTTCTTCGTCAATGCGAACAAGACTCTAGCACCATCCAAGTATCCTGATATCGAAGTTGTCATAGAGGTGTATTACTCGTAAAAGATTGTGAAGATACCCTTGAGGCGATAGGCCTGTTTGATTCCATAGGGCATCAGAGTGTCATTATAGCGGTATAGAGTCGAAAATTTGATAGATCAAATACAATGGTATATGACATAGTCCTTGAAATGGATTGTTTGGGTCCATGGGAGAGGAGGCATCAAGCTTAGCGAGACACAGTGCAACTACATCGCATGAAACAGAGATCTGGATTCAGAACCATTGGTATCGGGATGTTAATCTTGTAGCTGTACAAAAGACAATGGCCCAAACGAACAAGCTACTCTAAGGTATTTGCATATAGAAAAAGGAGTAATTGCAAAGCTCAGTGTTTTGGGAGAGACATCATCGACATATGAGACAGTGTCATGAGCTGATCTATGCGAATGTTATCCCTCCCCTTCCCAATTCAAGACAATGAGAAGTTACTGTCACTGAAAGGTAACGTAAAATGTACAAATACTGAATGTAAAAAGATCCATAATACTAGGAGAATGAAGTTCTCTATAAAGTTTTGATTCTTCGTGTCCACGTCAGATATATTGGCCCCATAAAGAACCAACTGTAAGTCATTGACCTTCTACTGCGCAAGAATGAGAGTAGGATCAATTAAAGATGATATGTGAAGGTCTCGCTAAACGTGTCAAGTTAAAGAACCCTTTTTACTGAAGCCTTCAGTGGGAGACGAGCCCTGCATTCAGTTCTAGGCAATCATATTGTGATAGGCGAGCTGCTGATCACCACTTTGCCCTACTCCCATCAAGGCCGCCATCAGGTCGCCTTCAAGTGACCGAACAAGTGTTCCTTAAATGCCCTCTCCTACTGCAATAGAGAAAAACACACTGTCATTCATAGACCAAGGCAGCAAACATGAGCTTGTATGGTGCACCGTTTTCGCAGCGACACACAAGGCAAGTATATGTATTCCTGGACCCTTGCTGGCCAAACCACAAAGTCCCAGAAACTGACCCACAAGGCTGAGTTCTGCTTCCGTTGTAGGAATGGAAAACAGAAATCTAATACTGAGCTTTCTCATGTAGCAGCATAGGCGTATATATTGGGTCCCCTAACCTAACAACAACCCTAACTGGGGTTGGGAGCTTCCATTAACGACCATAACCACCATCGAATGAGTATATCCCCGAATAGACCTTCAGGTCTCAACGGGCTTAATCGATAAGGGCACTCACTCTCCGTGGCACCATCGACCTTGAAGGAATGGTCTTCGATTCCAAGGTTCCACCCACCCGTGACCGTTAGTCACAAGACTGGCCAGGAGCCATTTACAACGGTCAGCTATCCTGACACACTCTCCCATATAGCGCCTCAATCTCACTATTGTAAGAGGCATGTACCTCAGCCCCGAGCGTGAGCTCATCGAGCCTGCTATCAAGCTCTCACAGCGCCAAGTGGAGGACAAAGTGAACTTTGATGCCTAAAAGCTGCTCGTATATCGTTGAACGTTCCGCGAGACCTCTAACCTCTGCTCTGCCGATGAGCGCAGCATGGATATTCTGGACACGAACTGGACTCCCCTAGGCGCATCTGTTTTCGTTCCCATCCAAGCTATCTGTCTCAAGAAGCACCGTGCTAGAAAGAGATGGACGGGGACCCCTTCCTCTTTCCTAAGTACACTCTTGCTATGCCGGTTCAAGGCAATTTGTTACATTGAGGTAGACACTGAAAGCTCGCACAGCTCAATGCCATTATGAGGTAGCTCATTTTTACGATTAAAAAGGAAAATCTAAAGAACGAATACTGTTTTGGTTGTCTCATCGTATTACTCGTAGATAAAGAAGAGTAAAATAAGCCCATTGCATGCTCAGACAGTACTCTTTCTCCGACCAATAGATCGTAATTTCACACTCATTCAGTGTGTCATTGCTTTCTCCCACTTATTGGCTACCTAGGCCCCTGCAACTCAGCATAGCCCACACAAAGATCGAACAGTAGACCGCCTTACGTGTACGTGGTTATGCATGTTGGGCGGCACAAGACACTGTACCCCATGCACCGTGAGGATTGGGCATATATAGCCATTTCGCTTCAAATTGCCTCATTTCCCGCATTCTCTCCCTTCCATAAGCTCAATATGGCTCGCTGGCACGCCAAGTCTTGTACTGTGCCTCAGGTCTATGTCGGGTCAGGCTCGATGCCAACTTGCAAGACCTGTAGTACAACTGCTCATGAGTGTCTGGCCCTTCTAAGAGACAAAGCTTCAGCACCCAATTCATGCCTCTTTATCCCAGCAGATGAGCCTATGGGCCGACTAAATCTTAGCTGGCCTCCGACTGTTCCGTGGACAGATGGGGTGGAAACTCACCAAACAACAATCCATAAGCCGACCCAGCTCAGAACGTCGCCGCTTGAGTGTAACTCAACTATCGCAAGTAGGGACTCTATGCAAAGCTTTGAAGAGCCGTCATGTGACAGTAAAAGCACCATGTATATGGCTTTAGAGCCTGGCCAGTTTCGACTGATCTGGTTGGGGTCTCACAGCAACGATATACCCTCGGATATTGTGCATCTGGAGCTCGCAACCTACCATTTAGAACGGCGCCCTGGCTATGAAGCTTTGTCCTACTCATGGGGAGGTGAAGATGGAGACTCAAGCCTGTGAGTGCGCGTTGAACCAACAGCTGTCTCGTGTACCTCTGAGCACTGACCATAAGAATAAAAAATTAGATGTCAACCAGTATACATAGGTGAATATTGGATATACTCTTGCAGACCAAGAACTGCTTTTCGATGCTACAGTATCTAAGGCCACAGAGAGGTTTCAGGACGGCGTGGATTGATGCTATTTGCATCAATTAAAACGACACCAATGAAAGAGCAGAACAAGTTCAGAGAATGAAAGAAATATATTCTCAATGTATTCAGGTCGTATTCTGGCTAGGCCCCGACATTGCGAGATCTACGTTGGGCAGCTATCCTTCTCGTCACCCTTTCCAGAATTCGCTATGGAGACACGGGTTGGCGACACACCAGGCTCAAACACTTTGATAAATATACTCAAACGCCGCTATTTCAGTAGAGTATGGGTTGTACAGGAACTTATACTCGCACCTCGAGTCATCATGCCCGTTGGCAATATGATTCTCTTTGCGGACCCTCGAACAACACCTGGTCGTCCAGACGCCGTGTATCCTGGCCCGAAAATGGGCACGTTCTCAAGCCCCATGGATGGAGCACGTCACCCTAGGAAGGATAGGAGATCACAGTCTTTACGAAGTCGTGAACCTTCTAAGTAGAAGCCAAGCATTGGATGCCAGAGACCAAGTCTTTGGTATCCTAGGTCTTTTATCCAGAAGTTCCGACTCGATGATACCCCGACCCAACTATTCCCTATCCCTGAAAGAAGTTTTTATTGGGTTTATGGCCCATAGTATCTTTGCAGAAGGGAGATATAGTCTCTTGCAAAAAGCGCGTGGTACGATTGGCTCTGCCAGTGCACCCTCATGGGTACCAGACTATTACCCAATGGCAGATGTTTGGAACGGTGTCTTGGGCGACTCACATGCGGTCCGCCCCGAATGGGCAACGGTTCGAGAACGTGTATATCGGTCGGCTTATTACATGACTAAACCCGAGTCAGGAGGAACAGTATTTCAATGTGTAAGCATTGGGGATGAGAAAGAATGCATGCTGTATCCGCAACATCCACATGAGGATTCTGATGAGCGGATGGCAAGTTTTGAGCAAGAGTTGCTCGCTTGCATCAACTCCGCTACCGGTAGTCTGTATATGAATCTAAGGAGGATCTTTGTAATCCCCAAAGCGCCACTGGCGTTACCTCATGACCTCGCAAGCATGCAAGGGTGTAGAATCCATATCACCACGAAGTGGGGTGTAGGAGGCCACTCTATTTACCTGATATCGTCAAGCTCTCTTCATACGATGGTCAAAAAAGATGATGAGGTCTGGATGCTAGAAACATTTGTGGCACCGAACATCTTCTTAATCTTGCGAGGTACTCACGAACGGCAGACCTTCAACCTGGTCGCGACTTGTCATTATGCATTTTGCTCTTTTCGCCTAAGTGAACGATGCTTGACTCGGAGCTTGGCAGAGGAAGTCAAGAACAGGACCTACATTGCCGTTTCGACGCTGCAGATGGAGAAGCACAAATGGAGGGTGTTGAGCTGTAAACAGCAAAACGCTCTCTGATTGGTCAGATTGAACCCACTGCGCGATTTCCGTAGCTTGATAAGGTCAAACCGACCGCCACCTTCAATTGAAGAAAACAAGGCTCTTTCAATCAAAGCTGGAATGCTCGTTGTGACTAATCTACGCTTTGTACAACAGAGGGACTATATGTGGATACGTCACTCAAAGCCGAGTATGACATCAAATCTATCCAACATGGTCTTTCTCACAGATAACTGGCCTCTCCGAGCTGTTCTTCTTTTCGTCATAAGAGCTCTTGATGAGGACGGTCGTGAGAGCCCTGCCTTGCCAAAGCGATGGGAAGACCTATATTTTTCATCCCTCCAAACTGAAATACAGCCACAACTAGATGGTAGCTATTGTCGCATAGGAGCCCTGAAGAAAGAGCATGATCTCGGACAGGCTAAGAGTAATGGATGGGTCAGTGTATTGCAAGGAGAGCGCTCCTTCCTGCAAAGGCATTTGGATGACATTAAAGAAGATCTAGAAATGACCATCTCAGCCAGAGAGTTTTGGAGATATTTCAGAGTCTGCCTCTACATAGAAGATCATATGGGGACAGCGCTATCGACGACATTGTGAGCCAGACCACAACATCGGGGGGGAATGGGAGGGTCGGTGGACCCTATTGCAGAACATGGTCACATGAGGAGAAGGTCTCCATTGAAAAGATAGAGTCTCCTATTGGATTCTCTGGTGATCTCTTCCGAGATTTTGGGCTAGATGGGAGCCAGTATCGAGTAACTATAGTGTAGAATACATGTTGAGGATATGCAGAGAATCGATTGCTGAATGCAACGTTTGCTGGGATGTCACAAAAGTTGGATCCTTCCTGGCACCCAGGTCTTGGCATCGGATTCTAGACACAAAGCTCAGTCTTGGCGTGTCATGATAAATTTGTCCGTCTGACATTTCGTGTAGCCGATTTCCGGATGAATATAACAAAGTATCATGGTTTCTATTTCCAATGTTTCGTTCTTTTTATATCCAGCTCTTCTAACGTGCTCCTGTTTCGTCGACATTTTACTCACACCAAGATTCCATCACCACCTATTAGCTCACAACCTCAACCTCGGCCGCCCAGACCTTGGCACTCTCCGCTGATGCTTGGCTGGCCTCTGGCCCATCCCAACCCGGTTTCTTGAGGAAAGGAGCTGTTAAAAAGGTCGTCATTTCGCTCGAGCAATTCTTGTCTTGACTTATCTGCGCATACCTTGACGATAACCCTTGTTTGCGCGCGCACCTCTGTAACCGCGATCTTCGCTCTGCATTTCCACAAGCTCTGATTGGCTAGACTGGCCTCTACAAACTCTTCTCATCCCTGCGCGACGAGCTAGTCAATCATGTCTCCACGCTCCAAGTCAGTTTGGCTGGCGTTGCTGGTTGCGAATAGCTTCGCATATGCTAGCGAGGAACCGCCTGCTGTAACGACAGCGCCTATTTATCTGCCCTACTACGACGAAGACTCGTGGTCTCTTGTGCGCGGTAGCATCATCTCAAGTGTGAGTCGATATTCTTCACAAACTCCATCAGCATTATTAACACACACCAGGATGCGGAAGCTAAGGAAACAACATACACAATATTCTGCCCAGATACAGACGACTCAGACCCTCCAGAGTGTGACTTATCCCTTGAGTTCCCTTTCGTTTTAGTCGAAGGACCAGATACTGTTCGCTTCCATGGCACGCACACCTCAAGACTGTATGTTCTCTGTGTACCTACAACATACCTATGCTGACATGGTGCAGCACCGCAAATTTAGAGTGCAACCTACAAGGCACGACAAGAGCCACTTGTTCCGGATACTCTAGTTTCAACGAGGGCTACAACGATGGCGTGCATACAGGTCCGACGGAAGTGACATGGACATCAACTTATTCCGGCAGCGAAGTGGAATGGGGTGTCCTGACAATGGGTGAAGTTCCCCATGACCCGGACCCTGTTACTGCAGTTTCGAGTACACCGACAGACTTCGTGTCCATGCCGATAGCTACAAACGGCGATAATGCTGGGGCAAGTTTGGGCGTCTCCTTCAAAGCTGCTTTACTTGCTGCTTGTTGCACTTTGGTGGTTGGTTGGGCTTTTTAAGAACTGGACCATTTACTGATGAGAACACGATTTATGATGGGTTTCAGGAGCAAGCGAGCAATTTTCTTTGTTGAATTTGATTACATTTGATGCATCATGTACTATTATTAGCCAAGGCTAGCTAATAATAGCAGCAGAATTGATGAGCTGGAATACGAGTACGTATTGGTGGCTGGTAGAACAGTATTGAGAGTTGCTAGCGTGGTTGAACTCGTATGTCTTAGCTGGTGTGCGCCGCTTAATCAAAGTCTGTTCTAGAGAGTCAAAAGTTATTTGTTGCCACCTCTTAATCCGAAGGAAACTATCAACCAAGCTCATTGTTCTATTTGGTGGGTTAGTCGCGAATATCGAGAGGAGGCTATGTGTCCGACGGCAGAGCCGACCGATGATAGCAGTCGGAACCGGTGGGTCCACACCGCAGCCGTCCCGGACGGCGTCGATCATTACACGGCCCCACTGGTCCTAATAAATTAACCGCCGTACAGAGCGGCTTTCATTTGTTGCACTCTATATGATCAGGTCTTGTTCTGTGCATTTGCCGTCTAGTTAGTTGTAATCTAGTCTGATGCTGTTTCGAAGCCTACTTCTCCAACTACTTGGTCTCAAAAGTCAAAGCACCGTGTAATGTATTTCCGTCTACGAATATTTTGTTTCACAGCCTTCACACATCTTCGCCTCTATGCGTAGATTATGTCGATAATTTTCAGTAACTCCACAATAAACCTTGCTGCGTTTTGTTTCTCGCTGCCTTATGCGTTTTGCCTATATGTTGTTTTTGACCCTTCCAGTTTAATCAGACTCAATCCTCTGACCCCTTCCTACGCAAATCGGGGGATGTTGACACAAATATGTCTCTTACTGCTTTTGATGCACTCTAAGATAGCTCATACGGCCACTTTTCAGCCACCTCTTGAGTATAACGCAGAGGTTGAACTAGAAAGTGCTAAGAGGCAAGTTCTATGATCATATGCAACCGAGAGAAAATATCTGATAATATCCAGCCACTTCTCGACGAATAAACTCGGAAGATAGCAGTGGATGAATGCCGCCGTTATGCAGTTGATTGGGACCGCACAGACGTCATTCAGCAGCTTTTGACAATAGCGCCGAAGTTGATTCGAAGGATGACAACGGAAAGACGCCGCTATCTTTGGAAGTGAGATGGAAGATTCAGCCGTCGCTCAGCTGCCTCCTAGAGAATGGCGCCAAGGGTGACTTGGAAGATACCAGCCACGGCCGCCTTCTACTGGCATATGCACTTGATCATAGTCACAAGGAGGTGTCTGTATCTTACGGTATGCTTAAGAGCTTAATTCAATCCCATTTGAAAGGGGGGAAAGGCCATTTATGTCTTTATCTGAAAGCACCGCGCAACAGCGGGTTCTGTGGAAATCCTCTCCTACCAATACGTCCACAATTTCTAGCAACCTTTCAGGTCTGAAACGGCCGCATCTTGACGATGGCATACAATACCCTGGTGCTGACGGCCTGCTGTCATCCTAGGCGAGGTAAATACCTCCGCCTAGCTTGACCTTACGGTCTTCTTCCTTTACCTCTCGCTGTGCCTCTCGCTGTGCCTCTTGCTTGGTCTCTTCTTGAAGCTATCTTTAGTGCTAAAAGAGGGAACTTTCTGCTGAAAGAGGACGTTTTCTTTAATCTTTATATAGGGGATTTCCTGACTACCCTCTGGGGGGGCCTACAGCTGGCTTTTGCCTTCAGCGACCCTTTAGGGACCCTGCTGGGGCCTCTTTAAGCGGAGGGCAACTTAATCTGTTTCTTACGGCTTTGAAAGGGCCTTCTTCCTGCTGATCTTACTGAAGCTTACCTAGTTAGTTGGTACTTTAGCCTCTGTCTCTTGCCCTGATTTTACGAATAGCTTCACTTTTAGGAAAGACCCTACAGGCCTCTGACAGGCTAACAGCCGAACTGATTGACTAAATCTGTCTAATGGCTGAAGAGTAGATTCCTTGGTAAACTCTATTGCCTTCACTTTAAAGACGCAAAGCTGGAAGGTCCCCTTCTCACTACGTTCAAAAGTCACTCTTCAATTGCGGCTTTGCCTAATTATGTCCTGCCGTTCCTTTGAGATCGTCGTGTGTCTAGGTCGCTACAGGGGTTAGTGGCAGGCGATTAACCAACTCATACTCTTACGAACCCTTCTCCAACTCTCTGGTTTGACAGGACTCATCGGCATTATAGACAAAGGCACCCATGCTTCTTTTACCACCGAAGACCAGTCCGATTTCTAAGGCTAACTGCCCTCCAAGTGTTCTTATTGGCACAGATGAATTACTATTGGCAATTAAGAGTCGACCAAACATAATAAGCTCCCTCGCTGAGGCGTATTTCTGGGTGGTTTGGGCCAGATCCTCAAACTTCAACATTTCAGAGTTTGTATTATTTAGCAGGCTGGACGCCGGACAAGCTTCAAAAACATCGCGCTCTTTGAAATGCTTTTTATCATCAAACTCACATAACATGAGTCCTCTTATCTACAGCTTCTTAACACGGTGAGTAAGCATTCCGTGGTAGTTGATGAAGGCTAGTAGGAACTACAACTTCACTTGGCGAGCAAACTAATGATGAGAACTTCCACCAGGATGCGTACAGTAATAAAAATGTGGGCAAGAGCGATCACAAGATCTCACACGAGAACGCGTAACTAATGGATGAGACCTGGACGCATTTGAATATGCGTTCCTGCACGAAAACCAACCCCGCGGTGATTGTATACTTCGACAGGGCCGTCGACATGACGAGAAGTCATATATCAGCTCGTCGGGGGTGTATCACTACGGGCGCGGCGTGTGCCAAAACTGGACCTGATCGAGGTCTCTGATCGCGCCTATGATCCTGCCCACCCTTGTGATCGTGTCAGTGGTCAGGCCCTTGATCGTGGTGCCCGCCGCGAGGATCCTCACCCTCCCGGCCGCCTTCTATGCGGAATGTAGCACTGTCTGGGAATCCGTCATGGTACCAGGTCAGCTCATGAACATCTGCACGGACGGGCAGCTGGGGAGCATGTGCTTAGGTATCCTGTTACGGTCGTCAACTTTATTGTCATTATAAATGTGGCCAGAAACAATGACGTTGACAGAAGCCTTATGCGTCGCATGAGCAAGGACCCGGATACAGCCGGCCTCATCTATATCAAACTCAGATTCGATAAAGTCCCAGAACCTCTCGTCTGTAAGTCCAGACTCCCAAATAAGTCAATCAGGTTATTAGCAAGGTTATAGATGCGCTCTCATATGCAGTGTTAGACCTAAAGTCGTCTACAGAGAACGCCCTGAACGTGGACGTCCATATGGCTTTAGTCATAAGCATGTCTCGTTCTCTAATGGTAAAGGTAAAGGCAAGGATGAACGCAGAGATACCTCGGTGATATACTCGTATATAAAGGTCAATTTATGCCGAGCTGCATATGGGCACATAGTAAAAAAAAGGGATGCAGTAGGTACACCTGGTCGGTCACCAAACGATCGCAAAGCTAATGTCGAGAAAGGGCGAGGGTATGGCTGCAAATGAAGTCCTAAGAATATACAAGATAATACCTGGGATTACGCTCGGGATATCATTCAGTTATGCGTTCAGGGGCAGGATAATAAGACCGGAGTACATCACAACCTTAGACCAGCTTAAGTTCAGTATCACAATGAAGAGCGTTAGGTGACCATCATCGCAAAAAATTGCAATTGTAAGGACACGACCTCATATGCATCGAAATTGAGTTTACGAACAGCATGAAGCACAAAGAGATCCATAGAGTCATAAATACCGCCATGAACACACGCAGGTCTGTCATCGCACGCAAGAAGAATATCGACTATGTGGTCATATGAGGTCGGACACGCGGATCATGACGCCGTCAACGTCACGGACCTGAACACCTCGGGCACACGAAGGTGTCGAAAGTCAAGCTCTCCGAGTCGGGCAAAAAAACGGAATCCCATCTCTGTTCAGGGTGATAATAGCCATTACCGTGGACACGAATAAGGGTATCGACCTGGCCACGTTGATGAAAGAGGAGTACTCCGTACATACAAGTTTTATCCCGTGTGAATCAACGCGGGAGTTGAGCGTAGTGAATAGCGCGCGCATGATCAAAAATGCGATGAATACCTGAATCACGCCTAGAAGATATCAAACGCAGACTCTACGATAATCGGGATGACGAACCTGAACAGGTACGCGGTTCCGAACATGTCCGACCCCACGATGAAGTTCCCGGTCGAGTGCGAGTTTCTAGCTCCGAGGACGTCGACGAGGGCCGGGCAGATGTACATAAGCGAGGACGAGACGGCCCAGATAGTGGCTCACACGTCGATGGTGAAGCCGGATGAGAAGAGTGACGGGGTCATGATGGTATGCGAGCCTGTGTACGCACAAGCGAACTCGAATACGGTGTTGAACGGAGTCTCGACAGTGTATAAGGACGCCCACAAGTGGATTAACATGTACTCGGGCAGGAGCCCACAGCTAATCACACCTCCGAACGTGAACATGGCGAGGTGCTGGAGGCCAGATGAATTGATAGTTGACGTGGGTTACTGGATGTTTGCAATCTGTCCTCATTGCAAGTGTTCATGTATAGGTATTTTGGTGTTTAAAAACTGCATAAAGAAAAAAATATCGAGATCTGGATCATAGTTAAAAAGAGTTTAAAAAAATTAGAAAGGAATTCTTTAATCGACAACGGTAGGGTTCGAACCTACGCGGCCGAAGCCAACAGATAACCGAATTGAATTCAAGTCTGTCTCCATAACCACTCGGACACGTTGTCTTTAATTATTGTGTAAGAAGTCTTTAAACATATAATATATCCATGATGAGAACCTTTGTGCCAGATCATCCGTTTCTACGAACTCCACAATTTATTCCATGTCTGAAGGAGGGATCCTTTTTCTTTACGGCACAGTCCTCATCGTCCTTCCCATGTCGAGGCTGTTTAGCCAGCGACGCGGCGCGAAAGATGGAAATCACCATAAGCCCCGTGCCGCCATCGAGAGCAATAACACACATTGTTCAAGAATCCATTCTCTCGATTCTGCATTAGGTACCAAGTCAGTGGAGGAACATTCAGTACGTGGCTTTTCGTACTGGAAACTTTCACCAACTGCTCAAAACTCGACCTGGCCTTCTTCCTGCCCTCTCCTTTGACCAAAACATACCTTCAACACCCACCCCTCATCCTCTCTCATTGACAACTATTTCGCTCATACCTATCAAAATTTACATCTCCACATTATCACTTTTATTTATCTTCTGTCCACTTCCCTACACTTCCTCTGTGCACTTCGAAATCTTATCTTATGCCACGCGGCATATGGAAGCTCACACTGCGCCAACTGTAGGCAACCTCTGCTGCCCCTTGTGGAGGTATGTATGTTAGAAGTTCTACCCTTGATGGTTTTTGCAACCTACTAAGTTACATGCATAGCTTCAGGTCAACAAAGAATAATATCACGACGAATGAGTGTAACTAGGCCAAGGCCCAGAACAAGCAGGTCGAGAAGCTTGTCAACAAACAAGCAACTAAAACTCGGCATACCTTGTCCTTGAGATAATGTGCGAAATAGCCAGTATCAGGTCCACTAAATATACATTAAGTTTACTCGAGACAGAAAGGCTTGTCGCTTATAATGGGACCTTGATATGTGATTTTCGCTGGGTTGTTTTTCATGTCCTTTCTAGCAACGCGGAATTTCTGTTCGCAAATATTTATTCCAAGTGCCTTACAACAGTAACCATAAGTTTGATCTAATGCGTCTGTCTATTTATAGGTTAATGGCTAACTGATTAGCTCAATTGCATCAAGGCACGTTGCTAATTGCTAGGTACTATAGGCAGACAAACGTCGGAGAACATAGGTATCATTAAACTATTGCGCCCCGCCTTATTAAAGACAGCCGCGACTCTGAGGTGGGCACAGTTTGATTTATTAGGTAAGGTGCCTACGTACTTACCTACCTTTAGGTACCTGAAGGTAGTACCTGCCTAGGTACTAGGTAGCGGGGCACCTTCTACTGTTAGATTCCTTGGATGACGTTCCCTTGGTTGGTGTCATGGAAGCTGGACTTAAGCCCCTACCAGCCGCAGCCTTCAATTTGCTCTTACGTACTCGACCTTGAGGACCCAAATCTCAGCAACTCAATCACTTATCGTGACTAAAGCGCTACCTCATTTCCCAGCCGACGTATACCTGCCAGTTCACTCTTTCAAAATGACGATAGCTTCGTGCGTGGCCGATCGATAGCTTTCACGATTCCCCTAGGCCCCCCATCAAATCATGGGTCAAGGGTTCTCCCTTGCGACGCCGTCTGTCGGCTCCGCAGGCATTGATATCTCGGAGCTTAGCGATGTTCACTTTGAGAAAAGCATAGGAAATGCGAGGTTCATGAAGTCTATTCGTGGGCGCCACGAGAATGGTCTAGTGCTCGTCAAGGTCCTGGTCAAGCCGTACGCCGATGTCAAGCTACAGCAATACAAGAAACAGATAATAGGTAACCTTCGGGCGTTTTCGATACCCTCCAGAGATATTCTAACCAAAATCAGAGCAGAGTAACGCGATAGACAAAATCCCCAACACCCTCGGATTCCAGCGCATTATCGAGACCGAGACCAACGGCTACTTGGTCCGCCAGTTCCTTTACAGCTCACTATACGACCGAGTCAGCACTCGACCGTTCCTCGAGGACATCGAGAAGAAATGGTTGGCCTTCCAGCTGCTTTGCGCTCTTCGCGATTGTCACGCGCGCGATGTCTACCACGGCGACATCAAGGCGCAGAATGTCCTCGTGACCTCGTGGAATTGGCTGTACCTCTCCGATTTCTCCTCCGCCTATAAGCCTGTGATGCTCCCCGACAACAACCCGGCCGATTTCTCTTACTTCTTCGATACATCAGGCCTCCGAACCTGCTATATCGCCCCCGAACGCTTCTATGCTTCTGGAGAGGCGCCGCCGAAGAATGCGAAGATGACGTGGGCAATGGACATCTTCAGTGCTGGTTGCGTTATTGCGCAATTGTTTCTTGAGTCGGACATCTTCAGCCTCGCACAGCTGTACAAGTATCGGCGTGGCGAGTACGACCCTGTGATTACGCATCTGAGCACCATCGCAAACAAGGACCTCGCCGATATGATAGCCCACATGATTCAGCTTGACCCCGAGAAACGATACTCAGCAGATCAGTACCTGGAGTTCTGGAAAGGCAAAGTATTTCCACATTACTTCTACAATTTCCTGCACCAGTATATGGAGCTCATAACAGACCCTTCATCTGGTAACAGCCCTATGTCAGGTACTTCGAAAAATCTTGGAGAAGCTGATGATCGAATCGATCGTGTATTTTACGACTTTGATAAGATCTCATACTTCCTCGGTTATCAGCTTGAGAAACGAACCTCAGACGAACTTCAACCGCCTCCCAGGCTGAGCCTATCGCATTTCCCAGTGAGACTCAACATACCGAATCACAACCATACAGTATCTTCCGAATTAGAGCCACCAGAAGATGATGGAACGTTGATATTCCTGACACTGATTGTGTCTCAACTAAGAAACACTGCGCGAGCATCTTCACGAATCCGCGCATGCGATGTACTCCTTGCCTTTTCTGAAAGACTAACTGATGAAGCCAAGTTGGACAGAGTTTTGCCATATCTAATGACACTCCTCGTCCCAGATGAAACAGATCTAGTGTTGATTGCTGCTATTCGAACCATTACCCAGCTTTTGCAGTTGGCGCAGACAGTCAATGCGTTCAACTCTCATGTCCTGGTGGAGTATGTATTACCTCGCATGGAAATCGCGTTGGGGTCTAGATCAAGGGTACCCAGTTCTTTGGTTAGAGCAGCTTATGCTTCTTGCCTCGGCAGTCTTGCGACTACTGCACAGAGATTCCTCAATATGGCCTCAAGTCTTCGAGCCGATGGCTCGATGCCTATTACTGACCCTGAAGTCGAACCTGGAGCGGATGCCAAGGCCAACTTCGAAAGCGTCTTTGACAACGCTGGGCGACAGCTTTTTGAGGTTCTTGAGAGCCATTCAAAACAATTGGTAGAAGACCCGGACATTTCAGTTCGCAGAGCATTTTTGGCCTCCGTACCCGAGCTATGCCTCTTCTTTGACCATCATTCAAACGATGTCCTCCTTACTCATCTCAACACATATCTGAACGATAGAGACTGGACGCTGAAATGCGCTTTTTTTGATACGATCGTCGGTATCGCAGCCTTCATCGGAAGCACGAGTTTGGAAGAGTTCATGCTCCCTTTGATGATACAAGCCTTGACTGATCCAGAGGAGTACGTGGTACAGGCCGCTCTCCATTCGCTCGCTCAGCTCGCTGGGCTTGGTTTGTTATCAAGGCCCAAGGTTTGGGAGCTAGTTGACCTCATCAGCCGATTCACGATGCACCCAAACATCTGGATCCGCGAATCAGCGTCAGAATTCTTATCAATGTCGGCACGATACTTGCCACCTGCTGATATCAGGTGTAACCTAATGCCTCTTGTAAAACCGTTCCTGAAAGTGGAGGTTCTCTCAGACTTTTCCGAGCTCAACATACTTGATGCTCTCAAGAGACCATTGGCTCGAAATGTCTTTGACCAGGCTATAACGTGGGCCTCGAAGGCAGAACGCGGTATCTACTGGAAGCCCCTGCAACAGCTCAAACCATTGTTGTTCGGTTCCAAAGGGTCAACATCAAGCCGTACCTCTCGGGACTTAATGCAAAGCTCCATGGGGCGAGTGGCTCGAAATGACGAAGATGAGCAATGGTTGACAAAACTCAGAAACCTCGGACTCAAGCATGAGGATGAGTTGAAGCTCGATGCCCTACGTGAGTTCATTTGGCGCCTAAGTAAAATAAAGGCGCGAGATCCTTCTACATCAGATGGTACCACATCCAATGGTGTAGTATCTCTCAAATCATTGGGGGTCACTCCTCAGACGGTGTTCTTCAATGACGCGCCACTTCGAGACCCCAATGCAATCGTAGATCTTGAACCACCAGCGGAGCCTTACACAATTGCAGATGCCCTCTTGGACGCCTCCATGACTATTGACGACTCGACTGGCGGAAAAAAGAGGGTCAACAATAACCGCCGAGTGCAAAGCGTCGGACCTCGTTCATCACGTCGTCTCCTCTCACCAACTAGCGCTGGTCGAACACATACTAGAGCACCCTCCGCAGGGCAGCTGATGCAGACAGCCGACGATGGACCCTCTCAAGGAGAGCCACCTTCTAGAACTGCAGTGCGCCATCAGGCAAGCGCCCTGAGTCTCCTCGACCGCAAGGACAAGAACAAATCGATCGCACAAACTGGCACCACCGACGCGAATGCATTTGGTGAGGTCGAGGGGCCTTTTGCTCAGACTTCAACCGACCAGCAAGCTTCCGCTGAAGGGAATGAAGGCGACACTACCGGCTCCCGGGTGTCGAAACATAGTTACGCAGGCAACGATCCAAGCATACAAAGAATGTTGGATAACATGTATGTTGATAACTTTCCTCGTGATGTTATCGAATTTGGGCCTATGGTCACGCCTATCAAGAGGAGCAAAGCAAGTCGCGCCAGTGTTCAGCCTGGCGAGGAACCTTGGAAGCCGGTCGGACAACTTGTTGCAACATTTTCCGAACATAAAAGCCCCATTAATAGGGTTTTGCCATCCCCTGACCATGTTTTCTTCATCACTGGCGGAGACGACGGTACTGTGAGGGTTTGGGATACGGCTAGGCTCGAGCGAAACATTACACACCGTTCTCGTCAACTCCACAAACACGGAGATAACACACGAGTTGTCGCCCTCTGTTTTGTGGAGAACTCGCATTGTTTTGTGAGCTGTGCATCTGATGGTACCGTTCACGTAGTGAAGGTCGACACCGTATCTGCTGGTGGCGTCGTTAGGTACGGCAAATTGCGCGTTCTGCGAGAGTATCAACTACCAGATGGCGAATTCGCGGTGTGGTGTGAACATTTCAGACAAGAATCGAACTCGATTCTTGTCATCGCTACGAATCGCTCAAGGATTCTTGGTATCGACTTGAGGACCATGAGTATCCTATACACTCTCGAGAACCCAGTGCACCATGGAACGCCAACTTGCTTTTGCGTGGATAGGAAGCGCAACTGGCTTTGCGTGGGTACTTCTCATGGAGTTGTTGATCTCTGGGATCTGCGTTTCAAGATGAGGCTCAAGGGTTGGGGTCTACCAGGCAAAGGGTCAATCTACCGAATTTGCATCCACCCTACTAAAGGCCGTGGCAAATGGATATGCATTTCTGGCGGTACTGGACAAGGCGAGGTGACGGTTTGGGACCTGGAGAAAAACGTCTGCCGAGAAATTTATAGAACGGGAGGCAGCAAGGATGGACTCAAAGCGTATGAGCCATGGGACGTGGATGAAGATAAGCGAGAAGGCATGCTCGGCCGATATGCTACTAACATCGAACCCAACGAAATCGCCAATGCCGATCGTGGAGTTCGTGCCATGGTTGTCGGAACTGCAACTGCAGAAGACTCGAGAGACGTGAGACACGCCTTTATCGTCACTGGCGGATCAGACAAGAGACTTCGCTTCTGGGATCTGTCTCGGATGGAGAGCTCTTTCATCTACAGTGGACTGTCCCCAGATCTACCTAAACCGACTTACACGACCTCCCACCCAACAACGGCGCTGACGTTGAACACGGAGCGTTTTCCTAGACAGGCTCCAACGGCCCCTAATGCTGGTTCTGGATCAAGAACCAAGTCATCGACTGCCCGACCACCTCGATCGACAGTTATATCCCTTCAACAACAACAGTTGCTGCAGTCTCATGTGGATTCTATTTTAGATGTGGCGTTGTTGGAGTTCCCCTATATTATGAGCGTTTCGGTGGATAGGATGGGCGTCGTCTTTGCGTTTCAGTAGAGCCGAGATACAGCTGGTGACACGACGCAATTTATAAAGACATCAAGAGCAATCACCTTTTAGTTTGCTGGGAGCTTGTTTCTGGATAGAACAACTAAGCAAGAATTAACATTATCATTAACTGCTAAGCTTAAGCACATTGGAGTTTGTCCTATTAATTGTAGTATGCGGAACAGTAAGAACTTCTAAAAAGGTGCTTAATATACGTGAACTCTTTCGAAAATTTCGAACCACTTGCTAGGTATTCTGTGATTGACTCCACTGGTACGGAGTATATGTTGTAAAACTTACCTAGAGTATTGAGTTGCCGGTCTCTGAGTCTCGTCTTTTATGGTGGCTGGGGCCTGTGTGCCACTCTGAGCTCAAGCCACACGCGACACCAAAATTTCCCCCACGCCTCGTCAAGTCGCAGCCTTGCCTTACCATAAATCAACACCACTGACATTCGCACGCCCTTCCAAACAGTCTCCGAACTCGATCACGCAGCGAGCCAAATCTAAGCAACTTCATTTCTGAACCCGAGGTAACGGCCCCAAATCCAAGATGCGGCTCACCGCCGACCTCATCCGGGATTCCCTATCCTACCTCAACCCGCTCAAGGAGCGAGAGCTTGATCTTCGAGGTGCGTTTTGAAAAGAGCAGATGCTACATTTTTTATCTCTAGAGAGCGCAGAGTTGATACAATCGTCTTTGCGGCGTGAACAGGCCACCGAATTCCCGCGATTGAGAACTTGGGTGTCGCTGGTGTAAGTTCCAAATTCTCTGCCTTGTTGCTCTGTTGCTAACAGCTTAGCCTCACGATGCCATCGACTTCACAGATAATGACATTCAAGTACTGGGAAACTTTCCCTTGTCGCCTCGCATAACGACCCTTCTCCTCGCACGAAACCGCGTTTCAAGCATTCAGCCCTCACTGGCTAAGGCCATTCCAAGCCTTGCCAACCTGGTGTTATCGTCGAACAACCTGACAGAGCTTGCGGATTTGGATGCGCTGGCGTCATTTCCCCGCTTGACGCACTTGGTACTCTCCGATAACCCCGTTTCCAAGAAGGAGGTCAGTTTGAGACGTGTCCACTGGTGCAGCAATTACTGATGCAAGATGCAGAACTATCGATACTGGGTACTATGGAAGTGTCCTTCCGTGCGGTTTCTTGACTTCGAAAAGGTTAAGGAGTCCGAGCGGGAGAAGGCTCGCGAGCTCTTCGGAACTGAAGAAGAGCCAACAGCTCTGGCTTCAAAGGTATGGACATGGCCAACAATAAAACAGTTTCATGACGCTAACAACGACACAGATCCAGGGTATCAAGACCACAACCTTCAACACCTCGACCGACGGCTCGGACGCGCCCTCCAAGCTTTCCCGAATAAAGCTGACGGACGCCGAGAAGAAGCGACTACAGGAGCGTATCAAGAAGGCTACCAGCCTACAGGAGATTATCGCACTGGAGAAGGAGCTGAACGAGGGACGTCTGCCTTCTGGTATTCACGGAGATGCCATGGAGGAATAAACCTTGACAACTATGATGGCTATATTCCACTTGTTTTGGGGGTTGCAGAAAAAATACTATGATTATTTCGCTTTCGCATTATGGCTATCAGCCCACTCAAAGAAATGGAAGTTGATGCCAAATATCAACATTGTCATTTGTTTTGTGATGTACATGATGATGACAGACCGCTTTTGTCCTTGTTTTCTAATCCAGCGGACTAATGATCAACCCTGAAAACGCCTCTTTTTACCATGAGCCACCTATAACTAGCCAGTCATTGTTACATCTCCATCTCGATTCGCATCAGAAGCCTGTCTGAACTCCAACTCCAGCTGCGAGTTCGGGTCATCTTGTCTTTCATGATGAGCCATGGAGTTACCGTTCACAAGAGGCTTCCCAACGCCGTTTGCCAGAGGAAACCCAAGCTTCTGGTTGGTATTGTCACCTTGGAGACGTGCCTGCGTGGCCTTGGCCTTGGCCTTGATGTTCTTGTAGGGAACAGTCTTTGGTACCACGTCCTCAAGAAACTCGAGGTTGTCATGATGTGCAACAGCGCTTGCTATTGAAGTTAGGAAGGGCTGTTGAGTCAAGGATGAGGGAGCTAACTTACCGACATCCTTGTATTGGATGTTTCGACGAGGTTTGCGGTCTAGCTTGGCTTGGGTATGTGACTCTTCTGCAAGATGCTGAACAAACATTTCCTATGTCGCATGAGTATGACGGGAGGGAGAATGGATAGCGAGCACATACGGCAGCGAGAGTTATCACGAAAGCTGCATTGTTAGAGCACAGACCGATATCTGGGTCTTGTGCGATGATCTTTTTAACTCTAGAGACTATCGCCATGTTAGATTGGGACTGAAGAGTATGGTCAATAGCTTACGAGGGAGCTGATTCTGGCCTGTAGGCTCCTTTCGAGGAGGAATAGCAGTGGTGTTATAAGGCATGGCGGTAGTCGAGACAGAAATTGCTGGAAAATGCGAAAGGATTAAGTGAGTCTGAGTGAGTTAGAAAGAGGTAAACTGATGTATCGATGCGTGATGCGGATGGCTTTGTATTGGTGAGGGACGAAGGCCAAAGTTGAGTACAAGGATGACAAAAGTCGTAGGAGTAACCAGAAAACACAAGGCAGAATATATGGGAGAGAACGGAGATAAACAGACACCAAAATGAAGTACGCAGTGAATTCAACGTTGAGAATGACACTTGAATTGCACGACAATCTTGAACAGGAATTGTGAGCCGTACCTTGACTACAAGTGAAATCTGCAAGAATTGAATCAGGGGTTGCGATTCGTTTGAGAGTTGGGAGTCGAGAATGAAGGGAATATGAGGAATATGCTTATTTAAGAGAATACCAAAGGCTTTGAATCGCTATCAATGGCTGATAAGCCGAGTTGGATGTGAATTACTGTTCTTGTAAAGCCAAGATACCTACAGTAAACGAAGAATGATATTCACTGATGAAGTCCCGTCTGAGACGCGATGCTGCAACCACTAAACGCGATACTGTGGCTGAACCCAAAGCCACACATTCTCAGCTGTCAGCATCCCTGTTGGTCACTACGACACTCACCATATAACAACGTTTACGAAATAGCCTTTACCAAAGAAACAGCTCTCATTTTCGCCTCGCTAGCATTTTTAATCAGTCAATCCAATCATCCTGACTTGCGCGACTTCAAAGATAGTGGTCGAGCAACAATGGTAGCCTTGCCTGAACCATGAACGTGCGACAATCATCCTTCAGCTTGGCGCCTCCTGGACCTGGACTTGAAAGACGTCCTTCGGTGGTATCGCGTTTATCCTCCGTCTTTTCGAATGCAGATCAAGAAACAGGGAGTGCAGCACGGACAGGGGCTGGACTTATCGAGGAGGAGATTGCCGAGATTAAGAGATATGAAGTATGTTGTGGGACACTGGATATGCGGCTCTGTGCTAACTAGCTGGACCAGGACTTTACAACAATAGGTATGCGACTCGATCGGCCACAACACGGACTTCGATACTGACATACGGTAGACTGGGTGCAAGATGCGGCGCGAGAACAAGCTAAGCGTAAGGCGCGAAGAAAGCAAGCGGCCGGCCTCTACGACAAAGGACAGCCTGGTTGGCGATATCAGCTGTGGAGGAGTTATGATGCAGCTCAAGCCTGGATCGTGGTAACAATCATTGGTATTGCTATTGGCTTGAGTGCAGCACTACTCAACATCATTACAGAATGGCTCTCCGACGTCAAGATGGGCTACTGCGAGACAGGCTTCTATTTGAATGAGAACTTTTGCTGCTGGGGAGAAGAGAATGGTGTGTGGTATCCAGGGTATGGCGACATGGATCATGCTGATACCGGACAGGCTGCAATCAGTGGCACAGATGGACTGGCTTCGAACCCTTCAACTATTTCATCTATTTTGTCTTTGCAGTAAGTGCCAAGTCTTCATTCGCACTTGTGTATACTAACGGCATAGACTCTATTTGCTTGTGTCGCGGGCACCTTGGTTAAGTCTTTTGCACCATATGCTGCCGGCTCGGGTATTTCTGAAATCAAGTGCATCATTGCCGGGTTCGTTGTGAAAGGCTTCCTTGGATGGTGGACTTTGATCATCAAATCAGTATGTCTCCCTCTGGCTATTGCCTCTGGTTTGTCGGTCGGAAAAGAAGGCCCAAGTGTACACTACGCCGTGTGTACGGGAAATGTGATCTCTCGGCTTTTCGACAAATACAAACGCAACGCTTCTAAAACTAGGGAGTTTCTGAGCGCCTCGGCAGCTGCTGGCGTGGCAGTCGCCTTTGGCAGTCCTATCGGCGGTGTGCTTTTCTCTCTTGAGGAAATGTCGAACCAGTTTCCTCTCAAGACATTATGGCGAAGCTATTTCTGTGCCCTGGTAGCGACAGCTGTTCTCGCTGCTATGAATCCTTTCCGAACGGGCCAACTGGTCATGTTCCAGGTCGAGTATAAGAACGACTGGCACTTCTTCGAGCTGCTATTCTACGTCCTGATTGGTATTTTCGGAGGTCTCTACGGAGCCTTTGTGATTAAGTGGAATTTGCGGGTTCAGTCCTTCAGAAAGAAGTACCTGAAAGAGTATGCAGTTCTCGAAGCGACTTTACTGGCAGCGGGAACTGCCATTATTGCCTACCCTAACGCCTTCTTGAGGATAGACATGACAGAGAGTATGGAGATCCTCTTCTCGGAATGTGGACGTGGAGAATCGTACCATGGTCTATGCGAGCCTAACAAGAGATGGTGGAACATAATTTCACTGTTCCTGGCGACGTTCCTCAGACTTTTCCTCGTTATACTCTCCTATGGATGCAAAGTTCCCGCTGGCATCTTCGTTCCTTCAATGGCAATTGGAGCGTCCTTCGGAAGAACAATTGGAATTCTTGTTCAAGCTATTCACGAAGCCAATCCCACCAGCGTCTTCTTTTCTGCATGCAAACCTGACGAGCCTTGCATCACACCAGGTACATACGCCCTACTAGGCGCCGCTGCGGCACTCAGTGGCATCATGCACATCACCATATCTGTGGTGGTCATCATGTTTGAGCTCACGGGTGCTCTTAACTACATTCTCCCCACCATGATCGTCGTCGGAGTCACCAAAGCTGTCAGTGAATTGTTTGGCAAGGGAGGCATCGCAGATAGGATGATATGGTTCAGTGGAATGCCATTCCTCGACAGTAAAGAGGAGCACAATTTCGGAGTTCCTGTCTCAGCTGTCATGAGAACTTCTGTTGTCTCGATGCCCGTTCATGGACTTACCTTGGGCGAGGTCCAGAGTCTCCTAGCTGATGATCGATACCAAGGCTTCCCCGTGGTGGAAGATAAACACACCAAGGTACTTGTTGGTTATATCGGTAGTACGGAGTTGCGATATGCCATTGGTAAGATGAGTCGAACCTCGCCGTTATCAGAGACTGCAAAATGCACATTTGCACCATCATCGGCAAATCTGTCCAGTACATCGCTCAACAACATCCATAGCGACTCATCTCACCCTTCAACTCTCGACTTTAGCCGATATGTTGATGCAACACCCGTCACAGCTCACCCGAGACTACCCCTCGAGACTGTCATGGAGTTGTTTCAAAAGATCGGACCCCGAGTTATATTGATCGAATATCATGGCAAGCTCACTGGTCTCGTAACCGTCAAAGACTGTCTGAAATACCAATTCAAGGTCGAAGCCGCCGAGAACCCCAAGGATGATCATCGTATCGAAGAGGGGCAAGAGCAACTTTGGAACCTCTTCCAAAGAGCCGGTAACTGGTTCTCTGGCCGCGTCTCAAGATACTCAGGAGGCCGAATTCGCCTGACAAGCACTTCTGGTGGTGAGCGGCCACTAGGGAGAGGGCAAATATTAGACGGTGACGAGGAGGTGCTCGATGAGGGTGTCGAGCTGGAGAGTCGGCGGTAATTGTATGACCATGCTGATTGTTACCTTTTATTATCTTTTACCATAGAGACGTGCATGATAGGCTGGTGTTCGGGATTGAATCTATTTTTCTTTTCTTTTTCAACTTATCCTAAATGTCTCAATTCTATAAGATCCAACAGCGGGTCTCTCGTGGCATCTGCACCGACTGTGTGAGTAGTAAGCCTGTCTATCGTGTTCTCTCATCCGACTCTCTGCCCAGATCAATAACATCTTCATCGTCTTCCCGCTGTGCTCCGTCATCTTCAGTCGGCAAAGGAACATAACTCGGCCCTTCAGCCGCGGCCGCGGCGCCAGCATCTTTAGTCTCATCCTTCCGTCCCACGATGACATTGCCTGCGACAAGAAGCGCAGCACCAGCCCACCACAAAGGAGGGAGAGCTTCTGAGAAGATCAAGGCGCCCAGGACAGCGGTAACCATGAAGTTCGTGGATGTATTCATGATGGAGACTTGAGTTGTGGATGTACCACGGGCTAGAGCCTGAGTAAACAGCGTCCACATCTGAAGCATGTAAGTGAGTGATCAGACGTTAGACTGGAAGTCACTTACGACACCACTAAATGTTAAATTGAGGACAAAGAATGTCTGAAAGGCTTAGTTGTGAGTCAAGCCAGAGCAAAAGAGATCAACTTACGCCTCGAACGAGATATTCGACTACATGCTCATGAGCGGACAAGCCGATCAGTTTCGCAATGCTGTCGGATAGGTTGGTTGTGAGTTGTGTAGTTGTCCTGAGTACCTAAATTAGCATACCTTAATCTCTCAAGCTACCTCTTTCCAGCCCGAGGTCTCCATGGTGCGATCTGCACTTGGAATAGCCTCTACATAATCGTTACTATAAGAGAAATATGTCCTTGTACTTACAACTTTGCAAAAACTCCATTGAAAGCAGCACAAGCACCACTAGCAACCGCAAAGAACATCCATTGCGACCGCAGGCTCCAGTTACTTGGTGACGGCATCTCAGGGGATGGCTGTTTCTTCAAAGGTGATGAAGAAGGAGGTCCAGCTTCTGGCTTCTGACGTTTACGGAGCATGGTCGTCGGAGTCTTCGGAGTTCTTAGGTTGGTGAGAATGGAGGGCCCCTGATGATGATGGATTGACTTGGCGTCCTTGTTAGAGGCTGAGAAGTGGTCTTTTAGTGGGGGGGCCGCCTATCTTAGGCTGAGTCGCCCCTGGCTAGAGACGTTTTAAGAAACCAGTCTACTATATATACCTACCTAGGTTAGGGAGGAAAGAAAAGTTAGGACTTTGATCCTAAATGACAAAAAGATTTAGGCAACTTAGGTAATATAGTATAAATTTAGGGTAAGCTTAGTATAGTTTTGCTGAGTTTATTTTGACACCGTGTATCAAGGTTTGATGTTTTCTTGATCCCCAAGGCCAGCCTCAGCACCAGAGTCCGGGGAAGTGAATTTATGCGTCATGTTGCTGTTATCTTACTACTAACTCAATAACATACAGTCCAAATAAAGTAATTTAATATCATTCTTGACGAAAGGTTCTTGGAAGTGTCAACGGTATGGTTGGCTTTTTTGCAGTACGAGCAGAACAGCCGAGACCTCTCCTTGTTTCCCAGCGCTTCTTGCCCACGATAAACAAATGTCCTGTAACTGTACCCTGTAAAGTGCCAGGTTCCAAACGCCACCCAATGCTGAAAATGCAGAATTTCAGTAGTTTCCCAATTTGTGAAAGTTGCACAAATCCCTTTTTTCGTGTTCTATCATGCGCATTCGTGAGTCGTTGACTTATTGTCCCTCGCCAGGCTTCTTGGCGTTGCAGCTAACAATCTTGACCTTGTTCGCCGTGACGGATTGACTCCCATTGTCCATTTTGAAAGTTACATTCTTGATCAAAAAGGTCCAGACTTCATCGCAGAATCGGTAGGTGTCGAGGCTTCCCTGTAGAAGAGGAGGTTAGCTCTAGTCGAAATACGTGCGCCGAGCTCGGAGGTATTCGCCCACCTTGAATTGAAGCCTAGCTTTTACGTTCTTCTGAAGAGCCTCAGTGATGGCTTGATCAAAATTGCTCAGAATCTTCATAGCAAGTTGAGGATTGATGCGCTCGTCGCTGATGAGATCATCAAGGGTATCTGTCAAAGCGAGACCAATACTGCAGTGAACCATGTTAGTCAGGCTGTCGCATAGCAGCGCATAGCAATATGGCGCAGTACCTGCTTCGACGGTACAGCTCATAGAAAGATTGCGCTCCGGTGGCCATGATTTCGGTTTTGAAGTTCGGGCGCGAAAGAAGTCGGTCGTCAAATTACTATTTTCGGGTTTAGGTGGTTGATAGTTTGTTGAGGGCAAGGTTGATGAGATGCATCTGCCTCGAGGGATGTACAAAGAGGGAATGACTAAGCGCGCCACAAGCCACCAGTCAGCCTCGCATCATGTGACGTTGACCCCAGTTATTCCTGCCTCTGATTCACAGCCTCGAGGTGCTACCTTGAAACAGGAGCTCCTTCAGCTCAAAACAAACCACCTCTCCTCGACTTGACATCTTTCTCTCTTCACAAATCAACTCCATCGTTTCGAGGTCGCATTTCGGACCCCGTCGCCATGAGTCTCTACTATGGGGTGGGCGGCATCGGGTCGCTCTTTTCCATCGTCGGAGCATGTACGTGAAATCTTCGCCACGAAGGTCTCTTTACTTGAAGGCTTTGGTGCATCTTTACTGACCTGGACGGTATTTTACAGACATGCTCTTCACAGGAAGCGGCGAATCTTTCGATGTCGGCGCGTTTCTCGAATCTGTTTCCCCATATACCTGGGCTACTCTGGGCATTGCGCTTTGCATTGGTCTCTCTGTTGTCGGCGCTGCTTGGTGCGTATACCCTCAAACAATGACCTTCATATTCCAGCTCTAATGCGTTACATACAGGGGCATCTTCATCACTGGTTCGTCGATTCTTGGAGGTGGCGTCAAAGCCCCTCGAATCCGAACTAAGAATTTGATTTCCATCATCTTCTGCGAAGTTGTCGCCATCTACGGTGTCATCATGGCTATCGTCTTCTCGCAAAAGGTGGAGAACGTATCTGGAGCCGAACTCTACTCCGCCAACTCCTACTACACTGGATATGCCCTCTTCTGGTCTGGTATTACTGTTGGCATGTGCAATCTTGTCTGCGGTGTGGCCGTTGGTATCAACGGAAGCGGTGCTGCTCTGGCCGATGCCGCCGATCCTTCACTGTATGTCATCTACCTAACTTCGTCATAAGTTGAACAAATCACTTACCCGTCTCTAGCTTCGTCAAGATTTTAGTCATCGAAATTTTCAGCTCAGTGCTTGGCTTGTTCGGTCTCATCATTGGTCTTCTAGTCTCCAGCAAGGCCCCTGCCTTCGGCGAGAAGAAATGAATTGCGACTGGACGGATTGAAAAGAAGAAGAACAACAAGAACAAGAAGAAGAAGACTGCCGACCAGAAGTTGGCAGATAAGGTTTCGGAGAGCGTGTCAGCTATGCAAATCGGATAGGGGTGTCCAGGTCTTTATACAATACTAGCATAACCACTATCAAAAGACACATCGAGGCTGTTTAGCCTGGGATATGTTCTAGTGGTACCAGTACATCACGATGAGATTTGAATTACATGTTACTAAAGATTTTTATTTTATGCAGGCATGTGCATTGTATGTTTGGCTGCAGCTCACTGGGACTTGGACCAACTTCTAAGCAGCCTGCACAGCGCTCAATAGCAAAACCTCAACCTTTGACCCCTTCTCCAGTTTTCCTTTTCCGCTAGGCAAAATGACCAAGGCGTTGGCTGACCTCAAGCTTCCGACCTTGGAGCTGCGTTGTCCTCCAGTACTTGTAGCTGAGAGAAGTCCATCCTTGCCAACTGTGACCACAGCTCGATGATATTCGGGTCTACGGTCCAAGGGGAAATCGTGCGAGATGACAGCAGGTACTCTCGGGAGGCCCTTAGTCGAGGCGCCAGACAGCTTGTGCAGTGAAGGGAGCACAAACAAATGGAAAGTAACCAGAGCTGACGCTGGGTTACCGGGAAGTGAGAAGATGGTCTTGGTAACACGTTGGCCCGAATTGTCCTTGACGGGAACTGTGGCAAAGGTGGTTGGTTTACCAGGCTTCATAGCAACACGCCCGAAGTGAATAGTGCCGCCAAGAGAACGCTCAATCGTTGGCTTAAGGAGATCGAGCTCGCCCATGGAGACACCGCCGGTGGTGATGAGAAGACCTGCACGTCTGAGTCCATCACGGAGCGTCTCCTCCAAAGTGCCGGGCTTGTCACTAGCAATGCCGAGATCGATAACTTCATAACCCCATTCCCTCGCTGCGGACATGAGAGTAATTCGATTAGTGTCGCGGACTTCGCCAAGTTTTAGATCACCCGGGCGGTTGTACTCGACAATCTCATCGCCAGTAGATAGTACGGCTACCACAGGACGACGGTAAACCTTTGCCTCTGATACTCCCACAGAAGCCAGAAGACCGATCTCACCACCCACGCCGCTGATAGTCTCTCCCTTGTTGAGGATAACTGTGCCTTGTTTGACATCACTACCAACTTCGCGGATGTTCTCACCTTCCTTTACTCCATCGACTTGAATTTCAACTTCCTTCTCCTCCTTGCCATCATCTGACATTGTTTTGAGGATAGTATCCTCAACCATGACAACAGTCGTGGCACCAGGAGGCAGAGGGGCTCCTGTGGTGATTCTAGCCAGTTCTCCCTCGTTCAGAGCCCCGATCTCACCAGGTGAAGCATGAGAGATAGCTGTTACCGGGAAGATGCCCTTCAGCTGGCCATCCTTAGGTGCCACAACTGCGTAGCCATCCACAATACTGGCGCGGAAGGCCGGAACATTCTCCCTGGCCTTGACGTCCTCTACCAGAACTGAGTTGATGATGGACTGATCAACTGGTGCTGAGATAACCTCCGGTCCAGGGGTATGCTCTTCAATCAATGACAGGGCTTCTTCGACTGGCAGCATGGGGTAGGGAGATTCTCGGTATCTACGAGAAGGTCCAAGTGCAGGATCATTAGAGAGAGTAGTTCCGGGCTTTGTGTGTCTCACGAGACTTCCATGCCCGTGCCCATTACCGTGGCCGTGGCCGTGGTGATGATGACCGCATCCACCCGCAGCTGCTGACTGAGCCCCTCCACCTGTGAGGCCTGCTTCAGCTTCCAGTTTCTTAATTCCACCAGAGTGAATAGCTCTGGAATTGCCACCTGCAGCCTGGATACAGGCATGGGGTAGTGTCTTGACAATGGCTTGGAGGTTCTCCTTGGCGCCTTTGGGTGAACCAGGTAAGGTCACAATGATGGACGAGTTGCGGACTCCTGCTACTGGACGTGACATCATTGCAACTAAAGATCTTGTTAGTACTATCTGATACGACACTGGAAGCGATATTGCTTACAGGGTGTGACTGTGAGAGACGCTGCTAACATGCCATGAACGAGGCCTGGCGCTTGCTTATGAAGTAAGGGAGTGACCGCCTAGATACGATTAGCCCTCAATGGCTCATAAAATATCTCTATTGAATGCTTACTTCTGGGGTAGAGTCCCCAGTAGCAAAACCAGTTCCGCCAGTAGTCACAACGAGGTTGACACTTTCAGGGCCGTCGGTCCAGGCAGTTATTTGCCGTTGGATAGCAAGCACATCATCCGAGACAATCTTTGTATCGTGAATTTCCCACTTCCCATCCCCTTCATCTTCCAGTACTTGGGTGAGTATAGGTCCTGAAGCATCAGCAGAAGCGTCCTTGGCTGCTGTCGTCGAGACGATAAGAAGCGCCGCTTTCAAGGGACCAGAAGCCATGGTTTTTACGCGAAATAAGTAACAATTTCTGAAGAACTCCGTTTCATAGAATAAGAATACCAGTACTTGTGTATCGTTGTCCAAAGATACAGCTTCTACAGGGAGAAATGAGCATATATAGTGATTGAGTTCATCAACTGACGACGGCGGGGAAGCTCCCTCGTCTACGGCCCCGCTGGACCGCCCCGGTCTTGGTGGGGCAGACCCCGAAGCCGCTACAGCAGGTAGACTAAACTTCCACGGAGATGCAAGTCGACTTCTTCAGTCACAAGCCTTTGTTCAACTTCTTTTATTCGCCAATATCTACAACATCACTCGATCTTTCACCGCCGCTTCCTCAAAATGGTGCGCATAAAGGAAAGGTATCTCCTTGTCAACATTGTTTACCTGCCAGACCCTTCAAAGGCTGCAAAATCAGACTTTGTTCTTAACCACCAACCAACCATCGAAAAGCTCACTCCTAGTGCACTTATCAGGGGTATCAAGGCTGAAGTCGCGTCACTTTATGGCGACTGTGGATCTGGAGCTTTAATGAACTGCTCAGGTGAGTATTGGATAGTAACATTGAACCGCTTCGCATTCCTGACATGTCTAGTAAAATACTTGTCCCTAGCAACCTCAACTTTCATCCTACGATGTTCAAGGGCTCACTATCAAATGCTTTGGTCAACATTGACCTTAATGGATCATGTTCCCGTCAAAGACGGGCGGCCGTGTATCTTTCGCGTCGTACGCGTCAGTGGGACAATTCGCAAAGCTGAGGAAGAAGCCATTCGTCAGGCCAAGAGACTCATCCTTGCCGCAAAGGTAGATACGGACTCCCAATCTTCTCTCAGCCTTTCGCTACGTAATCAGGACGAAATGATTCTGGACGTCAACGACGCGTCAAGTGATGAAGAAATGGATGATGCGGATTGATGAACGGGTATCATTTTTTTCTAACTACCTTGATCCCACTGTCCTTTGGAACTGTCATATCTCCAAAGTCGGGGTCCATTCCACCCGCTGGAGCAAACGGTTCACTTTGATCCAGCTCCATGGCCTGTTCTTCTTGGATGCGAGCCTGCTCCTCCTCTGCCTCACGCTCCATTTGGTCATATTCCACCTTTTGATCAATCCAGCGCTCCTGGATATCCTGCACCTCCAGCATAGACGACTCACTCCTCATGGCGACTGCCCACACTGTGTCGTTGGCACCTTCAGCACCGCCGAAGACGTATCCACCGGCACGATCGATGACACGAAGAATGTGCATCATGCTTTTCTTATTTTCAACCGCCAGAACCTCGTAACGCACCAGGCCGTAGCTCTCGATGAGGTTTGCGATAGCCTCGTTGAGCTTGCCAAACTTTTCGCTCCTCAAAGCGGGCGATTCTGATTCGAGATGGGGCGTTAAATATGTCAAGTCGTCTACATCTGTGTAATAGTCGAGGTTGAACGGGAGCTCGTCATATTCGGAGACTTTGTCGATCTTCGAGAGGATGTTTATATGCGGCATGTCCATCTGGATCATGGCTCGGAGGGAAAGGAGGACGTTCGATACGTATAGCGAGGGTTGCGTTAGACAGAAAGAATCCGAGAGGTGGACGCAGACAAGCTATGCACGGTCAGCCGCTGGGTTTCCATAGAGGGAATCTACCAACCCTGTATCCAATCTTCTGGAGTTTGTAGAAGATATTCCGTAGGGAGTTGTGGTGTGTGTATAGTTCCACCTGTCCCGGGCAGTCGAAAAGAACGTAGTCTTCACTGAATTCTTTGAGTCCTTCTTCCAACCACTCAAAATTATGTTCCAGTTCTTCAAGGGCATATAAAATGCCGCCATTAGGTCCAAGCTTGTCATCTTTCATAATTTCTTCAAGTTTAACTAGGTTGCGAATATCGAGTGCCGCAGGGTAGTTTGTATGGTCATTGGCAGGATCGAGATTTACGACTGAACAGGCTCGCCCGATGGCGCCCAGGAACTGGTGCACTATAGCGGTCAGTCTACAGATATAGAAGATTCGGTATCTTGAAAAGCTTACTGCCATCACAATAGGTACTCTTCCCAGAGCCTGGGCTGCCGACGACGAGTTGCGCAAAGGGCATCTGAAAGGCTATCGTAGGGTGCCGAGCTCAAGAGCGCATGATCATGTGGGATTTGGCAGCTTGGCACGAGACAAAACAGGCTTCTACCGTCTGTTATCAACGAATAAATCGACTCGGGGGTCGCGATCGTTATATCGAGAAAAGAATAACTTAGTGATGGCTTATCCAAGCAGATGCACAAGGTGACGGCACCAACGGGTAGCCCCTCCACTACCTGCCCACGCGGAACAAATTCAGCGGCTCACACACCGTCTCTCAGTGGGGTGGGGCCTGAACCGGCCAATCCTCGGCACCTGAGCTCCCCTGTAGCTCCGCACCCGATCACAAGCTAAAAGCTTGCACGCGCAGAAGCAGCCACGCTCTTTTTTCCTTTCTCATGTTCGTGGGACCTCTACCTCCAATTTTCTCCCTTGCTCCAAAACTCTCCCTCCGCTTCCATGCGGCTCTTTTTTCTACAGGATGCTACGGTATGATGCGCAGCAGCCTCATAACCAGCCATGGCATCTGATCCGTCAAATGCCGCCCAAATGGCCGGCGACGTCGCTGAGACTGTCGCCTATGCCCTCAGCAGCTCCTCTCCCTCTATCGTGAGCACCATGCCTGCTGTCACCGCCCATGAGCCTTACACATGGTTTGGCCTCTTTGGGTGGCTGATATGGTTTCTTCTTCACATCACTTCCACAATTCTATATTGGGTCATTCGAATTGCGACTATCAATGTGCCTTCCTTTCTATTCCACTTGTTCTCTACAAGCTGGACTGTCACCATGAACGCTACTACACTGTATGTTGACCAATAATCTCCTTCGCTTCGTAACGCTAATATTCCTATAGTATGTTCATCATGGCAGCGGTCGTGTCGGCCGTCAGTTGGGTTGTCAGGTATCGCATCCTGAACATGTACTCCCGGCTGCCACCAGAGCCACAGCGCAAAGAGCCGGACATCGATCTCTTTCCAGACACTCACGAAGGTGGTACTAAGTCCGGGTTGGCAAACTACCTAGATGAGTTCTTGAGTGCTATCAAGATCTTCGGTTACCTGGAACGGCCCGTCTTCCATGAGTTGACTCGAAGCATGCAAACGAGGAAGCTCATTGCTGGCGAGACCATCAACCTCGAAGAAGAAAAAGGCTTCTGTATCGTCGTCGATGGCTTGGTGGAGATCTTTGTCAAATCAAACCGGAGTCCGCGCGCAGCAGCAGCCTCCCGGGGACATCTTGACCTGGACTCTTCAGATGAGGACGATATCGCTCCTGGTCAACAGACATACCAGCTTCTGACGGAAGTTCGGAATGGTACACCTATGTCATCCTTGTTCTCCATCATGTCTTTGTTTACAGAGGATGTTAGGCTACGGCCTAATGATGATCAGGAGGACCCTTCTTTGCATCCTGCCAAAAGCAGCGGCCTTAGACACCCGACCTTCGAGATGCCTCATCTTCGACGTGTTCCTTCGGATATCAATATGTCCATGCCGGGCACACCTCAGTCCCGGAATGATATGGAGGCGGATGAGAAGAAACCCGAAGGCCTTGGTGTTTCTGGCTTGGAAACTGATCAGGCTGCAATTCCTGCCATGTCACTGGATGGCGATACCCCTCCACCTACTAGACCGCCCTTGCCAACAAGGGCAACATCTGGCTCGGCTCACCCAGACATTATTGCTCGTGCTACGGTTGATACAACAATTGCAATCATCCCAGCGAGTGCGTTTAGAAGACTCATCAAGATCTACCCGAAGGCAACCGCACACATTGTACATGTTATTCTCTCGAGATTCCAAAGAGTCACACTTGCGCAAGCATTCAACTATCTCGGCTTGACTAGCGAAGTATTGCAGACAGAGAAGAGCATGATCAAGTATACAGTCTGCCAGCTCCCCAATATTCTGCGAGGTGATGCCTTAGAACGTCTCAAGGAGAAGTTCAAGCGCGAAAGGGAACGTACAGACGAAGATGATGACACGAAGGGTATTGCACTGCACAACTCGGCCTCAACTCATCGGCGAAGGTCAAGTACAACTCTTCGGAAAGAGGCTATGCTGCAATCAATGACCAAACTGCGGACGACTTCGGTTGTCACAAGCACTATTGCGCCACCTCGCGAAAGAACTTCTCCCCACACTCCGAGCCTTGGAGACCCGCTGTCTAATACTCAGTTAGCTCGAGGGACTTCGCGTATCTCGTCGCCGGATCAACGATCCATTTCGGGGGTCTCAATGAGACACCAAGGCGCGAATGCAAAGGATGATAGGTTTTTCAATGATCCCTTTGATTCAAGGAGGCTTGGTCGCATGACGATGGATCCGCGAGAAACCGTGGATGAAGACAATCTCTTCCGTGCTTCTATTTTGGAGTGCATGTTTAAGTCACTTGGGCTTGATGCCAATGGAAGTGCATCCCGCGAGCCCGAGTCCATGGAAGGCTCTCCCAGACTGGTGTCGCTCGACCATCGACGATCAAAGTTTTACAGCCAAAACAACGCATTCGGTTCCATGCCTCCTTACGATGGCTCTGTTGACGGCGAGACTGAGTCGGTGACTTCTGGAGGAACCGCTTTACATGCTCCTGTAAGCGCCCAGGGTCTTGCGAGCGACATGAAGGATGAGGTTGAGATCGTCTTCTTCCCCAAAGGCTCAGTTCTCGTGGAGCAAGGAGAACGAAACCCTGGTTTGTACTATGTTGTCGATGGGTTCTTAGACATTGGCACGACTGGCGAGGCAGATGCTCACAACATCTTACAATCTAACGGATTTGGTTCCTCCCAACCAGATCCTTCATCCCCAGATCCTTCTGAAATGGGTTCTTTTCCCAATCTGGCTCGGACCGAAGCTGCAAGAGATCAGGCCGAGACGCAGCAATCAACATCGAAGAAGTCTCGTCGCAGCATTGCCTTGGTCAAACCGGGTGGACTGGCTGGTTACATCGGAAGTGTGTCTTTATATCGGTCTTTCATCGATGTTGTCGCAAAGACGGATGTCTATGTAGGCTTCCTGCCTCGCGCTTCGCTAGAGCGGATTGTTGACCGCTATCCGATTGTTCTCCTCACTATGGCCAAGAGGCTAACCAACATTTTACCCCGCCTGATTCTACATATTGACTTTGCTCTGGAATGGGTTCAAGTCAATGCAGGGCAGGTGCTATTTCACGAAGGTGATGAAAGCGAGGCGATTTATATCGTCCTCAACGGTCGCCTTCGTTTGGTCCAGGAGCGAAAGGGTGGCAGTGGCGGCGTAACGGCTCTGGCTGAATACGGACAAGGCGACAGTGTCGGTGAGCTAGAGGTGCTTACAGAAACTACTCGCCCAGGGACTCTGCATGCTATTCGAGACACGGAGTTGGTGAAATTCCCCCGAACACTCTTCAACAGCTTGGCACAAGAGCATCCGAATATCACCATCAAAATTTCAAAGATCATTGCATCACGGATGAGGGCAATCGTTGATGAGACTTCCAAGTTCTCGTACAAGGATGCTAGCACCAATCCAAAAACCTTAATGCGCAAGTCCAATATGAATCTACGAACTGTAGCGATTTTGCCTGTTACCGCGGGTGTACCTGTTGTTGAGTTTGGAAATCGGCTCATGAATGCCCTGGCGCAAGTTGGCCCAGCTAATGGGGCCACATCCCTCAACCAGGCTGCCATTCTTAACCACCTCGGCAAGCATGCTTTCAACAAGATGGGGAAGCTCAGGCTTTCTCAATATCTTGCTGATCTGGAAGAGAAGTATGGCCTGGTTGTCTATGTTGCAGGTAAGCAATATCTTGTTTTCTTTCTTCGGCCATTCCTTTTATGATGATAATATCACACATAGACTCCAGAGGCAAAGCCGATGTTGGTTCTATTAACTCTAGTTTTTTCCTGACTCATTTTCGTTACAACATACTTTCTGGACTTTCGGACAAGAGCCCTGAGCTAACATGTTGGCTCTAGATACGAACGTCAACTCGCCGTGGACACAGACTTGTATCACGCAAGCTGACAGCATCCTTTTGGTGGGTCTTGCTGAAGGATCACCAGCTATTGGTGAATACGAACGCTTTATGCTTGGCATGAAATCTACCGCTAGAAAAGTCTTGGTTTTACTTCATGCCGAGCGTTATTCACGGCCTGGGCTGACTCGCGCTTGGCTGCAAAACCGTATGTGGATCAACGGTGGCCACTGCCACATCCAAATGGCTTTCAGAATAAACGAGATGCCAGTCCATGCCCCCAAGAAACTTGGTCAAGCGCTCAAAGAACGTGTTCAGGTCTTACAGGCTGAAATTCAAAAATACACGTCTCGCAAGGTGCACCACACGCCGTACTACTCACCCGATTCTCCCTTTAAGGGCGATTTTCATCGCCTGGCACGACGACTATGTGGTAAATCCATTGGGCTTGTTCTTGGCGGAGGCGGTGCTCGAGGCATCACTCAAATTGGTATCATCCGAGCCATGGAGGAAGCCGGAATTCCTATTGATCTCGTTGGAGGAACTTCGATCGGTGCTTTTGTTGGCGCTCTGTACGCCAGGCATGCTGATGTCGTGCCTATGTTTGGATTTGCCAAGAAATTTGCAGGGCGAATGGCCAGTCTATGGCGGTTTGCTCTTGACCTGACGTATCCTTCTGCATCTTACACCACAGGACACGAATTCAACCGTGGTATTTTCAAGGCTTTAGGCGACACGCAGATGGAAGATTTCTGGCTCGAATATTACTGCAACACAACCAATATCAGTAAGAGTCGAGCCGAATTCCACACCAGTGGGTACGCGTGGAGATATATCAGAGCGTCCATGTCTCTTGCGGGGTTACTCCCACCTCTGTGCGATGAGGGCAGTATGCTACTGGATGGCGGCTACATTGACAATTTGACTGTGTCTCACATGAAGGGTCTCGGAGTTGACATAATTTTTGCCATTGATGTAGGTGCTTTGGATGATGACACGCCGCAGACGTATGGTGATTCACTTTCTGGTGCATGGGCTTTTGTGAACCGGTGGAATCCATTCTCGTCTCACCCGAACCCGCCAACTCTTGCGGAGATTCAAGGACGACTGGCATACGTGTCGAGTGTTGATGCTTTGGAACGTGCAAAAGCGATGGCTGGATGCATTTATATGCGTCCACCAATCGATGACTATGGAACTCTTGACTTCCACAAATTCGATGAATTGTACCGACTAGGATACAAGTATGGGCAGGAGTTTTTTAACAAGATGAAAGAGCAAGGAGTCTTGCCTTTAGTGGAAGAGACGGAGGCCAAGAAGGCGCTGAGACGTACAATGGCACCGAGACGAGCGAGCATCTAATGGATCATGTTCACTTGGACTTGATGAGCGTTTTCAATATGCAGCATTCTGTTAGAGTAGAGGCGTCTATTCTTAGACTACGGAGTTCGATCTAGACAATTATTTATGCTGAAATAGAATCATCTGATGGGGCCTTGGTACTGCAGTATTACGTGAAGATGCATTCTCCCGATGAGAAATTGCTTTGTGAGTGTTGAAAGTGAGGAGAAATGACGATATTGGTGACATCATTTCGGGCCAGGTCCTTCAATTGGGCCATGGCACGTCACCCCCAACTGTGATCCTTGTCCAAGTTAAGCTTGACTTGAGAATTAAGCAATGACATTCGATCCTTAATGCTTAAGTGGCCCCGGAGATGCAAGCCGGCAGTAGTGGCGGAGGAGGTCTCTGACGGTTGGGTAAGGGTCGTAGATTCCATGGGGGCTTGAAGTTTATAACCGTGCAATCTGCGCTTTTTCGTATATCCTAAGTTTACGTGGATGGCATACTGATTGACATTATACAAACGCAATACGACGAACCATACCAACTCCCTTGATAGTCACTCAGGAGAGACACATACGACATGTCTGGAACTTACTCTTGGAGCATCTTACATCGACCATTTGAATAGAGCTCAAGTTCTATCCCATCCTTGATTTTATCATCAAGCAAGCCACCACAGCATCACACAACACTCAACTTACTACACCGCATTTAATTACCACAACCATGGGAAGAAGAGACACATATTCAGAGCCTCCCCAGAGCCATCGACAATCCCGTCGCCAACCTCCACCCCGCCGAGGCCCTCCTGTTAAACAGAGCGAATCCGGCTTCGACTGGACACCGGGCATTGTTCTCGCCCTTCTTGGCGCCTTTACATGGCTCAGCCACGACTTCGATAACTACAAGAAGAAGCACGAGAACTGCGATGATCGAAGGGGGGGTCGAAGTCGCGATAGTGAGAGGGGAAGGCGAAGGTACCGATCGAGCAGTCGGTATCCAGAAGACGACTATGATGATTATGAATATCGGAATGGTCGGGGCTATAGTCGGTAAATGAGGGCGAAGGTTATGATAATGAGTACACGATTATGAAATGGGGGATTCGAGGAGATAAGCGTCGGAGGCATAAAGTCGCATTTAGATGTCATTGTCACGTTCTTATAACTGTTACTTCAAGGTCAAGAGCCATAACAAAAGGCGTTTCCCTTTCTTTCAAGTAGTACACTGGTTTTCTGGCCGAATTATGAGATGAACCACTATAGGTCTAGTTCTGAAGGCCCTTGAGATAACATCGAGGGCTTAAACAGACTTATCTTGATTACTATCAGAACATTTTTAAATTCGTAGGAATTTCTTGACTATCGTCACATATTCACACCAATAAATAGCCTGACGGTGTTTCTCGTTCTTCGTTATCTGAACCATCCGGTTATAAGTTACATTCTAACCACTTATGCCCCTTAGCAATCTCATTTTCAGCTGTCTGCACCAAGACGTCAAACATTCTCTGGACATGTTGTTCCTCCACCTTTGTTACACTCGTGCATACACGAATAGCAAACTTGTCATTTACAACAGTTGCGGTGAGGTAGAACTCCCCTGCGGCGTTAATGGCCTCATATACTGCTTCAGTGCGGTCATTAATCTGTTGCTCTGACTCGCCATAGATACGGATTGTAATAAGACCGAACCGAGCTGGCGTGAAAATAGAGAAGATGTCCCGACGAGAGTCTATCTTGTCTTCGAGACTTTCCGCCAGGTCAATACCATTGCGGATATGCTTCTGAAGGCCACTGATACCATAGCTTCGCATGACGAACCAGAGTTTCAAGGAACGAAACCGCCGCCCTAAAGGAATCTGCCAGTCGCGATAGTCGGTGACTAACTCGTCGTCACTGTATTGATTTCGCAGATAAGGAGGCTTAATGCTCAGAGCCTGGATAAGCCAAGATCGATGACGAACCCAGACAGCTGTACAGTCGAATGTGGTAAGAAACCACTTGTGAGGGCTGAAGCTAATGGAATGAAATGACGAAAAGGCTTTGGCCAGGTGTTGGTATTCTTCTAGAACAAGCGCTGCACCAGCATACGCGGCATCGATATGAACCCAGATGTCCCTTGGAGTATCGAAGGTTGGCTTAAGAGCTTGGGCAATACCCTCGAAATCATCCACGGCGCAGACATCGGTGGTGCCGAGGGTGGCAGTGAGGAAGAATGGTTCAAGACCGCGGGCTCGAAGACTCTCAACAGTAGCGGCGAGAGCCTCACCTCGGAGAGAGAAGCCATCAGCCTCGGAGACTGGGATGGTAGCAAAGCGGACACCAAGAACTTGAGCAACCTTTTTAGTGCTCGAGTGTGTGCCTGAGCTTCCAAGGGCCACCAGTCTGCTTCGAAGATTCCAAAGTGCTTCCTCCTTCTCTTCACTGCCGGGAGGGAGATGGGCTGTCACGGAAGCGAGATACTTGTCTCTCGCAGCAGCCATGTTGACAATGAGACTCTCACTGATACTCCCATGAATCACGCCGCCACCATGTGTAGACCCTCCACTGAGAAAACACTCGGGCAAGCCCAATGCCTGGGCGAGCCAGTCCATAACTATAGTCTCGAGCTCTGTGACAGCAGGACTACAGATCCAGTTGAAGTGTGCCCCGTTGAAGGCATTGGAATATATCTCTGCAAGAGCGGCTGGATAGCTGCTCGCACAGGGGAAGAATGCCATGAAGCGAGGACTACTCCAGTGAGTAATGCCTGGGAGTATCTTGGACTCGATGTCTTGGTGGATGGCGGACCATGGTTCGGGGTCTGTTGGCGGAGAGGATGGTAGTAGAGGGCGTAAGTAGCCCGGTTTAACATTCGAGACAACGCGGTAATCGGCGACATTTTCGGTGTAGTCGGTCACTGAGAGCTTTAGTATGAGTTCGAAATTTCAAGGAGGTGTTATTAATAGGAATGTTTTATACGGGAAAGATTAAAAAGGGAACGTTCAATTGGGGTTTATTGTGGCTCGAGGGGAGTCATGATGATTATGATATAAGAACCTACTCTCGTCAATTGCCGCCTTGGCAGCCTCACGAAATTCCTGAGCTTCCATGATGAGATATGTATCGAAGGGAATGGATATAGGAGAAGATGGGTAGTGAAGAAGTTGAAGCGAATGAGACTGGATATCTGGTTTCATCTTCAACAGCAAACGACCTTTGTACTTATATCTATTCATCTTACTTGACTTGGAGAATACTGTATACCCTCTCTACAGTCTCAATTATCGTATCTCGCCGTGAAAAGTGAAGCCCCTGTGCCGAGGCCTCATTGCTCTTCTTACTAGCCTTAGTATTGTCCATATTTCCGGAACATCATGATATCCCAGGTTTTGCATTGTTCTACTCATATCTCTGTAAGCTAGAACCTATTTGTTGATTAGCTGATGTTGATCTTCGAATCCTGTTCTACAAGGCTGAGGTTCTTGTCCTGCAGAGAGCAAACATGGCTCGGAACTAGGTCTTGGTCTTAGTATTGTTCATTTGGCTGACGCCCTGAATTTGACGTGACAGGAGGGGCTAATACACGCTATACTTGGACGATTGGCGGCAGGATCTATATTAATTTCATTCCAGAATATTGGAGTTCAGTTCAATGTTCCTGATATCGTTTCAGCTGGAGACCTTTCTCAATTGAAAAGCAATTCAAGGCAAGATACTGTTAACTCTGCAACATCAATTTGCATCATGAGTATTGACAAGAGTTGCCAAAGAACTCTTATTCCTCACCGTCGAAGTTTAGTTTCTAATACAACGGTCTTGGCTTGGCAACGCCACCAAACTGCTGAACAATATCAAGCCTCCAAGCAGTGACCATGCTTACAGTACACTCAACTCAATATACATGTAAATTAGAACGGCAAAGTCCATAAGGCTTGGCTGCAACCCGTGTAAGCCCTAAATCACGTTTCCTGAGCGTCTTTGTCCACTTAAACTTGTTACGCATTGTCCTTTCGACACCGCTTTCGAGGCTAAAGCTTATATGATCGGCATTACTACGCTGGCTTCTGGAACAATATCCTCGCTCTTCGCGCTGAAACCTGTAGCGGTGTTGTTTGCTCTCTAGTGGGGGTATGTGGAATCTGAGCCCCTGTGTAGACAGGGCGATTTCGCGAGGGACGAGGTGCAATTGGGTGATTAGGTGCTTGTAGGCATTTCAGGATCCAAGCCATTTATTGCACCTCTTTGTTGTAATTCGAGTGATCTGCCAGGAGACAATGTTCGTTGGTGAAGGAGGACTATCACAACCCGTAGTAGATGTGTAGATCTGAGACATGGCTCATCCCATACTAAGGAGGTAACATCAAGGAGGTATAACAGATCTAACCAACTGAGGGCATTGCCAAGTTACATCTCGCTGCCCCAAGAGTCCTCCGCTTCGATTACCCACGTCTACCAGCCGTATTGCTGGCGAGACGGGTTCTTGGAATTGAAAGCCAGAATCACGAAAAGATCCCCCATTGTTTCTAGCTTTCGAAGGAGTGTCTAGAATGTCTTTACTCCTCCCATCAGGGTACAGACGATTGAAATTGGCTCTACTTTGAACGTTTAACCTTTGGACTTCTTCAGCAAGAAAGAGTGCGAACGATTAAATACAGGCACCAAGCCCATCAACCTTCCTATATACATCTTTCAAGCCAAATAGAACTAAAAGAGAAGGGAAATATCCTCCCTTGCAGAGCATATATGCATTTCATGTCTGCATGGATAGTCTCCCCAGCAAAGATTCGGGCCACGGATTAAATGATCTTGGTGGTGCAGGCATAGTCAATGATGAACCAGGTTAAGCATCATGTCAAATGCGAAATATTTGTATTTATTAATTAACCACTAACATTAACCAAGGTTCGCAGGCTCGGGAACCAAGACAGATGGCCATCTTTGTCTCTCTCTTTTCCATCAAATCTTTATCAAGCTGCACGCTCTTCGAGCAAACCCCCAAATCCACCAATAAACAGGCTCCGCTCCATCCCGTATGCAAGATCCCGCCTTGTCCCACAGTCTTGGCCAATCAAGTTCGAGGGCATGTCTGTATACTGCAAAGTGGAAGATCATGAGATTGCTACGGCAATAACATGGGAAAGCATGTAACGCGATAATGATTCCACAGCTGTTGGTGCCACTGCGGTTTCGGCCAAATTCATTCACGTGGTTCATCATCGTCCGACGGCATTTCCGAAACGTTCCTTTTTTGAGGCCCCTTTGGATGAGTCGACTGTGGTCTTGTCTGACATTATTAATACGTAAGAAGATGCAACTTTTTATACACCCAGAGAAATACGCGCAGAACAGCAGATCACATCAAGAAAGCAAGAAATGTTGGAAGATTATCATATTCTTCTATAACAAAAAGTGTCATGTGGTGGTTCCACGTCTCTAACATAGTAAAACTCGCTTCGGAGTGCGGTGTCCGATTCCCATTTTATGTAATCCCAATAATGCATCCCCTGTATATGCAACGTCCTCTAAACTCCAAAAGATGCCAAGAACCATTCTTGACAGAAAATCGAATCGTTTTTGAAAAACCCTCGAAAACTCCTCGCTGAGTAGTGCAATAAACAAAGGTCATAAAAGTTTCCCATTCTCCCCCTTCTTTTTTTGGGAACGTGGTATCGTAAGAACTTTTTGGAATAGATCCTCCTCCATTAACATCCATTAAGTTGTTTTGCTTATAAAAGCTGTTGCCATCTAGGCAACTGCCACTTGGGCTCGCATTCGCATGTCTTCGTAGCCAGGGAGCACGCTGTTGCCCTGGAATCGAGCATCGGGAACCTGCATGAGGCGGGGCTGCAAGTGAAGGTCGACATCGGCTTCTTCAGCCTCGGCGACGGCAGCGTCGAAAGAAGGAAGTTCATCATCGTCGATGTGGTCGTAGGTGTTCTCAACAGCCACCTGGATAGGGATGCTGAGGTTGATGTTGGTGTTCATGGGACCAACAGATAGGGTAAGGTGGAGGATATAAGCGCGGGCGCTGAGGCACGAGTAGAAGGTAGGAAGGAAAAGCTTGCTGTTGGAAGTGGGCAGGTTGAAAGGAACATCGAGAGTGGCGTAGCGGTGGACGTTGTACTTGCTGGCCTTTCTGTTGCGCTGGGTATCATCAGACTCAGATGTCTCTCCCTCATTCCAGAAAGCACTGTCATAGCCAGAGTCCCGTCGAGAAGCAGGAGCTTCATCCTCCCATGTGAGCTGGGTATCAGGTCGCATGGGGACTGGTGTAGTGGTGGAGTAAGTGAGCGATGGGGTGCCCTGGTGCTTGACGCGAGAACCCAAGTTAGGGAGCTGCGTCATGGGAGCGCTGCTGAAGAAAGTGGTTGCGTGGAGCTTAGCGCTAACAGAGTTGACCTTGGGAGGAGTAACATCCTTGGAGGTAGAGCTAAACTCGAAGTTGACCTTCAAGTTGGTACCACTTGCGTTGAGGAAGTTTCCGGAGAGCATAATGGCACTGGGCTGAGAAGCCGTAGTGACGAGCTCACCCTGCTTGGCAGAGAAGAGGTTCTTGCGGATAGGCTTTGTCTTGGAGAGACAGTAGCGCTCGTCCTTGGAGCAGATATCAAGAGGAGCATCCTCGGGCATGGCAGGGAGAACCTTGACCATGTGGAAGCTATCAAGGGGCAAAGTTCGGCCCTCCTCCTCACTGTTCTTGGTAGCCACGGCACGGATGCCATATTCTATGTGAGCCATATCAGGAGACTGATCGTTGCGCTCCCAGAAACCCATGGTTGGGGGGAGCTGGAGGTGGTGGTCCCTGATACCCTCATGCTCCACGGGGTGGTTGCATGCGCTGAGGGTAAGCTGGTGGGGAACCACAAAGTGGAAGGGGATTGTATATGTGCGGCCAGCCTCGAAGACACGAGTGCTGGGGAAGTCTGCCGGGCTGAGAGGCATGCGGAGCTTCATGAAAGGACGAGAAGCGTAGTTGGCGCTGGAATATTGGCTGACAAAGTCAACACGAGTATAGGCAGTGCCAGTGAAGAAGATGTCAAAGCCATCATAAGCAACATCACGCTGGGTGTTGATGATGACGTTTCCTGTGACCTTGGAGCCAGAAGTATACGACTTTGAGCTCCAGTGCTGGTCAAGCTTGATGTCGATGCCGGATTTGGCAGGACGGGGTCTAGTAGACCGAGGTCCGTTGTCCGATACAGGGTTGGACATTGTGATGATTGCAAAAGAGCAGAATGATACCGATACTGATACTGATATGAGATTTGACGATATGATGGGAGGGCAAGGCCAGAGTCATATATATAGTATTCTCTATAAAAACAGAAATACGGCGGTACCGTACCCGTTACTTTGGTTCGTGCTCGAGCTTGCCCTGTCTAGGATGCTGAGGTGCTTACAGGGGGGAGGGGGGTTGATTGCCAGGGGTGTGCGCGCTGTAAGTTGGTGGGACCCAGGGAGCGCGTGCTCTTGTTGCTGGGTCTCGCGAGTCTGCAATAGTTGCTAGATCGTGGTCGAGACTTGAGAGAGAGGGTAATTTGGTGGTGAGAAGGACAGCTCGTTTACTGCGTTGTCACTATTATACATTTCCTGGAGATGCAAATGGTGACGACGACGTGCTTTAATGTGACTCTGTCGACACAAGGCGTAGATCTTATTGATCGTTCTGATGTGATACCTGGCTGACATATCGACAACCACCAAAGTTTGAAAGCCGGGAGGAATGTGAGTTGGATGGCAGCCAAAAGCACATCATCAGCCACTATTTTAGCCATAGAGGCGATCTCGAAAGGTTGGAGAAAAGTCTTTTTTGCTTCTAAATAAATCAGCTTTAGAGGGGTGATGAGTTGGAGAAGACCATCAACAAGGGCTTCAGATTTGGAGTAAGTTAAGATGGGAGGGAGCACGGGTTGTTGATCATAGACAAGACAACAGCGTTTACATGTTTGCAGCTTTCAATATTAAACATCTATATACGATATTTGCTTGACTGCAGTCTTTGCTACGAGATTTCCCTTTCCAGATCTGACCTGACCTCCTCGGAAGTCTTACCATTGCTGCTCTTCACGAAACACACCCAGAGCGTGTTTGAAGAGCTGGATCAAACAGCGGACCCTCTCTTCTTACCTCAAAGATATCCACGATGAGCTCCATCGCGGTACCGGTACCTTAGAGTCTCTCACTTACACGGGCGACTCGCTCTGAAGAAAAAAAAATAGAAGTGGGGGTATGAGAAAAAGGCTTCCGAGCTTTGTGAGCCATTCGACCGGGGTTCGACAAATCGTGCATGACTAGCGCCGATGGTGGAGCTGTGGTTACAGGCTCTTCAGTGCCAACAGATCCCGTTCCTGACTGTGCGTGCGTTTGCAGCGACTGTGACCGTCTCCAACAGCCCAGTTCAGAGGCTAATAATAAAACATCCGATAGTCGGCTTCAGGTCTTGAAGCTGCTTAACTTGATTAACTTTGGGTTAAGGTAGGACGCTTGAGAATCCGTTGATCATTAAATTACCAAATCAAATCTTCAATTCAATTTAAACTGTCTCTTACAGTTCAGCCTCTCTGTAGAGATCCCTCGAAAGTAAACATTGGAAATGTCGTTCGGGATGCTCCGAAAAGAGTCATCATGGTGGCCAAAGAGAGAGAGAGCTTATCGGAGATTCACGGCCGGCGTCATCGGGTTACGAGAGTTCAGCATTGCATAATAATAGCAACGCATCGCACAATGCATAAGTACTGTAGCTATGTAGCTATGATTGACAGGCTGCAAGGCACCTCCAGCCAGCCATGTTTCCATGCACTCATTGCATGGTTCTAGCAATTTCTGGTGTGAGCCGGCCCGTCTTCCAAGAGCCTCACCTTCACCCTCGCCCAGCTCCTCACACCATCACAGCTCAAGCCATCTCCAGGCCGGAGCTACTATTCCTTTCACCCTCCAAAAATGGGAACAACATACATATATCGAGATCTGGGACTTCACTTGCGCGGCCCAAATTCCTGATGCCTTGGATTAGGCTCTCGATGATGACGAGGAACTCACACAAACTGGGGAAGAAACTGGAGTTGCAATGACTTCATGATTCCCCACGTTTTCGCCTTTGCAATTGTGATGCACCAAAAATTTCACTGAGGGTGCAACATGAACCTCTACGGGTTGGTGTTAACCGAAAAACAAAGGTGTATCTGGATGGAAATTTACGAGAAACCTGATACACCTCATCCTCTCTCCATCTCCATCTCCCACCGCACCTCTCCGGACAACCGGCCGATGGTCTTTTTTCCCTCTCCCTCATGCCGTAAACCGGCGGTCAGAAATGAGAGCTTGCTTCAGCTGCCGCCTTTCCGTGCCTAATACAGGACAGGCTACACCACGGAAACGTAGGCGAACATCGTGAGATGTTCTAGAGTCTAAAGCCCAAGACGGGGGAGAGTCGCATACCACAATTCCTGTTTCGACCTGGCGCATCAGAATCAATAAGGCCTGGCGATGGCAAATGCTGGGGTCAAAGTCTTAACCTAACCGTTTCGACGTCTGTGCCCGGTTCTCGAACCTAGCTAGAGTTTTGGTCTAGCTCGCCCGCGATTCCTAATTTTGACTCCATTCACTATTGAGTCTGACTCTGTCTTCGTCGACATGCAGATGTCGTTAGCCCTTTTCTCCTCAATGATATCCCTGTCAGGGCGAGACGGGTTGTATAAGCTTTGGAGATGGGGGGCGCTTCGCCTGGGGATAGCTACCTTTTAGTGAAGCCCCCCACGAGTCAACGTTGGCGAGAGGACCCCGAGTTCACGATTCGAATGATTGCGTGGCAGCGTCTCGTTTTGCATCGTGGGCTTCATTTTCATTGTCATTTTTTCCTTTCCCCTCATGGCGTTATGTGTTATTGTTACTCACTGTTTTCACCACTCCGTTACACCCCCCAGTCTTGACCCTCCCTCCCTTATCCCTTTCTCCTTCGTTGGCGGCTAGCTTTTTTCCCTTTTTCTCCAATTGCCCCTCCCACCATGAGTTGAGTCCGTTCAGGCCATCACGATGCCGCACGATTGCCGCCGCCAGTGGCCGATTTTCGACGGGCATCCCGCACCGTAACAGCAAACAACGTGTTCTTATTTTGGAAGCGTGGCTGGATAGAAATTCTCGTTTCGCCATGTCAGGGTCCGATATCGTCAGATGTCCCCAACTCACGAGTATCGATTAGGAAATCTCACAACTAGACGTGCATCTTTACTCTGGGGAACGTTCCACGTCCCACTTTGTTCTTTTACGCAACAGAATCCTGCCACCACAATCACAGTCGTAGTAAATATGGGCTCTTGAGCTACCGGCAGAAGATCACGAACAAAGCATTCAAGCCCAGATGCGGGGAGAAGCAAATTTCGAGATAACACGGGGAAGCTCAGGCCGCTCTGCAGAAGTGGAACAGCCCATCCTCATGCAGCAGAGTTTTGAAGCTACTGTAGCTAACAGAAACTGGAGATGGTGCTAGTCTCCGAAGCGATCTTCTCACCGTCTCCGAGCCGGCTTCGTGTCAGTTGGTTGGCTAATGGCCCTTGCATGCCTTCTCTTTTCGGCCAGGCACAAACTGTCTTGTTGATCTGAAGGTGTTGATCGTCGTTGAAACGCCAAAACACCAAGATTCAACTTCACGATAGTTGAACCAACTTCAATGTCTGTTCTCATAGCTGTCGCCATACACCATTTCTGTGTTTTCAGCCCTCAGTCCAACCCTATTCCTTCTCCTCTTTACCATTCTCACCCCCATCTTGGAGTCGGTGAGCCAAACCTTGACTCGACTCACACCTATCTCCCCTTTTTTTCCCCTTCCTTCATTCCCCTCCAACCTCTTCGTCTTGAATATCCACCTTTCCCTCAACCGGTCTCAATTCCGATATTGACACTTTCTTCCCTATTCACGATAGCTACACCTAGCGATATTGCACTGAAGCTCAGCAGACCTGAAAAATTCTTTTCTTCCTTTGACCCACCGTTAAACCCACATGGGCTTGTGTTAATTAGGAAGCCAAGAGCCAACTCATTCAGCACAGGTCACTCTCGGTATGAGTGGCTTCACCTTGATCGCGATCCACTCTCCACGTTTCTATCGCGACATGACATTGCCGCGCTCAGGGCAAGAGAATGTGAGCCACTCGTGGAGGCACACGCAAGCTCAGACGTGGATGGTTTCTTGCCCTGCATCATACCGAGGAAGTACCTTACACTCCACTGCCACTGCTCCATATGGTGATGTTATATGGCAAATGGTTTCTTTTCCATTCTCCATCTCTGACTCTTATGCTCATTCCATCAACCCGTAAACCCCCTAATCTTTCCACTTTCCGGATACCGGAAACACATTCACAAACAGCATCCATGTCATGGGCACTAATGAGGCTCTAACTCGTTCCATCTGGTGATGCGTCGCTCACCCGCGGTCCACCTACTATGGATATAGCCGCCGTGCATGAAGATGCCCTAGCCCTGGGCTTTTTGCTCGACAAGTACCGTTTTAGGGGTCCAAGGACCATCCCGGGGCTTGTGCTCTATCGTATCATTGGCTTGTAAAAGATCTGATGGTGGGCGTCCGGTTGCCGAGCAAAAGGCTTATTTCGTTGATCTGATAACATTGACCAGCGGCGGTGCTTAGTGAAATTGCGGCTCAGCTATCGATGTTGATTAGTGATTCTTATCCGTGATAGATTGAGAGCTTGTGGGGTTGTCTCTGATTCCGCCCGCTTGATGAGGTTCTCACCACTTCATGTTTCAGTGGCGGTTATATGGTAGACAAAGGAACAAGAATTTATTCAACATCGACCCACTCATCGCTGTAAAGGAATACTGTGAGAATATCTTGTAATCATAATAGCTATTCACGATAGTCACTTTTAAGTCTTTGCCAATTCTCTTCATTGGCAATGATCCAAAAGACAAATAAAGAGCTCTCACTACCCTAAACGGGAACATTCTCTCGAGCCTATTCGGAACATCAATCATAAACACTCCTGCAGTAATATTACAGCGCTGTTCAGCTACTAGATAATTTGCACTTTGCTGACACAGGGTCGTCATTACACATATGATTGCCACTGACATGCAGATAAACTTTTGATATCCAACACTTTTGTGTAGCAATGGAGCAGTGAAACGTGTGCTAAGCAGACCTTCCCAATCAGCAATGTTGATGAAGCGATTTGCACGGCATCATCGGCACGAAGAAGGCTCGTAGTAGAACTTGAGACATCTCAAGTAGGAAATGGACAAATGACTGAAAAGAGCAGCCTAGACAAGAATCTCCTTACCTGTCCTGGATCTCATTCTTTTGTGAGACATACCCTGAAGTCGAGCCTGAGGTGAGAACTCTTAGAAAAATATCTCCGAACAATATGATGTCAGTGAACTTGATTTATGGCAAAGGAACAAGAACCGAAATTTGCCCCGGATTTATCGTTGAGATGCCAGGTATCACACAGAACACATAATGTGAGCGCATAGTTCTCTTGTTACAAGCTTTGTAATTCCTAGGCCTAGATTTAAGCCTCGACTGTATAAATTTATCATAAAGAAATTGATTTCCTGGACTCTCAAACCGCCAGGAGAAGGCTAATCAGCTTGGACTATGCTCAGGCACACTCGCTCCCCGTGGGAAAGACATCGATCAAAAGGACGCATGACAAACCCATGATATCTCAAACTCACATCTACACCCGCTTCATCTAATACACAGCTCTCATCACATGAAACGACTCGTACATACTCTAGTCGTGCCACGAAATGTACAACATAATACCAGCCCCAATAGCCACGGCCGAGAACTGAATGAGCATATTCTTCAGCTCTTTAGCCTTGTTGGGACCAGTCTCAAGAAGCTCAGGGATGACGGCAACGGTTCCAACGTAGAGGAATGTACCAGCAGTGAAGGGAAGAAGCATATCGCCCCATGTCTACAACAAGTCAGCAAACCATCTCAAGATGTGGGTATTCATACAACTTACCAGGCTAGTTCCCCAGATACCCTCGTTACGGCCCATGGGCACGTCACTGCTAGGGCTACCGAACTCCTGAATAGCAATGCCAATGAGCGTACCGAGGAGAGCTCCCAAGGCAGTGATAAATTGGGAGCCCATAGCAGCTCGCTTAGAAAAGCCGGACTGGATGAGCAGAGCGAAATCGCCAACCTCGTGTGGGATCTCGTGGAAGAAGACTGCTACAGTAGTGGTAGCTCCGATGGTAGGAGAGGCGTAGAAACTGGCAGACATGGCCAAGCCATCAGTGATGTTGTGTGTAAAGTCGGCACTGTAAGTGTTAGTACAGTTCCAAAAGTTCAAAGCCGTGAAATCAACATACATAAGGTTCAAGTAGCCGCCCAGCTTGACGCTAGGGTTGATTTCCTTCTCAGGCTTCTCGACAGAATTGGCAACGACAGCACCCTTGTCCTCATTACCCTTCTTGCGAGACTTGACAAGACTATCCGTAGCATCAAGACTGGAAGAAACAGCCTTATCCTCAGTGTGAGAATGAGCGTGCGCATCACCATGTCCATGGGAGTGATCATGACCAGCTCCACCTGTAGCAATTCGTAGACCCTTGTCCATAGCGACGAATGTCATAAAGCCCACCAAGATACCCAATCCAAGCACAAGGTTACGGTTAGGCTCGACAAGTACGAACTTGACAGCCTCATCATGGTCCTCGCCAACAAAGATCTCAGGGAGAAGATGGAAAAGGGTGTCGCCAAGAAGACCACCCACGGCAAAAGCAACCATGACGGAGAGAGAGGCGGGATCAATGTTGGTTGGGCAGAGCGCGAGAAGGAAGTTTGGCGGGCCGGAGATGTAGAGGGTCGCAAGGAGGGCGTTTACGGCGGGTGAACCGGGGAAGAGAACAGCGAAGAGGCGCGATGTGATCGACGAGGGGGCAGCAGCATGGTGTGCGTGCTTTGCGGCATTGAGTTGCTTGACAATTGGGCAGGTCTGGAGGATTGAGTCAGCACAGGACGTTTGCAGGGAGAGCTGAGCTCGGTATACCTGGAGTTGAGTATCGAGCTCCTCGAGACTCATGTTGTCAATATTGACATTATTCACAGTCTCAACATGCTCGTGATCATGGCCCGCGTATGCAAGGCCGACAAGGAGTGCAAGGCAGACAGCCGAGCAAACGACGCTCCTACGAGTGAGCGCCATGTCTATATCTGTCCTTAAAAGGACAGTTTAGTTGTTGTATAAAGAGTAAAGAGAAAGACAACAAAAACAAGGCAAAGGAACGAGTGGCCCTGTTCAAGAAGAATGAAACCGGGAACAAGAGGTCAAAAAGAACAACTCAACTTGACTTGTATTGTTTCAATCCAAGTCCAAGTCGAAGTTGAAGTTGAAACTGGGGATGAAATGGGGATATTCCTAGACTAGGGGCAGATCGGATAAGCCAGGGGGAGGGGCTTGGATCCCAAGATGAGTCGGCCAATGAGCACGCTGCGCGCCCGGTTGAAGGCTGAAGTGTGCAGGGGAGCTCCGGAGCTACCTCCCTTAGGTAATATTAACGACCTCACCAAGAAATCCAATGTGAAACCTGATAACTACCGAGTATATCTGTATCATCATAAGCTTTAGGATAATATTATCTTAATTAAGACTCAATAAACTGATTACAAGGAAACCTCTTCTATGTTATAATAATGCTTCCTAAAATGATCCTAAAGCTCATTTTTGTCTGTTCGTTTATGCCAACCACGCGAGCAGTTGAGATGAAAGTCCCAGTTGATGAGGCTTATCACTTCCTGTGGAAGCTTTGGCTCAGATCCGAAAGAATGATTGCCTCTATCGGTAGATTGCTAGCAAGATCTTGATGAGTCTGAGTAAGTGCCCGAGAGGGCTTTTTCCTTCTTATTCAGGTACTTAGCTAAGGTAGGTACCTAGTTAGGAAGAGACATGCTATTGTAACTCTTCGATTAGGAAACAAGATGTTCAAGTAAATAAGTCAAAATTCAGTCATGGCTGAAACGCATATATAAGTATGTTTTTCTATACATGTATACTATTTCGCCCTCGATATTGGTATTCGCCATCGTCGCAACAGCGAGGTAACGCCTTGCCATTTGAGACCATGAGACGAGCAATGCCGCGTCCTACAGAAGTACATTCAGTCAATATATAAGAAACAGATACAGACGCTAAATCTTTCACTGTATAGCTACTCAAATGATCTCAAATTGTGCTGGGATCATGTTGCGTTGAAGTTCCAAGTGAAAGGGGATTCATTCGCATCAAGAGCTTTCAAGCAATGACCAAGATATCGTCAGGCTGCATATTACACATAAACTCATCTGCTCAAGTTATTGATCAGTATCTAAACCCGGATAAACCTTGGCCACCTACTCCCCTCTGCATCTAGCCACTTAGAAGGCTGATGCAGCTCGGATGCGGTCAGGAGGTACCTATCATCTACGTTTGTGAGGAGATTATCCTGTTGAGAATATCATATATACTTAATCACAGCTTGCCAGTGGCAAGGCCTTGAAATTCCTGGCACGTGAGTGCCTACGAGCGGGGTATGCGAGGTAAGTCAAGACCTCTCTGTTCTCGCGATCTCTTCTTTTTTTTTTCTTCTTTCTTCAGCCATCACAACCACAATCGTAAGTTGACGATCCCTTCATTTCCTCTGCCATTTGATTTCTTCTCTTCGACTGTATTCGCATATGCATCTGTCTGTTATTACTGTATCATTATCTGCACTGTTTCTTTCCCGCGTCTTCTTGTCGTTCCAGTCACCGCGTCTCATCTCGCGACCTCTTTGGAGATCCCTTCATTTACCTTACTCTCTGAACTCTCTGAATCCCCTCTTCCCCTTGCTCGAGTTGACCTATCATCATTGTATGTTTATGCAACGCGTGGTTCCCGCTTGTCATTCCAGTCGCCTCGCTTCTATCACATTCTCTACGCACTCCAGAGTATGGAGTCCAACATCCTGCGAGCTACGCGCAAGGAACAGACGCGTTTCCTCTACATAGCTTGAGGCCCTCTCGGCGCAGATGCTAGTGCTATCGTGCTCTTTGGTGCTCTTCCATTCTCATCGCGCCATCTCAGTGTTTCAGCAAACATCATGGTGGCGTGGTGGTCTTCACTTCTCTCCGGACCCTTGATATTTCTATCGTCGGCTTCTCAAAGCCTCTTATCCCTTTCCAAACCACTCATCAGGTTTCCCCTGTCTTGAGTCTCATATCAACGCGTTTCTTAATTATCCTCACACACCGCGCACATTTCTCTCACATCTCTTCCTCAGCTGGATCGCCAAGCGATTACTATTCTCAACTGTTATTATCACTTGATATTTACAAATTGCTAACCTGTCTGTAGTCCCGTGGATAAAAAAAGTTTTTTTTTTTTTTTCGAGAAAAAAAATGGCTTCCGTAAGTTCATTCTCATCTCACTGACAAACGTCGGATCTAATATACTAACTGTTTTCTTCAATAGACATCTACTACCTCCAACGTAAGTATACTCCAAGGTCTTTCCTATCACTTCGATATCTCCTCGATTCATTCACGATACCTCTCCGACATCTCCCCAATGTCTTCCAGACACTCTCCCACTGTCTCCCAGATATCTGCCGACAACATCAGACATACGTCGCAACACTCTCGAAACATCCTCACTAACATAGTACATAGAACAACATGCCTCCCAAGGGTAACGAGGGGGGCAGGTGGGTCGGAAAATAACCCACACACGCCAAAATGCCTCACCGCATACAACTTCTCTCCACAACACATTTTCATTATGGGCTTTCAACACCACGATACGCCGAAAAGAGCTCGTATAAGAGGTATTTATGACTTCTTAATTAATTACAATATTCCTCATACCAAAAAAGACATTTTTTCCCACTGCAAAGTCTCCCGCAAGCAAGGTTATAAGATCCTAAAGGGCGAGTTCGACCGGACTTTCCACAGCACATATGTCGAGACCCGCGGCTGCAAGAAGCTTCTGTCAGAGGATGATAAAGATAAGCTAGAGAAGCTGTACGACAAGGAAGGCTTCGAGGCCAAGAGACTTTCTTGGACTAACGCTGCAATTGAGGCTGGAATCGAGACGGAAGTCTCTACAGATACCGTCCGGACTGCAGCTGCTTCTCGAGGCCTGTATAAACGTATCGCCCGCCAAATACAATATAAATCTGACGCTGACTGTCGGGCTCGAGAGGCTTGGGCTAGGAAGGAACTTGCTAAGCGTCCCGAGCCAGAAGATTGGCACAATGTCATCTTTACAGACGAGTGTCACTGGGGCTTTGGGGACAAGGCTCGTCAGTATATTGTATGAAAGCCCGGCACGTCAGACAGACCCGAGAACCTACAGGAAAGGAAGCCCCCGACAGATAAGGACCTCAAACGAGTCCACGGCTGGGGCGGCATCGGTTGGGATTTTAAGTCTGATCTTCATCTGTACGACATTTCAAGTAATTCCAACGGCAAGATGACGCAGACCTATTATCTCGATAATATCCTCAAGCCCTTC
>SRZU01000093.1:0-182607 GCA_013183765.1 Fusarium xylarioides | reverse complement strand
CCGAAGGCGGTGAGAGCCCCCTACGGATACGGAATAGCCTTCTTTGGGTACAACCTCTTCGACCCACTTATACGAATGTATCGACTTTGCAGCCCGACGAATTTCACCGGGCTTGCCGATCAGGCCCTATGTGGCCCGCCCCAGAGCGTGCTAGTGCGATGACGATGACGGATGGTCCCTGGCGTGGAGCCCGTGAGCCCTTGTGCCGTCCCTTTTTGGAGTTGTTCCAGGCGTAAGCAGTGTGGCATGTTGAGTGCTACTGTAGGCAAGGCAATCCATTGGTCCCGAATGACCATTCTCCCCTGGAATCGATGGACGAATCGGCGGGCCAAGTTTGGCTATCCCTGGCCTGTTTGGGTCGAATGTTCCTGGGACTCGATCCGTCTTCGGCAAGTGGAAGTCTGACCCTGCTTTGTTTATTTTTGTTGATGTTGGCTTTCCCTGCCTGCGTCTTTGATATTATACACATGGGCTTTTATTGTAAGTTTGAGGGCGATATTGAGAATGTGATTTGCCTTGCATCAACTGGTATGAAAGGCGGAAAGTATCCGCATATCAAAGGGGCCTCCCTGTTTGAGGCTTGGGTGTAGGTAGGTACTTACCTGACCTTACCTTCCAAACTTACATGTCGCCCTGCAAGTGGAAGGAGCCGTTATCCCTCCAAACCTGCCGCACACACACACACACCTCATCAGCCAAACTTCCACTATCGGTCATCCATCCCAACCCATCGCATGCTATCTCCATCTTCATCTCCATCTCCTCCCGCGGATCCCATGAATGACATCCATGGCGAATCCACTTACTCCATCTGCTGGAAGGATCACGCACTGTGCCCAAAGGCGTATCTTCACCTCTCGGATGAGTCTGTGGGGCCATCATACGTCGCTACGCTACGTTATACAGTGATTACCGTGGATTTGCAGCGCTTCTCGTCATGGCGATGGACTATATCGGCAAAGACTTTCATATCTTGCATTGGGAGCCACAAGCATTGTACAAACTGTACAGAACAGAGCAGAATTCTCCCATGTCCAGTTTTGCATCTGTCACTTGCAGAAAATGAAGACTCGTTTAAACAAAGAAAAAAACAGGACATGGTGAGCCACCGTGATACCCCCCCTAGACTGAGTCAAGTAGCGTCTGACCTTTGATTCCCTACTCATCTAACAGAGACGGGAAACCGAGACTATAGCAGCAACATGGCTCAGATCCGAATATTGGAGGGTCACGTTGTCGCTGCAGTATTAAAATTGCACTCCAACTCCCACACTTACAGGCTTGCCCTAGGTTGGTTGGGTGCCATGAATCAAACTGAATTTCTCAGCTTGCTTGGTATCGACAGTTATCGACTCAGACTCGAATTCCGTCCCAGTGGCGGTACCTTGAGTACTAGCTCATCTAAGCATCGATCGCTTCAGCTGAGTGTTAATGCCGCCATTTGGGCGAGAGAGCATCTCCAGAAGCCACCTACTGTGTTTTCGACTGGATTCCAGGGGCGACAGCCCCAAACCATCCGCTGTTTTAGTTGCATCCAGTGCAACTCCCTCGATAATTGCCTGCTGTACGGCTTGCCTCACCCAAGTGTCCTTGTGGATCTCATTGAAGCCACACGCCCCTCCTACTCACAGGGACCTCCACGCAGCTGCTATTAGGTTACTCCCTACACCCTGTAGGGGTCATTCTGACTACCCAAAGATACTTTGGTCGTTAGTTACCTGATTTTGCCTCTGCGTCTAGGCCCACCGCTCCCTCCAAACTTAAGCCATGCCACGCGATTAAGATGAATCCGCGCTTGGCCTCCCTTAAAAAAAAATTCTAGCCTAAGGAAGGCTGTGGCATAGTATTACTATTGACTCGGATCATGGTTTTGATGGATACTTCTGTGTCTCGTATTCCAGCTCAGTCTAGCCAGCTCCGTCTAAGTGGCTCCCCTGCTCGCACCCCAAACCAGGATGTAACCCATATATCAAATATCCCCGTCTCCCGTCACTATCGTCCCCTTTTCTCTCTCTTCCCGTTCTTGATGTTTCTTTTTCTATTTCTGTTTTTTCAAACACCCGTGTCTTGGATATATACAACAAGACGACTTTGAATATTCCCCATACTTTGTTTTGCATCGCAATATAGATTGTTGCCTATTGCACTAGCCACTAGACACATTCACTTGGTCGAAAAGCAACTATCCGTGAGAAGAAGAGAATACAGACAAACCAGGACAGCATTGCATACAACCGAAACGAACTGCGAGGCGACACACCGAGAGAACATCCGCAACGAAGGAAGAAGGGATATCATCTGTACCGTCACACAGCCGTAATTGGGTGCACACAAACCGACGCTGTCCGCTGCAAGTTCACTGGATCCTTGTAAGTCGACCGCATAATCTCAAAACCACCAGTCTGCGACTCGCTCGACCACTGTTCCGCCTGCTGCTTGTCACTCAAGGCACAACATCTGGCCGATGAATAGTTCTTAGCCGAGTGCATCTGCAACTGGCCGTATAGTTGTGACTGCTTGGTTTCATCCTGAAGCCCATGTCATGCCTTTGCTAGAGTTCTTGTTATAGCTAACACGTACCGCAGCAGTTCAATTGGAAAGCTTGAATCGGTTGACAGACATTCGACTCAATCACTGAAATACTTGGAGGACCAAATCAGTAAATTATCATCAACAACATGACGGCGGATCAAGGGTTCGGAGGCCCGGTCGAGCGATCGAGGCGGAGTTTGTCTACCTCGGGACCTGGGCCTAACGGCGAAGGAGAGACAAGACCTGAAAAGGAGACAGCCAGAAAGCCATCCACAGACGAGAAGGACAATGCTATAACTACTTCACAAGTCTTGCCTCGCCGATACGATAGCCCTTCTGGTACACCAGCCCCGGTAGCTGCACCACTATCACGAAATCCTTCCGAAATGTCAACAACATCTAGTCCAGGACCTGAAAGTCGGAGATCTCCTGCCCCATCACAGCCTTTGGAACCTCCTGTAACGAAATCAAGTCTAGGAGAGCTCGAGGTTTCCAAAATCATTAACAACCCCAAATTGAGGCATGATATTAACTTTGACCCTGAGCTTCATTTCAGACCTAATGTGGAGGGAGACAAGGGCCGAAGAAAGCACGATCGTGCTAGCATTTTCTGGACAACACTCAAGGAGGAATTGGTCGAGTTCATCGTGGACCGAGACAGTTTTTACGCCAAGCATGGCACAGGAGACGACTGGTGCTTGCCAAAGCTTCTCAAGTCTGTGAAGGAGATCATCCAAACCCTTGTGCCCCAGCGCGACCGACAGTTTCTGGATGAGGGTCTAAACGTGGAACTTCTCATGCAACAGTTCCACCGAGGCATTGCTGATTTGGAGAAGCTTGCTTCGTGGCTCTCACGAGTCCTCAAATCTCACTGCGCACCAATGCGGGACGAATGGGTTGATTCGATGTACAAGCAGCTCAGCAACGGTAACAGCAACAACGATGTTGAGGAGCTTGTCAACGGCATGCGAAGTTTGCTCAGTGTCTTGGAGGCAATGAAACTCGACGTTGCAAATCATCAAATACGCTGCCTTCGACCTGCTCTCATTGAAGAAACAACAGCTTTTGAGCAAAAGTTTCTGATGAAGAAGCTGCGAAATCGCAAAATGGATATAGGCGATGCCAAACCATGGTATCAAGAGGCTGCTCGAACTTATCCTAACGGTGCCGGGAAGATGTACTCATGCTTTGGAGATATGGGGGTTTTCTTTGAGGGAATTTCACGGTCTATGCTCCCCTCTGCCGGGGAGAAGCCTCTGCCTGGTACTTTCTTCTTCGATGAGGACCGACTTGGACGCGTTCGATCGGATATTCTGGATGCCATTAACCTCGACGTCTGCATGCGCATGTACGAGGATCTTGAGCGTATCGCGAAACTCAACTCGCCTCCTGCTTTTGCAAGCGCCATGTCAGATGACCACGAGTTCAACTTCAACACTCCTCCCTCGAGCTCAAGACCTTCCAGTGTTACACTGAGCTCTGCAGATTCAGCTTCGTCATCACCACGCTCCTCCATGGTCCTTCCCCTCTACCTCAACTCAGAAACCAACGAAGCCAAAACAAGAGCCCGAAATCTCCGCGACAGTCTGGTTGCTCTGCTTCAGCAAGCACCACACGACCAACATTATCACGAGAAGTGGCGCTCAATGGCTCCCTCTATGGCTCTGCAGATCTTCCGATTCACCAACGCCCCCATGGACATGCTTGTCCCCTTCGAGGAGAAGCTACTGGAGAACGTCTGCCGCATCTCCTCCCCTATCTACAAGGAGATGGAGGAGGCGTACCGCATTCGCCTGCTTAACGAGCTCGCCATGCGCGTCCGCTACTTCAAGGCTCTTTCAGGTGTATGCTTGTTCTCGATTGCCACTGGTAATCGTGTACCAACAAGTAGCCGCAGTCTGGATGCAGGACGAGACCGAGACCTGGATGCAGCCATCCGCATGGGTCAGCAAGAGGGTGGCATCGAAGATATTGCGACTCGTATCGCTCATGTGGGCGTTGTCCACTGGAGGATATGGGCACGCATGGCATATGTCGACGAAGACGACATGTCAATGGACTAATCAGCCCGCGGCGGAACAACATCATGTATCCCTTTGTGTCACCGATTCGTTATACCCACATTTACCTATTTTTTAATGTCGATACATGATTAACTACCTACGCAATATCGGCTGGACCGCATTACACACACTGGCACACAACCTCACGCATACGCACTATGCACTTCCCTGGCCTGGAGCCATTCTGCTCTGTCTGCCCAAGGGAGTGCAGCTTTTTCGAGTCAATATTCGGGTACCTACCCAAAAACATACACTGGTCGGCGGCTCTCTGCATTTACTCAGTTATCACTGCATGTTCTGCACTTTTTTCATAAGATATGCTTGTTTGTTTTATTTCAACCCAGTCTGCGTTTGCTACTGTGGCGTTGCATGGAGGATAGTCTCTGTTTTACTAGGGGATCAGTGAAACCGACCCCTTTTGTTTTATTTGATCCAATGGCGCTTTTGGTGTTGTGCATTGGAATTATCGAGTTGTGGTGACACTGACGTCGTACGGGCAAGCACATGACCTCTTCGGCTTCAGGCTGTACAAACATGTGCACAGCTTATTCGCATTCAGATCAGGCGCACATATCTATCGACTTGCTCATACTGGAGATTTGTTTCTTGAACATACATGGCGCGCTTATATGGCAAATAGACTACCTAGACAGAGAAAGACTAGAAGAAAATCTACATGTTCTACAACGATTGGTGCCCATAGACTAGACTATGTATGTGACTGTTATGCTGGGACTGTCATGCCAGCGTCTGTTCTTATCAGTGAGACTTTTGGTGGTAGGTTACACTAACAAGGTGTTGTGTAAGGTCAATTTAATTGTTCGACATGACTTGGTTAAGTATTCCCTTGACCTCCAAAGAGTTTCTGTCAGACTTGACTTTCCTTACGAGGGATAACGTAAGGCCATAAATGCAGCAACATAGAGAATGTGAGACTGATGCCACATGATGCCTCCCGTGTGACTACCACCACATGTGACTTAGCTTACTCACAGTATAGATGAATAGTCCGCAGTTCAATATGTCGACTGCCAGAAATGGAAGTTGGCCTTTGTAGTATGCGTATGCATTCAAATTAAATTTCCTTTCCTTTTCTTTCAATCTTACTCACAAGGTTAGTAGCTTGGCTTATTTACGAAGTTAGTATCACCTCCTGTATCTTCTTCCTTGACCGAGGAGGATTCATGCGGAAGGGCAATTATAGAACTTGAAGGAAGTCAGCCTATCTCTTTTTTTGTCTTCCTTGTCTTTTGCTTTTACTTTTTCTTTTCAGGTCTTAAGTCACTACCATAGTTGAGTTCAAAGAGTGTTTCTTAGGGGGTTAGGGAATAAGTCGCTGAATACGCGCTAGAAGTGGCCCATGTCCGTATCCGTGTACTTTGACTCTCTGCATTGGTTTCTTGTGCTTCACGGGTCTCTTCGAATTAAACTGTCAGATCGAGACAGTTTCATCTCTGTCTAGCTCTGTTTGTTAAGCCCGGTTAATAAGTAATAAACTTATCGAAGACGTGTTATCGCATAGCGGGTGCAGTGGGAACAGCTCCACGAGAGACGGTCACAGCTGAGTGAGGTATTCATCCATGGCGCATCATGACATGGGGACGCCAAAGTCTCAATATTTCATGGCATTTTCACTGAAGGCTTCATAACGAGGCAGCAAAAATCGTAATCATCGAATGGTCAATCAGGCCAAGACTGCCGTCTTTTACCCAAAGTCTCCTGGCCACTGCCCAGATCCTACATTCTATCAACAAGTTCCCCCCTTTTGCTCCCGACTTTTTAAGACTCATGGATTCATCCAACATCAACTCTTGAATCCCCTGCAAGAGCAACTTGCATATTTTGCTCCCAGCCGAAAAAAAAGAAAAGAAAAGAAAAGAAAAGAAAAAAAAATGAACTGGTATCTAAAATCACCAAATCTAGCTTGCTGCCGCTCAAAGTATCAACTGCAATAAAGAAAACTCCGGCAGTCAAGATCAGCGACGAAGCTTAATATACAACCCTAACATCTCCAGGGCCAACTCATTGAGGGTTCAGGGAAGCTCTGGCAGATCCCTGATCCCGCTTGAATTTAGCAAGCTCTTCCTCCAGCTGGCGTGCTCTAGCACGTTCCTCCTGTTGATACTAGTTAGTAATTGCTCTATGCACAACACAATCCGAAATGTAAAACATACCTTGAGGCTCTCTTGGAACTTCTTCCTCTCTTCACGCATCGTGGCCCTGAATTGCTCACTCAGCATTGAGGCTCCTCTGCCAACACCACCGTTTGGTGGGATTGCCTTAAGTCGTTCGCCATCAAGATCCTCTTGTAGCTTGGTGATTTGCTCACGGGCCTTTTCCATATCTGCCTCGAGGCGCTGACGCAGTGTCACAACCTGTCCTTCAAGAGTCTTCTTTGCCGACTGGACATCCTGAAGCTTGTTCTCAAGCTCGATCTTTTCTCGTTCGGCACTGAGTGTCTCCCGTGTGACCTCCTCCAGCTCTTGAACAGTTCCAGCTAACTCGTTCTTTAGCCTTGTGAGCTGGTTCTGGAGCTTCATCACCTCGCCACTAGTCTTGATAGCTGCGACATCAGCGGCCCTCTCTGCACGGGATCCATAGGCTCCGTCCAGTTCCGCTTGGGCAATCGTGAGCTCCGTCTTCATCTCTACGAGGTTCATGTTAAGAAGCTCAAGTTCATCCTCCTTATCTTTCAGCATCTTCTTTTTGGTTGCAAGCTCTTCCTTTTGGCCATCCACCCGTTGCTGCAAGGACCTGGCATTGTCTTCAGCCATTTGCTTTGATCGATTCACTTCATCGAGCTGCGCGTTAAGAGCATCGATCACTGAATCGACCCCAGTCAACTGGTTGCGAGTATTGTTGCTTGAAGACTCGGCAGCCGACAGCCTCTCTTCGAGTTGTTTGATGTCGGACTCAAGAGCTGCGATCTTGCTGTTTCGCTCCTCAAGTTGAGCTTGAGCGGCCCCTGCAGCTCCGGCCGCTCCGGCCAAGTCTGCTTGAAGAAGCTCCAAGTCAGACTCGAGATGAGTGACCCTTGCATTTCGTTCTTCAAGGCGAGCTTCAAGGTCATTTGTCTTCTCCAACTCGGCCTTCAGTGTAGCAATCGTCGCACTGTGCACCTCAACCTGGTCTCGTAGGGTATTAACTTCTTGAACCTCGGTGTGAAGAGTAGCAATCTTCGCGTCTCGCTCTTCGATCTGTGCATGAGCAGTATTGGCCTGCTCAAGCTCGGACTGGAGCGCTGCAATCCTTTTGTTTCGTTCCTCGATTTCACTCTGGGCCGTCTCCAGGTAGTCCAACTCTGCCTCAAGGGCAGTGATCTTGCTTTCACGGTCCTCGATTTGAGACTGTGCGGCAGCTGCCGAAGCTGCGGCGTTAGCAAGATCGGACTTGAGCTGGTCGAGATCCCTCTCAAGCTTGACGATCTTCTCATCCCTTTCCTCAAGTTGAGCGTGAGCTGCACCCGCTGCACCGGCAGCGCCAGCTAAGTCGGCCTGAAGACGTTTCACGTCTGCTTCCAGCTCGGCAACCTTCCTGCTGCTACCCTCAGCCTCAGCCCTTGAGGGGCCAGCGTTGTGCGCAACACTACGGGCACCTTCGAGTTCTTCAAGGGTCTCTGAGAGCATTGTCTGGGCAGTCATCGCATCTCTCTCAGCGCGAGCCAGTAGTACTTGTGTCTCATCCAGCTCCTCTTGTTTCCTTGCTAGTTCTTCATCCTTCTCGGCGTCTGATTTGTTATTGAGCTCGCGCTGCTGCTTGATCTGTCGCTGGAGCACAGACTTCTGGTTCTTGAGTGTAGTGGCCTGTGAGTACAGCCACTGAACGCGGTTGGAGAATCCGGGAAGACTGAAAGTCTCCTCCATATCAAATTCATCATCAGAAACTTCTTCATCCTCATAGCCTCTTTCCATGCGAGCCCTTCGACGCTCCTCTTTCTCCTTTTTGATCTTGGCGAAGCCTGTCTGCATCATGTTCCACAGGTTCATCAAGATCCTCTCAACCTGGTCACCGTCCTGTTTCTCTGGTGGCCCGGCCTGAGCTACCTGAACGGCGCGTTCCAGCTCCGCGTCGGCAGCACGTAATGCATCTTCAAGATAGTCAAGCTTCGTCTCAAAATTGTCTTGTGGTGATTGAGGTACGGCCGGGTAACTCGGGTCCACTGTGAGGAGTAGATCTCGTACTTGCTGGTTTAGGGATTCGATGCGTTTCTCGAAAGCGCCGTCAGTCTTGACGGTTTCACCGGAAGACTCTTCCTGTTCGACCTCGATGGCATTGAGACCCATCTCAAGGTAATCTAACTGGTTGTTGAGGAGCTCTCCTGGCTTCATTCCTGAGACTCCAAAGGGGGGATCATAATAGTCTTCGTTCTTGGAAGGATTGAAGCGAACAATTGCATCTCGCAAAGAGCCGTTCAAATTCTCAAGTCGAACCTCCATTTCCGTTATCGACTTGACCAAAGAATTGGCCTGACCCTGTAGGTGTAGATTCTCATCCTTCATCTTCTCCATCTCATCTCTTAGCTGATTTTGTTCCCGAATCGGCGATTTAAGGGGTATCTCTATGGGTTGCTGACGGGTTTGCCCTCTCGTTGAGACTCCATTGGCTTGGTCGTAATAGTCATTATCGTTGAAGTAGTGCTCGTCTCCGGCACGATCCATACTGTTGCGTGTATAAGTATATAGGCTCTCCGGGCTGCCAGGCATGCCATTAAGTGGTTGAAGTGGAGGAGTGAGATCCTTCTTCTTATTCGAGGCCTTGTGGGTGAGTTGAAGAATACCAGCAGTATGTTCCAGGAGGCGTCTTTGGGGCTCCATAAGTCGTTTCTCAAGGTTGAAGAGCTCCGCCGCCAATTCTTCGCATTTCCGCTCGCTCGCCTGTCGTTCCGCCTCGGCTTCCTTTGCGCGAGCGTGATCACCGCTATTACGACCCAGTAGACTCCTTCGCTTCCCATCCAGTTTTCCGGGATTATATAGTCTCGCCATCGAGATTGCGGCATCTCGGTACTTGGACTGAATGGTCAGGTTCTGCCGGGTTGACTCGACACGCTGGGATAAGGACTGGCTTTGCTTCTTGAGGTCGTCCACCTCTTCTTGGGACAGAATCGTATACTCTTTGCTATCAGAGAGGGCTGTTTCGGTTAAGAGATGTACCTGGATCGGGTCACGGAGGTCGACAAGCGCTGAACTTTGCGGTCGATCAGGATTCATCTGTACACAATAAAGGTTAGAAGCCGCAGGCCCATCAGCCTCCACAGCGGTGGACAACAAGCGTACCGGATTATACAGTTGGTTATCCTTTTCAAAGCCGTTTATTATATCGCTGCGGTAGCCCTCAACGAATATCTTTCCGCGTGGGCTGGGTGCTGGTGGTGACATCCTATTAGAGCCATACCCATACGGGCTGCCCTCTCGCGCGTATGCACTCATGGTTTCGACGGGCTTAGGATCGTGTTGTGTAGGTTATGAGGACATGGGGTAAAAGTCGGACTGAAGCAGTGCATAAAGATATCAAAACACCTCCATAGAGAACAGTGAAAAGTCTGGCAAGTATCCAAAGTTTGGACAAAATAGTGGTTGCCCGGGAGCCGTGTCGTGCCGCTGGGTGAAGCTGAGCTGAGCTCGTGATTAGATTGGATGTAACAAAGGGGCTTTGCGCCCAAGAGCCGCTGAGGCTGGAAACCTGCAGAAAATCGACAGCAATTCAATAAAAGGTCTCGGGTTATGACCTCAAAGAAAGAGTACAAAAATTGTGAGAGATGATGCAAATGCTGGGGACAGAAAAGGAGAGGTCGGGAGTGACCATGAAGAAAAGGAGGCCCATCGAGAACCCAAAGAGTAAGGTAACTTAACTTAAGTTATCGAGTGGGACCCTTGTGAAGACCTCCACTGAAAGTTGAATTACAGCAGTTGAGCTAGTGGTCTAGCCGAGTCAGGTTGGTGGGTACGTACCGTACCTGCGTAGATCCCTTCCACACGTGCCATTGGACTTCAGTTTTCAGGGGTTTCGCGGCGGCTGGACACGCTGGGGCAAGGCACAGGAGGGGCGCACCCGCATTACTTAGCACGCTTAGGCATGGGTTTGGCAGCGCTAGACTTCATAGAGCTCGCAGCTCTTTAACGATGCAGTAGGAATGAGCCTTTGTTTCGAGGGATTGTCATATTAAAGAGGAAAATAGATTAAAAAGTTTTGTTCTGTTTATACAATTGATCCGTGCATGAGGAAACAGGATGCTTCTATAGAGGCTGAGCTGACGTGTCTAGAATCCTTTATTTAGATCCCAATGCTCCCTTATGACCGTGGCATACCGTCACGTTGCGTGGCATTAATGGCTGTGCCCGATAATCCACGCAGATATGCTGACAGTCGATGGTGGGATCGTGGCTGACAACACCATGGATAAAGTTGCTGTTAGCATTCTCCTTCGGCACACGGAAGTCCGTTAGTTTCGACAACTCAGAGATGAATTCTATTTACAGAAAAGGATATCCCTGCTCCGAAGATCCCCTAGACATTCAAGGGATGTCATATGCTCACTGGGCTGAAACATTCTCCAGGAGCCAAGGTATGCTCTTCAATATTATACTGTAGTCTCCTATCCCGCAATTTTTCGGAAGCCATTGGCTATTGCCCAATTGTAACAAAGCACAATGCTAGATATTGCTACCTTACGTACCGACCACTAAAGCACCTCTCGAACTTGATCCATGATTTGTTGCCCCATCGTTCTCCGGCGTTCTGCCTGGCCCTCCGTTGAAGCCTGGGCTCCGGTTGCAACAGCTGTTGTCGAGTTTTCGTCCTCGAGTCGACGCCGAAGGCCCTCAAACTCGGCACTTCGTCTATGAGAGCTTAGTCCTACAACCCAGCCCGGCACTCGCCAGCGCACGAGGGCAGCCGGAAGAAGTCCTTCTCGCCACGAGTATCCAACAATCCATCCAGTGGCTGCACCCAGGACTGAGCCTGGCCATTGCAACAGCGCAAGATGCAATGCAATGGCGTACTTGTAGGACTTATCTGAGAACGTGAGACCAACGAAGGGTCGGTCCGTGGGAGGTGCCTCAGACGTAGCAACTCGATACTTGTACATGTGCGGAACCATGGCATGATACTGAGCCAGGATAGCAAAGATGATAGCAGTTGGTCCAGCCGGGATGTAGTTGAACCATCCAGCAGCGAGAGGCCGCAGCACCATCGAGACAACAGGCGGTATGATGGAGGTGATGAAGAAAGTGACAGTCAAGAAGGACTGCACACGATGCTATCAGCAGTGTAAAAAAGAAGGTTTCATGAAAGTCACTTACAGCTAACTTGCGAGAACCCCACATTCGCTCAACGATGCGAAGGTTGTATAAAGACATGGCAGCAAAAAGTACCTCTGTGGAGTTGACATAGCATAGCTGGTAGGCCAAGATTCTCCAGAACTGCCGGTATCTCCATATGTGGACATCAATAAGAATGTAGAAGTAGTGCTTGACGTCAAGAACACTCGCAATGATAGAGCCAGCTACCAGGCCGACCACACCGAGCCGAGTGACAGGTGTATTGGTGAAAGACATGATGGTGAGGGGTTGTGTCGAGATTCAACGTGACATACTATAGGAATAAGCCGACTCTATCTCCCGTGGGAAGACGAGGAGTTTCTATCAGATGCAGTTGAGATTTGATCGATTGCAATTGATGTCGAACCTCGGCCTTATTTATGGCTAATGTTTTAACGAGAGTGAAGCTATAGATGCAGCTCTAGGAGCTACAGCTACCTATCCGCAAGGTGGCATTAACTATCACGTGCAGCTTCGGGTAATTATGGATCGCCCCGCATTGCCGTTGAATAGCCCGCTGACGTCGTTCTGGCATCCAATAACAGAACAGATCTTATTAGATGAAAGCAACTGGAGATACGGCTTTTAACTTGATAGGCTGATCTACAACAGCAGGGCTGGTGAGGAAACAGCAATTGAGCATCAAATCATGGGTAACGCATGGCTCGAATCTTGGTTTCTTATCGGAACCTCAACTCTCGTCTCGACCGTACCTTGAGGACCTGGAGCTCTGTCAATGGAGATGCCGTGAAAGACAAAAAAACAGTGAAACGACCAACCCCAGAGCATGTCTTCGGTGGAAGCCTTTTCAATGGCCATGATAGACAAAACAGCAAATAAAGTATTTCGTACTCCGTTGAGATCGATCCGAATGATCAATTATTGGTCGGATGTTCGATCAAGGCGTGAATGGAGGGCGATGCAGGCCGGAGGAACCTCCCCAATGCTCACGTGATAGTTCAAACCATACAAGTAAGTCGGTGCGCTACCCTGTATTGATAGTGATCTCTCAGGGCCACTCACCTCTTCACGATGTTGAGTAATTAATCTATTCCCTGGTTGTATCAATCCCCGCTTAAATAATGGTGTCCCGAATCTCGTAAATTGATTCATCTATGCTTGTTTGAATGATCTTCGCTTTATTCGTAAAGACGCCCCGTCTGGGCTCTCTTTAGAGGAGTTTGTAAAACTGACTGGCTGTACTCATTCATCTTCATCCTGGATCAACCTCACCTCACCCTTACACCAAAACAACACACCCTCCACCAGCGGCTCACGCAGATACGAATAAAGACTCTATCTTGTCGACACAAACATCGAAACTTGTGCCGATCTGTCTTGGGCCCAAGACTTTATCGCTCCCTCTCCCGATCTCCCGCTCCTCATCACCGAAGCCCGAAAAAAACAGGGCATTAATCCCGATCACGCCCTCCACTATCCCGTCATTACCACTATCACTCCCTGACATCCATCCAATTCAATTTCACTATGCCACTCGCCAACTTTGGTACCCTGGTTCTCCACCATCTCGTCTTTGTCGCGCATTTGGTTTATTTCCATATCGCTTTTTCGCATATGGAACCTAGTGCCCTCGTGGCTCTCTATTGCGTCTCCAAGCTACTCGCCCGTCGCGCCGACGACATTGACGGCCCTCCTCCAGAATGGCCCCCGCCAGTGATCCAATGGTAGCCGGAGCCGAGCTGCAGCCTCCGTCTCCGTCTCCGGTCCCGCCATCCGGGTCGACGTCGGCCCTGGCTACGGGCTATGAGTCTCCGTCTGAAGAGAACCCGCCCTTCTTCTCCGTCGTGGCCTCGACTCCAGCTGCTCCAGGGACGGCGCATTCAAGACATCATGTCATGCCGCGGCCGGCCTTATCTCAACGGCCATCATATATCACTGCTATACCCCCTGAGCATACTAATGGCCATGCCCGTCCAGGTCGATTGCTCAACAATGAGTCTACTCTCACTTCAAATAGCCTGAACCATGTCATCGCAACAGCCGAGAAGGGCCCGGGGAACCAAAAGGTTGGCATTCGAGATCGTATCGCCTGCTATCAATGGACCTATTTCACTATGGTACCTTATATCAACGTCCTCACTCTCAGTGACCCGACTAACTCTGGGATAGACCATGTCGACTGGAGGTGTTGCAAATATTATTTACTCACGTAAATACACTATCGCTCGTGTTATGTTGCGTCCCAGAAGAAAATAGCTAACTCTTGCTAGTGAAGTGGGAAGCACCTTGGCTGCGTGGCATTGGCCTCTTCTTCTTTTTTCTCAACATTGCGCTTTTTGCAATGAATTGTATTCTTATATGTACAAGATTCCATCTGAGGCCTGGGAGTTTCGTAAACTCCTTCACAGACCAAGTTGAATCGCTCTTCATATCAGCTTCAGTAGGGCTCCCTCCTCCTATGGCATGCTGTTAAAACTAACAACAATCAGTTGGTCTCGTAAGCAACAAATAACTATTACCGGGGTTCAATCATATTCTGACAAACTCAGTATTGCTGTAATATTAATCAACACCTGCCAATATGGTATTCCGTCCACCGGCATATGGCTGGTCCACACCATGGAGTGTGTCTTCTGGGTTTACGCTGCCCTGAGCGTCTCTCTCAGTGCATTTCTATATCTCATATTATGGTCTACTCTGTACGCTTAAGTTTTTATGCTCTTCTGGCCTGGCCAGCTGACTATCATGACCAGAATATTCCCCGTCCATACCATGACGCCAACCTGGGTCTTTCCAGCGTACCCTCTGTTACTCAATGCCCCCTTTGCAGCAAATCTGATCGCGGCTGCAGATTCAGCTGGGCACAAACTATCAACCAACACTGTTTCAATGGCACTCGGGGCCACTGCTATTCAAGGAACCGGTTGTCTGATCGCTTTCATGATTTCGTCGGCCTTCATATACCGACTCATGACGCAGAAACTCCCGCGGGACATGCAGAGGCCCGGCATCGTACGCACACACTCTCTCCTTTCTTTAACGTTGCTGACACTCACTAGTTCATGTCTATTGGCCCCTATGGCTTTACCGCTGCTGGAATAGGTATGTTTCGAATGCCTTGCAACATATATATCATGTCTGACAACATCAGCTCAACTCGGCAGCCAAGCAGACTTGGTTATACCTCCAAACTTTCTTGATAACCCACAGTTTGCTGCTATCATTAAAGTCATCAGTATTCTCGTCAGTCTCTGGCTCTGGGGACTCGCCATGTGGTTCTTCATTGTTTGTGTGGGCGCATTGTGGAAATATTCTCTTTCTGGCCATCATTTGCCGTTCCAGATGACGTGGTGGTCTTTCGTTTTCCCTAATACGGCACTTGTATGTAACCCTTTTCACCGCAGCACTTCTCACTGTATGCTCACTGTGTCTCGTCTAGGTTACTGCTACCAGTGTCATGGGTAAAATATTTGACAGCAATGGCCTACATATATTTGCCTCTGTCATGACCGTTGCAATCATCATCATCTGGGCTCTTATCTTTATCCGAATGTGTTGGAGTCTGAAATCGAGAAAACTTCTGTGGCCCAAGGATGGAAAATAGAGCATATCAGATTGATTGCAGCATGCGACCCTTTTTTTTTTTTTTTTGGCCATTCCCTTTCGTCTCATCATAATATTTCAGCATGTCTAGCATATCTGAGGTAACCAGGTCAGCATAAACCGGCGTCAGGTATCTTTGCCATAAGGGCAGTCATCTCAAACTAGTTATTTAACTTTCGGACCTCGCTACTGCAATTCGTCTGAAGGACATTGCTTTTGATCCAAACATCCAGTGGTATGACCAAGTCAACACAAAGGAAATGCGGTTTATTCCCTGACAGGAACTCCAAACTCTTTGACAAAGCCGTTCATAAAACCCGATCCTTGTCATTGCGCGCCTCTCATGAAAACAACAGCAATAAAAAGATCCAGGCAAATATACCTTGATTCGCTCATGGGAATCTGCAAACGCCGCCAAACTCCATTAGCAATAACCCCGTACCAGTACATACAACCTCTCCCGCGGCCTCCAGTATAAATAACAACAAGTGGGAAGTATGATTATTTTATAACCTCGCCTTGACACCTTCTCCAGCTGTAGCCTCGAGATTGACAGTTACCTCGCCTGTCTTCTCCCCGTGGCCGAAGAAGATGACTTGAACAGTCAGATCATCACTGGGAATCATTAGTGATATGCTACTCAACACCAATGCCATGACTTACCGGTATCGTCGCGAGAAAGGTGAAGGCAGCGTGAGCAAAGCGCAGACCTGCTCGTCGTTGTTGCCACCAAGGGCGTTTCGGACAAGGTGTGTAGCAACATTCTTATCCTTCACGGTAAAACGATCCTTAGCATCCGGGTCAATACCCCATTGCTGAACGCGGATAGGGGTCTTGTTGCCATCAGGCCCGGCGGTCTTGCTCTCCTCAACGGGTAATGGTGTTTTTGACGAGCCAAATATCTTGTTCCATGCAGCATCAAACTGTGAGTTGGTTCCAGACTGTCCCTGAGTCTCAATCCACTTGCCTACAAGGCCAACAACCTCTTCGTTGGTAAGCATCTCCCAGAGGCCATCGGTTGCCAGGACAAGGAAATCGCCATTCTCGGGGTGGACCTTGGTAGTTGTAACGATAGGCTCGGCGGTGACATAGGGAGGAGTCTTTAAAAGAGGTGAAGGGCTGCGACCAAAGAAGTTCTCGCGCAACTTCCAAGCAACATCTCTGCTCCACTTGTAGACGGCGTCTCCAAAGGCACGACTAGGCTCTAATCCACCAAGAACACGACCATTTCGGATGACGTTGTCCTCCCCAGGATGCTCCTTGCGCATGCGCTCAACCTCTTGAGGGTTGCTGCCCGTCTGGTCCTCTGATAGAGCAGTGGCTGTCCACTTGCCGTTCCCTGCCCTGCGACCAAGGACTGCGCGAGAGTCACCAGTGCATGCAACCCGCAGGAGGTTGCTGCGACTGTCGTAGAATGATAGCAGGGCGCACGATCCTGATAGAGCGGGCTGTAGAATCTCGGCTGCGACGGTCTTGGAACCGCCCTTGAACACCTTCTCCACGCTCTTGTGAACGATCTCGTTATCCAGGTTGTTGAACCCAGTCTTGATGGCCAGATTTACTGCATCCTCGGAAGGAAGATCGCCGGAAGCCTTCTTGTAGGTTTCGTTCAATTCGCGGGCGACGTAGCTAATCAGGCTTTCCCTCAAGGTTGCAGAAGTAGTCCATCCCCTGTGTCGTGTGAGTCAGCACCCTCTTTTTTAAATTGTGACACAAGCTCTATCACATGATGGATACTTACGAATGGCCGTCGAAAACACCCCAGAACATCCAATCGCTGTTATCGGTCTCGACGGAAGATCTGCTGGGGACTTGAACAATCTTCTCGGCGTGATCATCCTCGATTGGGTCGTTACTGGGCAGCTGTACCAGGTCGTAACGTGTGACACCCTGTCCTCGGCTGACGGAAAAAGACTGTTCGAGGCGACGAAGCTTCTGCGTTGCTTGGTCAGGAGTCAACATTTCGACAATGCGGCGCCCGTCGTCACTAGTTGCCTTGGAGATGGGCCCCTCGCCAACAATGGTGCCTTGTCTAAGTTCGTCGGCGCCCACTACGAGAACAGTCCGAGTCGGTAATACATCCGCTGTCTGAGTCGAGGCGAGGCTGGTCCTAGAGCCTACAACTGAGCTGGGGGTATCAGAGCTGTTGAGAGAGTACCAGGCGCCGTAACCGACGACGATACTGGATACCAGCGCGACTGGCAGGCGACGAAAGTACATAGAGGATCTTAGGGGAATGGCACCTGCAGGATTACGGCGAGCGCTTCGAGCGTGTGCACTAGCCTTGGATTTTGCCTGGGCGAGAGTGAAGGACGAGACGGCAAAGCCACGACGAGGAGTGCGGGAGAGGGTGCGGACGGTCGAAAGTGAGGTCGTCCTTAAGGCTCTCACTGCGGCTCGATTCATCTGGACGACGGCGGGGGAGCTTAGGGCCAGCCTGGCAGAAGATTAAATAATTGACCTATGGTTATGAAGAAAAGGCAGAAATTGTTGATCTCCGAATTTCAAAAAAAAAACAACTAAAATAACCGATGACAAAGTAGACAAAGTCAAGGGGTAACAGAGGGACGGTGATAGTGATGGATGATGAAGGTGGATGGAAGCTACTGTAGTAGTGGGTCTGCGCGCGGGCTATCTTATCGCAACCATTCCCCTCTGAGACGGTAATTATAGCCTGAGGTGAAGCTTGGTCTTGAGTGACTGCGAAGATCGGAGCTTGATGTTTTTGAATGAATATTTAATATTTGCATGATCTGACTTGTTTTGTTTGCCTCTTCTCTTCACATTCATACAAAACATCTGCCTAGACCTTCCACTGCGATTTATCCCGAGTCCTCTCACACTCTCATAGTCACGTCTCACGTCTTAGTTACCTACCTAGTCGGTCAGCCCCACGTGAGCCAGTGCGACAGCAGCCGACCCGAGCTTAACTCACCTCAGTGTATAAACCGACGTCTACCGAGGCCCTCGCTCTTCACTGCTGTTTCAGAGGCTCTGCGCTGGGTGACCCCTACCTAAGTCCTGAATAAGTTAAACCTTGACCAAGGTACATAGTCCTGTGAGCTTTACCAACCCCGGATTGTCCTCTCACATGTTAGTGAGAACCCTTGCACATTATCACTAGGTACCTTTCCTAGTAGTAACACTCACCCTCTTGATGACATTGAACCCTCATGTCTCAGCACCCGTGTTCATAAACTCATTGAGTGCCTGCAGATACTAAGATTTACCCAATCGGAACCTTCTCCAATGGATCAACAGCAGGAGGCTTCATCAGCCCAAGGGTCACTCACTGGAGCTGACCGCATCAGAGCTCTGAAGGATGAAACTGCTATCTTCACTGCATTTGACACATACCCGTGGACAAAAGATAAAAACTTTATGGTAATGTTATATCACAGAATATCAAATGATCTATAACTCAGTCTCTGACATTTATCCCAGTCCGGTCTCTACGCTATTCTTGGCGAACCAGGCCAGCAAAACCCTCAAGCATCTCTCGCAGATATGGCTATCCACGCTCGAATTTTCTACTATGCTCAGCGCATTGGCGTCAGCATTGACTTCAGCGCCTACAAGGCATGGCTTGCCAGTAATCCTGACTATCAACCCCCAGATGTTCTGCCTGAGGAATATCGTCAGCAAGACGTAGCCAATGCTTCTCCACTGCCGGTCCTAGACTGGCAGAAAGCTGCACCAAAGACAGATCTATACGTTGATCGAAAAGCCGCTGCTGCTCAGTCTGGCTCCCAAGATCAACCAAGTTACCCAATGGCTTTTGCCGAAATGATCAAACTTATCCAAGAAGGCAAGCCTGTGCCTGGTATCCGCCAGATCCCAAACACTGTTGTCAGAGATCCCGTAAGTCCAGATCCGAGCGGCGACTACGCGCCTACACTAACTTTGATACAGGCTGTGAAGCCAGTTGGAGCGAGAGCTGTTCCCAGAAAGCCGTGGGAAAAAGATACCACAGTTGACATGCCTGCTCTCCCAGATCTACCAAAAGCACTCGACACAGAATTTCCCCCAGTACAAGACGATGGGCCTGTTTCTTCGGCAGCTGGGGCTTCTTAGTTTCCAGAACGCCATTTATCAATATCATATAGCATCAATGGCGTTGGGAGTAGCGATCGCTGGCAAAAATACACTTGATTCTGACGTTGGGCGGAACAAAATCACCGAGGTACTATAAATATGACGACGTACTATCACAGTATACAGGAGAGGCATAAGTTATAAGGTAATAAAAGCATCAGTCGTTTATTAAAATGTGCTTAATAACTACCATAACGACTCGAGTGCTATAGGGAGACGCCGAAACCCAGCATCTGCATAGAAAAACAACATACAAATTCGTGAACTCTCCCCGACCTCTAAGGGCATCCTTTCGGATCACCATCACTCATACTCGCTGATTGACTGAAGAAGTGTGGCTCTAGTATCCCATTATTAGGCTCGTTACCGCTCAGTATGAGCGGTGGGATAAGAGGGCCAGTCCTGCGAGGGCTGCTGTGGTGATTAGCATCTGCCATCTCCTCCATATTGCAAAATCGATAACCATAATGTGTCCAATGCACCCGAGCAGGCTGTAGCTAGCTGGGCGTAGGATGACGTGTGATCTGTAAATTACTTGCGTTGGGAGATGTTACTTAAGAAAGGTCGACATATTCTGGTTTGTTGCGTGATCTTGACGAGTGGAATGATTGGTGATTCAGATAGGGTTCCTTGACACGGATGAAAAAAAGAATGAAAAGAAAACAAGGATAGAATGGGGGGAGGCTCTGCATTTCCAGCAGGCAGATGTCTTCGTCGATGTCAAAGATCGATGGGCAAGGTAGAAAGACTTTAGCGGTAACCATTGTTGTAGCGCGGCCCAGGTCCCATGCGTCCGCCCATCCCGGGGCCAGCACCAGGACCAGGACGAGTTGCGACCGCGTGGTTGGTACAAAGCATACCAACTCGGGAGCCAAACTTGGAGCCTCGCAGTGAAACCATGTGCTTTCGGATGTGGGCAGCAACGATTTCGCGATGCTGGGGAGAGGCATTGTTCAGAATCCACTGAATAAGATAGTTGCCGTATTGGTCACTTGCAATGTCAATCAGTGGGATGCGAGTACGGTCACGACGACCTTCACAGACTCGGTCCAGGTAACGACCAAGGAATTCTGCACCTCCAATTTTGAGACACTTCTCGACGACCTTCGAAGCGAACTGATCGGTGCTGTACTCAGCGGCGTAACGAATAACATGGTCAATAGCTCGACTGCGATCCGGGGGAGCACCGTGTTCACAAATATGCTGGATACACCAGTTGCCAAATTGCCCATGGGCGACGATATCAATGTTGGCAAGGACTTCTTCGATACAAGGGCGCTGTTGGTACGAGTTAGCTTATAATTTTGACGATCAATGGGTTGACTTACCTTATCCTCTTCGAGGCAGTTTTCAAAAATGTTCTGCACGACAAGACTACCGGTCTCTCCTAGGGCAACCTCATGCCACATGCCCCTCAGAGCGTCATTGACAAATTTCATGATCTGTGGGGGTGACTCTGTCCAGCGCAGCTCAAAAAGCTTCTGCCAGACGTGGCAGGCATAACGGTGAATGACCGTCTCAGGGATTCGACGAAGAAGTTCATGAACCATGATAGCCTTGAAGTTTTCAGGAACAGAGTCAAATGCCTTTTGAACAACGTGACATCCGAAGGGGTCCATAGAGAGATTCAGCGTGTTGCCCCGAATGGCTTCCGCGATATTGATGACTTGGTCAGGTGTCCCATGCTCAAAGCATCGCTGCACCAAAAAGTTGCCAAAGCGATTGATCATCAATGGATAGGCCTGGGCGACGATCGCGTCGACAATTTCGAACTTTTGATCAGCGGTTCCGACCTTGAGCTTCTGCTGCAGGAAGATGGAAGCTTGTTGGTCGTTGTTGCAGACGATCTTGTCAACAATGTACTTCCAGTTGCAGTTCACGTTGCGATCCAAAAGACGGCGATAGTTCAGCGGCTCTGTCGGAGCGAGGTAGGTCTGGTCATCGGGCGCCAACACCTGTCTTGGGTTTAGCGTTCTGTGTGAGTACAACGCAGGCAAACCAACCTCATTCTTCCATCCAGAACCAGTGGTAAACTCGGAAGCGTGAGGTGAGAGAGGTGTTCCAGCAGGGTTGGGGTACGGTGGATACACACCCATAGGACCCAATCCTTGGGGAGCATTCGACGGTGCTCCAGGTGCGGGACTTCCCATGTAGTCGGACTGATTCATGGGACTATTAAATCCTCCTCCGTAGCCCGGTCCGAATGGTTGAGGTGAGTTGAAACGGCCCTCGAAGCGGTTTCCTCGACGCCCGTAGTTCGATCGCATCATCTCCGTATCTGGGGTCAGGCGTTCACTTCGGTATCCTTCCATCACGGGAAAGGGCGTTCCGGTAGGTTCAGAACAAGGTTGGCTGAAGACACGCCCTCCGAGCCATTTTCCTGGGGTTGGTTCAATGACTGGTGCCTGGACTGTGTTGGCAAAAATTGGCTGATTGCCCCAGATCTCTCGGGTACGATTGAATGTCGAAGCGGACATGGCGTCACTGGTGTCAGAGTGACTGTCGTCGGGAGGGCCCCAGGTATTCTCGCGAGGGGGATAGACTGGACCACGGGTTCCGAAAGGGGGCACTTCGGCTGTGGTTTTCACAACGCGTGTCTCGGCTAGTTCTTGATCAAGCTTCGAGATTTCGTTCTGTGCCTGGGCGAGCTGTAACTTCAAACGCATTACCTCTTCGCTCTCGCTACGAGCTTCATCCAAGGTGGCACTTGCAGGGCGCGTGGTAGGAGCTGTGCTTGGGAAAGCATCAGTAGCAGGAGTGACGGGAAGGGAGTTGCTCGAAGATGCATGATCAAATGCTCTCGCATACTGGTTGGTTTCGTCCCTGAGCTTTATGGCATCGTTTTGCTGATTCAGGGCAGATTGCTGCTCGGAGAGCTTTGCAAGGAGTTTATCCACAGGGTACACCTGATCGGTGGTCGAGCTATCATGGCTGAATTTCATCTTCTAACACGGTCAGCAACTTGCAAACTAGACATCTCGGACAGACGCTTGGTTTCACCTTTGGAAGGCCTTGATTCGCCAACTTCGAAGTGGATAGAGCGGCGATGTTCTTCTTTGCAGGAATACTCTTGCCAGCTTCCTTCTGCGTCCGGAGTTAGTAGGTGGTTCTTGAACATCGGCAAGAAGAGATTCCATCAAGGGTGAACTTGATCAAAGAATGTTGATGAGGGAAAAGTCTACTTACCGAGCCCGGTGCGAGTGGCAAGGGATTTGAGTTTTCGGCCTGCACACTGGCAGCGAAGATGGGGACAGTCCGTTCAGGAGATACCCCGTTAGACCCAGCTGAGGACATGATGTCGCAACAATTGGTCCAAGCCTTGACGAAGTGGTTTTGGTGATGTAACAGTCAAATAAGAATCGTAGACGACAGAGTGAGCTCTAGGGAACACACGATGAGATAGTGAACGAGTGTAGATGTGTCAAGTTTGTGGTCCAAGAAGGAGTTGATTGTGAAAGGAAGAGAGTGTAGAGGGGAGAGAGTGAAGAAGAGGAAGAAAAGCAGAGAGGATGGTGGTGAAGGAAGGGGAGGTTATTCACTGACGCAGATTTTTCCACAGCGCCAAGCAGGAGGGAAGTGCGGATGAAAGGAGCGTAGAAGCGGCAGGTGCCAGCAGCCGACAGTAACAGCCTAACCACCAGTGTTCCTTCCACTTTTATTGCAAGTGTCAATCCCGCCGTAGCGGGCACCCGACTGGCAGTGGAAGTAAATGGGGGCATATTATGGAAGACTTATGCGGCTTTACAGTGGCATGGCATCCTGAATTCTCGGATTCGTTCGAGCATACAGGGAAGTCAGTGTTACGAATCGTGTACCTATGATTCAGTATCAAGAGACAGATCGATATATGCAGGACAGGCTCTGCAACACATGGCGCACATGCCGACCTAAGCTCCTAACCTTGGACTTGTATCGAAGGTGCTCGGTAGGTATTCTAGCTGAAAGTCCTTGCTTTGGTTAGGAGTTAATGTCAATAGGAGCTGAGGTAAGAGCGAAAGGAATAAACCAGATCTCAGTCCTTGACTGCACGAGACATAAGGTTAGAGAAAAGGCTTATGATCAAGCAGCTGCGGTATCAAAGAGCTCACCGGCAACCTTTGGCACAATTTTCATTGAGCGGAGTTGGTTTGTGTTTGCAAATGCATTTGTTTACCCGGTGCAGATCATGTGTTCTTTGGCCGAGGCGTCACCGTTAGGCTATTCAGGAGTCATGAGAAAAGCCTTAGAGTTGTTGGAGTATATTTATAGTCGAACAGCCCACTAGACTGAACATCAAGAGGCTCAGCACAAAGAGCAGAAATTTGAAACATAATTGATGTAATGGGTACTGATACAAATGATTATACATACTGCGATAGAAGGCCACTGGGAAATCTATTTACTCTTGCGGCCATCTTTATCCCTCGACCAAACTTTATGAGTCGTATAATTGGCGTACAATTGGCGTATGGATTGGCACATCGTTCAACACTCATGATCCATGGTAAGATGTTTATTTGCCGCCAGGGCCAACATTGGAAATATCGTTGTCATTATTGTTTGATTTATCGCTTCTTGTGAATGGGAGCTGTAAGGTGTTAGCAGCTTTTCCCGGCGTGACAAAATCGACATACCTGGAGGTCCCTTCTTCTTCTTGGGTGCACTCTTTCCGCGGAGCTTGAGCCTAGAGATCACGCCGTCAGCACTTGCACATATCCTCGAGGTTCCCAATATCTTAGTAGCTTACTCTTCAATGTACTCGAAGCGATCCTCCTCGCCCTCATCCCAGGTAGCCAGTGTCGGTCCGAACTCTCGCTTTAGATCCTTGATCGTCGCTGTCTTTCGAGGATAGTAAGCCGCCATGGCCGGTCCTCTTAATCGCTGTCGTAGGACCTTGTTGCCCATGCGTACACCTTCGGGGTTGTATGAGGTCGCGAAGACCTGGCATTGCGCCTACGGAATATCATTAGATGGACCCAATTCATGTCATGGAGAGCCTTACCTTTACCAAGTCCAATATACGCGCTCGTGGGACACTCATCGTGGCGTCTTTGGCATCAATCGTTGCTCTTGTTAACTTTTTTGAAGCTTGACTTGACGTCTGATGTGAAGTTGGGCAAAACACTTGATTGGCCAGAGCGAGGGTCTAGTGGGTCTCCCAGAGGAGTGCCTTGAGACCAACCAAAACTCCGATACCTCCACCATTGAGGATAGGTAGGTAAGTAGGTATTGGGCGCCTGCGACTAGATTTACAAGTTGGAATTCGATCAGATATCACATAAGACGAGTACTTGAGGAATTTTCATCAGAATCCTTTATTGCGATCAGAATTCTATGAATAATACTCACAAAGTGTTTATGAAATTAAACTTTTGTCAATCGCACGAGTGTCAGAAGACTTAACGGCCTTGAATTAAGGTAGGGAGCGAAAAATACACTGACGAGTTAACTTATATAACTGCCTTGTGAAGCCAGTACTCGAAAAAAATCCAACTGAAACTCATCCCAAATAAGGTAGTATCTTAAAATTGTCCAAGATTTTTTAACCCTTATGGTTCAGATATCAAGTTTTCCGCCAGCTGACAACTTTCATAGCTGAATTGTGGGTCTTGTCCCTAAGATTTGATGAAACATCAAAAAGCACAGGACTTCCATTATCTTTTTTATTCGCGTCCCATCATAACAAGAATCAATAATGTCTAAAAGGCCGAATCAAGATGATCACTACGAAGAGGATGAGCCACGCAAGCGCGTGCAGCTTGATTCAGAAAAAGCTTCTCTGACTGGCACTATTGCTACTGTCGCGCCTGGGGTATCGCGTTGGACCGTGGCAGACATCGCTCCATGCCTACCACCTCTGCCACCGATAAGCCCAGAACTAGAGGAGCAAGTTTTCAGACATCCTGGGCTGGGAATGCCCAATTATGAAAGGTTGGAGTGGTATGGTGATGCAACCCTCGAAATGATATCCACAGAGCTTGTCTTTGAAACCTTTGACTACCTACCCACCGGACGAAGTAGTCAACTTCGTGAACAACTGGTCCGCAATATCACACTCGCGGATTATTATCGACAGTACGGCATGCAGCATAAAACAAAGGTTCCCATGGATATGGGCTCAATGGTGGATTTGATACTTCGAAGCGGGAGAGACAAGGAGACGATCAAGATCCAAGGCGACGTTTTCGAAGCATACGTTGGAGCTGTCGTAAAATCAGATCCCCAGCATGGGGCCGCGAACGCTGTCGCTTGGCTCAAAGCACTCTGGGCTCAGACAATCAAGGACCAAATCAAGCAAGCAGAGCAGCATCGCAAAAATACCCTGAAGGGCCAGCGTTTCCTTGCTCGATCGTCTGCGACTACAGCACCCACGGAACAGACAGTCACTACACAAGCCAAACCAACCGCGGAGCCCAAGGCGCCACTGTCAAATAAAGAACGCCTTGCCCGAGCAATCGTCGTCAGGGGCATCAAACTTCGTTACGAAGACATGCCTTGCAACAAGAAGGATAAGAACCTCAATCTCCCCTTGTTTACTGTTGGCGTCTATCTGGATGGGTGGGGAGAGGCCGGGAAGCTGCTAGGTTTTGGGACGGCTCTCGGGAAGAAAGAAGCTGGCGAGAAGGCAGCGAAGTCTGTCTTGGAAAACAGGAAGCAATTGAAGGTCTATGAAGCTAAGAAAGAGGCTTGGATAAAGGAAGCACAGGAAAAGGAGCCAGTTGCTCAGGCATAATACTGGATGAGAGTATTCTGGAAACATGAAACCGGGTTCACGATGAGATTATGAACGCATTGCATAGTTCCTCAAATCATGAAGTAATTGCTAGTAAATAGTGTATAAATCCATAAATAAAGAAATATATATATTATTAAACATGGAGGTATTCAAGCCAAAAAATGTCTCTCCTTTGATCAGTTGGCACTCAACTCTAACTAAAGTTCACTTGGTATTTATTTTATGCTGTTATGATCATGAAATCAGGCCGAACTCCTGGGCAACACCCCTTCCCATGTGAAATGACCCCAGGTCCAGACACAGGAGGGTTATTGAGGGGAAGCTAGGTACCTTACCCCTGGGGAACCCTTTTCTAGTGGAACCGGCCCTGAAAGCACATCCCCCGTGTTGGCGTGCCGTGAAGTGCGCCGAGGTCAAACATTTGCCGATAGACGGGCCTCCGCATGCTCTAGGAGCAGATCTATCATCATCATCATCCAATTGCTTCTGATCGCATTAACTCATCTTAGTTCCAACGACCCTCTTATTTTCTATCCTAATGGAGTCATAATACACGGCGACTAGACTTTTTTTATTGCCTTCTACGTGTAAACTAATTATCCATCTCTATTTCTTTCAATACACCTGTCACTTGACAATCAATTGCGAGCTTGTTATTCTCCTTTCTACTCGGGACCTTCTCTCTGTGGGGTTCCGTTATCTCGGCCAACAAGCCGCGGTCCGGACGGCTCCAGGTCCGATAAAGGACCCCAGGTCCAAGGTTGAGCTTGAGCTCGACGCAATCGCCACCACCTCTGTCGGCCGCAATTTGCGAGTCGCGAGCCATCTCTCTTCATAAAACATAACCGCCAATATGGCGGACTCAGTAGGTATGCTGCACCTTTCAATTTGCGCCAAATATGCTGTACTACGGTGGCTGACGTGATGATACAGATCGCGTGTTTGTACACGCTCTCAATACCGTCAAAAAGATACCCAAGACTGGCGCATCGAGACCACCTCCAACCGATCGACTCCGGCTATATGGACTTTATAAGCAAGCTATGGAGGGTGATGTCGATGGTGTAATGGAACGTCCAACAGCCGCCTCCGGAATGGCTTCCGACGACCTGCAGCGCGAAAAGGACAAATGGGATGCATGGAATCTGCAAAAAGGACTAAGCCGAACAGAATCCAAGAGAAGGTATATCGAGGCGCTGATAGATACGATGCATCGATATGCGACCACGCCGTAAGCGCTCTCCTGAAGCCCAGGCCAGGCCAGGCCACGGTACGATTGGGTTACACTAACACAGCCTCCCAGTGATGCCGAAGAACTTGTGTCAGAACTCGAATTTGTCTGGAATCAGATCAAGAACAACAGCCCAAGCTCGTCATTATCGTCGCCGCGAGCGAATCGATCGGCCGGTGCATCCCAACCATACGAAGACGCTGCGCAAGGAAGCGATGCCGAAGGCCCTATGAAGGAGATCAGACCGATGAGCGAGTACGACGAAGCGGAACTCCGGTCCCAGAAGCAACTAGAACTCGAGGACGATGATATCGATGGGACGCAAAATCACGATCGAGTCAGTGGCCGGTGGCAGCGAAAGGTCGAGCGTGCCCTGACAACCATGTCTGCCGAGGTAGCTGCTTTACGAGAACAAATTACAACAGGTCGAGAGTGGCGGACAAAGAAGGAGCGCAGCTTACCAGCTTGGGTGAAGTGGTTTGCCTGGGTGGTTGTGAAGCATTTGTTCGCCGACTTTGTCATTCTGACTGTCGTGTTATTATGGCTAAGAAAGCGCAAGGACCGTCGCCTAGAAGATCTGGTGAGGGCAGCTGTCAGGCTTGTTAGGGAGTATGCTCGAAATGTGTTGCCTTCTCGAGGGTGATGGTTTGGCTGTGTATGATCCGGCGACAGCACTCTGCGAGGTCACTCAGCATGGTAACGATGACCAGGCTTATATCACCAGGGCATAACACTGCCTCCCATTGTATTGGGTGAATGCCATGGCTCTGTCGAACTGTCATGCCAACTTGGCATACGTTGGTCCACGAAGGGCACATAACTCAACCTGGGGAATGAATAAGGGGCCCCAGTAGGCTTTCTGTCGGGCTACTAAATGATTATTGCTCTCGGTGTGTAATCATAAGTATCAGGCGCTTCATGGAGTATGGGTTTATCATTGTATTTGTAACAAGAGAAGCGTGGTCATTTTGTATTTTGGAGTATGTATCAGGTAGATATTGGCATACATGGCACCTGTTGTAGAAATTCCCAAGCCATTTGTTAATATGAGTTGAGACTTTGTTTCATGACAACTGAAATATTGTTTAAGCCGAGCCCCAAAAAACTGAATGGTCAGATCAACAGACAGTTTTTTGGAACGTATTTGCACCTTCACTTCTGTTAGACAAGGTTGGTTGCCTGCCTGTCATATGCAGGTACAATTACATTACAACAACCCTCCAATATTCGCCCTCCACTAACCCACCCACTCGCCTCCAACATCATCAGCCTCAGTGCAACGCCAACTGCACAAACAGCCACAAAGTTTGCCATGTCTCATCCGCCATTCCACTAACACTTTAAATAAAAGCCATGGCGCAACCTCCTCGACCTACCGCGACCGTTGACCCTCTACTGGGGGTTCCAGACCCTGAAGGTCATCCCATTATCCCAAGGCTGATGTCATGCGCGCCGGCCATTTTCTGCCCTATCGGCGAGAACGACAAACTCAAGGATTCTCTCAGCTCTTCTTCGTTCACGAAGCTTGATTGCTTGCAGAAAGAGCTCGATGCTTTGAATACTCACGCAGTCAAAGATCGAGAGAATTTCCTCGCCCTCGTTGTTCGCGAACGTGAACGCATCTTCCAGGAAGGGCGCCGCTTTCAAGCATTCGAAGAGCTGCATGGCGGCCAGGTCAAACCAGACGTGCCACTTGGCCTTACGTCCCAGGAACTCGGCATCATGGTCGGAAACATGGAGGCTCCAGCAAGGCCAGGTATCCCAAACACGGAGAAGATCCCGCCACCAAATCTCGACTCTTCTAATGCTCGATCATTGCGAGAACGCCAGGCTTACGAGCAGATGCGTAGTGTGGCTCAATTCTCGCAGATGGCCGCGCATCGAGAGGCTGAAATCAACCATCGCCGCGAGCTCCTCGAGGCAGATATCAAAAAGGAGCAGCTAAGGCAAGACCAGGAGCGTCGAGTCAACTAGAATTCGGCTCGTTCACCTGGCAAACAGCATGCCATGCCTCAAAGCATCAAGTATGTCAATGGGGCGTCAGAAGTCAACCACGACAAGGATATGTACATGTTCCTCGCGAACCCGAATCGCAAGCGAAAGCTGCCATGATGAATCATTTGACGAGGTGCACGTCGTGGTGAAGGAATTAGGTATTCAACTCATCTACCTTCAGCCTCCGTCCGACGTCCTATATGTACAGATGCTACGAACTTCCCAGACGCATAAAAACAAAGCAAATATTTCTATTCTTTTGCAGCCACCACCTCATACGCCGTACTCAACCTGGCCCATGGGCTTATCCTCCTCCATGCCAGGAGCCATAAAGTTTGTCCTAGGGTCACCCGTAGCCTTAGCCGCTGAGCAGCGAGCCATTGTGGGAGAGCTAGGCATAATGTTAATAGGGAAATTCACTAAATTATGAATCGATTTCACAAACCTTCGTGAGATAACATCGGTGAAGTAAAAGTTGTCGATAACCTTCTTAAGAGGTGTTCCAGTGACCTGGGCACCCTTATTCTGGTCGACGAGCTGGACCTTGCTCAGAGCAGGGAGAGCGACGGGCTCGACAACGTCATAAGCAGCCAGAGCAGGGCTTATTTCGACCATACGGTCTCGGACCATGGCAACATCGTCATAAGGGAGAGGAGCGCCAAGGAACTCACTGGCAGCTCGAAGAATCTTCCAGTCAGTTCGAGATGCACCGGGGAGGGAGGTAGCAGCTCTTGTCATTTGGACACGGCCTTCAGTGTTAATGTAGGTACCAGCCTTCTCGGTATAGGCAGCACCGGGAAGAACAATGTCAGCAATCTGAGCACCCTTGTCACCGTGGTGACCCTGGTAGACAACAAAAGCGTCCTTAGGGATATCCGCCTCGTTCACCTCATCAGCACCAAGGAGCCACACGAACTTGGGCTTGGTCTGGGCAACCTCGGCAGAGGGAGTAGTGAAGCCAACCTCAAAAGCACCAGCACGAGAAGCCTCACGCTGGAGGACGTTGTAGCCCTGCCACTCCTCAGTTCGGAAGTTAGAAGCATGCTTATCAACGAAAGCACCAATGGTCTCGTAGTATGCCTTGGCATCCGCGTGGTCAGTAACACCAGAGCCAACAATAATCATAGGTCGCTTGGCATTCTTGAGAGTCTCTCCAAAGGGTCCAGAGAGAGCGGACTTAAGAGCAGCGTGGTCGGTACCAAAGTGCTCAAACTCGAATGTGGAGTCCCATGTCTCACCAACAACACCGATCTCAAGGTCGGATCGGAGCCACTGCTTTCGGATACGGGCATTGAGAACGGCAGCCTCGTGTCGAGGGTTACTGCCAACAATTAGAATTGCATCGGCCTCCTCAATACCCCAGATCTGAGAATTGAAAAGGAAGTTGGATCGGACATCAACACCGTGGGCGATGGGCTGGCTGCCAGTAGGGGTATCGAGAGCCAGGTTCTCGGAGCCAAGCTTGTTAGCCATGTCCTTGGCGACAACCAGAGACTCGACCTCAGTAAGAGCACCAGCAATGACCTTGAATTCGTTACCCTGAGGATTCTTAATCTGATAAGCACGACCAATCTCAGTAAGAGCCTCCTCCCAATCAGCAGGCTCGAAGCGGCCCTCACGGCGGACCAGAGGCATGGTCAGTCGCTGAGTCTTGAGGCCGTCACAAGCAAATCGGGTCTTGTCGTTGATCCACTCCTCGTTCACGTCGTCGTTAAGTCGGGGCAGAATCCGCATAACCTCGAGACCACGGGAGTCGACACGGATGTTGGAACCAAGACCATCGAGAACGTCGATAGACTCGGTGTGCTTCAGCTCCCAAGGACGAGCTCGGAAAGCGTAGGGCTTCGACGTGAGAGCACCAACAGGGCAGAGGTCGATAACGTTACCAGACATCTCGGAGTCCAGGTTCTTCTCGAGGTAGGTGCCAATCTGAATATCGTTGCCACGGCCAGTGGAACCCATCTCCGGAGCTCCGGCAATATCATTGGAGAAACGAATACATCGGGTGCAGTGAATGCATCGGTTCATTGAAGTCTTGATCAGGGGGCCAATGTTCTTGTCCTCGACGGCTCGCTTGCCGCCAATCTCGTGGAATCGGCCTCGGTCGGCTCCGTAACGCATAGACTGGTCTTGGAGATCACACTCACCACCCTGATCACAAACAGGACAGTCGAGGGGATGGTTAGCCAGCAAAAACTCCATGACACCCTCTCGGGCCTTATGGGTCAGAGGGGAGTTGGTCTTGACAACCATTCCGGGCTGTACGGGCCAAGCACAAGAGGCAACGGGCTTCGGGGCCCTCTCAACCTCCACCAAACACATTCGGCAGTTACCGGCAATCATAAGCTTCCTGAAGCATTGTCAGTGATGAATCGATCGTGGGAGGATTCGAGGGTATCGTACTCGTGGTAGCAGTATCTAGAGATAGTTAGCTAGGCTATTCAAACTCGGCACGAACCATCTGGACATACCGAGGGACTGTTGATCCCGCCTTCTCGCAGGCTTGAATAAGAGCAGAACCAGCTACAATTCTGTCAATAGGCGCCCATGAATACAGCCAAACAACCCATCATACCTTCAATCGAAACCTTCTTTCCATCTAGTAACAAGGTTAGCCTCTATATCGTCGTCAATGGCTCTATGCACAAAGATGCTCACCAATTGTCAGCTCCACCTCGGCCGGGCGCTGGCTTGTCGTCGCGAAGGTTCGCGAGACATTGACCGCCCGCCGGCTCGTCCGCCAAGCCGAACGTGCTAGAGTATTTCGGAGCATCGTGTCGCCTTGACGGAGTGAAGATGAAAAGGGTTGCAGGGTCGCTGGCGGCGAATATATGCTCAGTCGTTGACGTCTTGAAAGGGAACCTGCTGTTCGGGTGATGGATTTAGTGGCGCTAGTCCGCGATTAATTTACGTTAATGCTCATTGGTCAGTGTCGTTTTCTTTTTGCCTCAGGCCACAGCTCTGGATCCTACCTCATATTTCGCATTTTGCTGCTGGAGCTTTTTGAATTTTTCTTCTTCTACCAAATTAATTGTACACGGGCACACTTTATTGTAGGTGAGCTTGCGCAACAGATCTGCTCCGGTAGAACTGTTGCTTCAGTCGAGTCTTCCTCTATCTTGTGCTCAAGATTGATATTCACGCCGTTTATGGAAGCATGGGAGAGTAACCAATCTCCATGACCGCTGCCTCTTACCGCCGGTCGTTACATACCACCAACCAAGTATTTAGAGTAGTTGTAAATCTTGCATGAATGAACCGAAAAGTGTACGTGTCTCCATTTTGGGTCTATGTAGTCATCTATGAACTGCAGCTGCATTGCATAGCTCGCTCGGTCTTTGGGGGGTCATCTGTCCATCGGAGCTCTTCATCCTTATCGCCATTATACGTCTTTCCATCGAATGTCTCGCCATCCCAGCGATCTTCAAATGGGTTGAGAGACATGTGCATGACGCGGTTCAGCACATCTCGCTCACCGTCCTTCTCAACGCGTTGGATGAGCTCATCAAGTATCCAACCGCGAGGAACGAAGTTGGGGTTCACTCGCTTCATCGCCTCGATTCTGTCACTGTCTGCAGATTCTGAGACGTCCTCTCCCTCGTCCTTCCAATCTTCGATGATACGCTCGCGCCAGCTTTCAAGCCAAATCGCAAGACGCGCTCTGGCATCCTCTTCAGAAATGGTTGTTGGGGGCCCTTCTTTGTGGAAGAAGACAGACGCCTTCTCGTTACGTGCTTCTCCCGTGGCGATATCCTGCAACCTGATCTTGCTGAGACGACGAAAGAAGTGGTGAAAGTCAAGTTCGAGGGCCTCCAACGTGTCGAGAGCCTCGCTGAAAAGGATATCAAAGTCAGAGTCCTTGTGCGTCTTGAGACCCAGACGAGCAGTCATGAGTCGTTTGTACTCTGCGAGGAACACTGCCTTGTACTCTTCACCGGTCTGCGTAATAAGCTTCTCGGCCCTTGCCACTACTTCAGCCTCTTGCTCCTTCGTGACGCCTTCGTTGACAAACGTGGAATCGTCAACATTGGCACCTGCACCCATCAGTTCACCGATGGCCTCGCCAAAGCGAACGAGGTTCCACCAGATTATGGTGGGTTGGTTTCTGTAACTATAACGAAGGGTGTAATCATCATGATTGGGTGTATATGCAGGATCAAAATTGTCCATGAAAGCGAATGGACCAAAATCTATTGATAGCCCGTAGATCGAGGTGTTGTCTGTGTTCTGTTATGGGTCAGCAGGGTCTCTATTTTGAAGTTATGAACAACTTACCAAAACACCATTCATAAACCCATACGCTTGCCAGTGGGCCACCACTTTGGCATTGCGCCGTACAACTTCACGATACAATCTCGTAAATCTGTTCTCTTCAGAACCATCATCTCCTTCAATGGTCTCAGAAGAAACTCCACGCTTGGGGTCCAGTGATTTAACAGGCTCTTCAGGATCTTCGAGTCGACCTGGCAGCTTATCCCAGCCACCGAATACGTCCTCGGCGATGTATGAAGCCAGCTGTCTGATAAGCTTACGGTCTCCTCTAGCTCGAAGGATATCAAAGTTACCAAGACGCAACCACGACTGTGCAAAACGCAGAACGATGGCGCCCGGCTCGATCGTCTCTCGACGAACCTTTGAATCTGGCAGAAGCGTAAGTGATAGAGCTCTGGTAGTGGGGATCTTGAGGGCATTAAGTGCTTCCGAGACAATGAACTCTCGGATACTAGATCTCAAGACCGCCTTTCCATCAGCGAACCGTGAGTAGGGTGTCATGCCAGCACCCTTGAGTTGAAGCTCATAGCGCTCACCAGAGGCAGGGTTGGTGGTCTCAAAAAGAGAAATAGCTCTGCCATCGCCTAGTTGGCCAGCCCATTGTCCGAATTGGAAGCCTCCATAGCATTGAGCCCAAGGATAACCGCCCTCAAGCTTCTCTTCATCCCAGCCATATAACTTGTTCCCAGCTCCTAGCTGTCTAAAGTCATTGGTGGACTCTTCACCAGGCTTGATTCCCAAATCGCGCAACGCAGCTGGGCTGATGGCCAGGAGCTCCGGATCCTTCTGCTCGGCAGGCCGGACCCATGTATATACGGCATTGCGAACTTGCCGAGGTGTAATCTGATCTCGAGGAGTTTTGTGGGAGTCGGCAGGCGTTGGGAAGATGGAATCGGCGGGAAGAGATTCGGTAAAATGCCATGACTTGGGAAGATCGGCAAGTGTCGCGCCTTCGTAGCTAGACGCCGGCGACAATGTGCCATTGCCGTTAGAAATATGGGCAGCCATTTGCTTCAGTCTTGGTAGATGTGATGCTGGTGGTGAGCGCGGGACAGCTCTACGTAGGGCGTTGCGACAGAGCATCAACGGCGGGACGTTATGTTTAGGGAAAGAAATGGGTTTATAAGGAATGTGTAAGGATTTGGAATCATTTATGTATTGTAGACATTAACGAAGGCGACATCTCAATGGTTCATGGCGATGAACGGTGTTTGGCTGACAAAAGTGGCAATTACTGACGGTTATCATCGTCTATCTTGACATCACCTCTAGTTTCCGCTCCGGGGCCTCGGTGCCGCCCCACGATCCAGATCCAGATCTGACAGGCTGACTCTTCGGTAAAACAGGCCCCGGTTATTCGGACGCATGTAAGACGGAACCGGGCCGCCATTCAACTTCATTTACACGATGTAGGGGAGTATGTGGAATCAAAATCATTACGAAATATCAACGAGAAGTTTAAGAGCTGCCTTGACCGATCACTTGATCGGTCGCAAGTTGGCTAGCTACCCTGTACCATCTGCCAGTTGCTTAACGTGATGCAATTAGAACGACATGAACATTGCTCTGTTATTCATAGCACATAAAAATCGAAATACGAACTGAAAGACGTCTCAGTTGGTGGCTACCACTCGTAATCAGTCCCAATGGGCTTTGGTTCTACGATCATTGACGCTCTCTAAGGAGTTAGGGCCATCCATATAGGGACGCCTCTCTATCGAACTCCTGCTCCCCCAGATCGAACTTTCAAATGACGTGAAGGAGATGTTATGAGAGACCAAACCCTCATTTTTATAGATACCCCGTAAACTTAAAACGACCAAGACGCACTTCAGATTTCGGAACCTTCCATTAAAGTTAAGCCCTAAGCCTATGAGCTTATTGAGAGAGATTTTGATCATTGTATTGATTGTAACTCGCCCAGCTAAAACAAGTGACTATGTCTATCTGACACGAAATGACAAACAGATCGCCACGTCATCTACTAGGACCTATCGTTCTCATCAAACTTGTCCCTCCAGAACCCACGGAAATGCTTCTTGGCACCGAGTCGAGAGATCTCAGCAATCTCATCCTGTGTCAACTTGAATTTAGGTAGCTTAGCCAAGTATCCCTCAAGTCGCTCAACCTTGTTGCTTGTTGTAAGCGCAATGATGTCTTGGTCGATGACCCATCGAAGACCGATTTCACTCTCTGTCACGCCGTACTTCTCAGCCAACTTTGCGTAGAAAGGGTCGACAGGTCCGCCCTTAGCAGTAACAATAGGAGTAAGGGGGCCGTAAGCAGAAACGGCAATGTTGTTGTTCTTGTGAAAGCCAACAAGATCACCGTGCTGGAGATACGGGTGGTACTCAATCTGGTTGATAGCAGGCTTGATCTTGGCGGTCTTGAGAACAGCCTCAAGATGCGACTGGAGGAAGTTGGAAACACCAATAGACTTGGCCTTGCCAGATTCCTTGATCTGCTCCAGCTCGGCCCAACGCTGTTGCAGGTCCTCATCGGTTTCGGCAAACCAAGGGCCGTGAATCAAGTAGAGATCCACATATTCCAGACCCAGCTTTTGGAGAGAAACATTGAAAGAGTCAATAGCAGAGCCCTTCTTCTCAGCAGGGATCTTGGTGGTGACATAGAGCTGTTCTCGAGGAACACCGCCAGCCTTGATGGCTTGCCCAAGCTCCTCTTCGTTGCCATAGACTATAGACTTGTCAGATATGGTCACGGCGTGATGCTTTGTTCTGCTCACCTTCGGCACCGTCCAGATGATGATATCCAGTCTTGATAGCCTTGGTGGTGATGTCGACTACATGCTGGTCGAGTCCACTCTGGGGATCTTTCTTGTACTGAGCTGTTCCCAGACCGAAAGCTAGCTAATGATTGTGAGTAATGTTCCGTATCGAGGATGATTTGCTCTGTTCATGGTTCTCTCAGACTGAAAGAGGATAAACTTACAACCGGAATCTCATTGCCGTCATTGAGTTTGTAGGTGGGGACATCCTTTGTAGCGACACTGCCCATCTTGGCGGTATTTCTCAATTTTAGTGAGTGAGGAATGTGTTTCAAGTTTGAATTAATTATCCAGAGTCTAGAGCGAGAAACTTGGTATGAAGAAGAGTGATTGCCGCGGATAGCATGTCCATTGCCGCATTGGTTTAAATAGGTGGTTCCCCTTCCTTGTACTGATACTTGATCTCCTCCCCCACCCTCGGGTTTGATATGGCGATTTACGGCGGGACAATTCCGTGATTTATAACGATATGTATGAGGATGGGGTAAAGAGGAGGTAAGTCACTACGTAGTGAGTACTGCCGTATTATTAATATGGATTGGGTTGTAGAATTCACGCAATTGTAACCTTCAGTAGCGAGACTAGATGTCTAAGAGGTTGCTCCAGATTTGGCTGGGCACACTCGATAGTAGCGATATAGCATTCGAACATTGTACTGAAGCGTTCTTGAGAGACATATTTCATTTGTCAAAACTGCTCTAATTCAAAAACACCCATAAATTATTAGATGCTTATGTATTCTTTATCCTGCCCACCTTGGGCGACTACCTTTTGCTTTTGAGTTGCGCTAGGCTAGTTTATGTCACTGTAATGCTGCGTATGCTCAATACAGAAACGGCGGCGGTAATTCGTTACATCAATGACGACCTAATGTATACGAAAGGCGTGACCTTATTTGTTCATGGTCCATCTTGCAACCTAGTATGCTACCTGTGAGGGTAAACTATACGTATATAACAGTGGCTTGCCGATACCGGCGGCGCAGGCGAACTGTCATCAACCATAGTTCAAAGCTCATCGTCAGATTCAGTGTCACTCCCTGCAGGAGCAGGTACTGGTGCAGCCTTTGTCGACTTCTTTGTCTCGAACGGGAGAGCTCGCGGTGGCGGTGGTCTCTCGCTCTCCTTGGAAGCAGCCTTTCCCCGTGAAACAGTGTCTGGTGCTTTGTTTTGCTGAGGTGGTCTTGAGCCAAGTCCATCGTCATCTTCGTCGTCGCTATCACCGGATGCTGTTGCTTCTGTGGTGTTTCCGGGATCCGTATCCACGGTTTCCTGCTTAAGGTCGACGCTCATCGTGTCAACAGCATCATCGTCCTCTGATTCTTCAAGTCTTCTTGATGCGGGTGCCTTTCTTTTCGACGCCCTTGACTTCCCAGCTTGACGAGTAGGCTTCTTTGGTTTCGGTTGCTGAACCGAGGCTTCGACAGCCTGGGAAAGCTGAAATTGGCCCGCTATGCTTGGATTTGTTGATAGTGTACTTAATGCTTGCTGCTGTTCGCGAATTTTGAGCTTCTTCTCGTTGAGAAGATCTCTGAACTTCCTTAGCAACGCTGTTTCATCCTCTTCTTTCGCTTTGATTAACTCTTCCAGCTGTGACTGGAGCTGGGCCACAACAGCCTCCGACTCGGAGGATTTTGCCGACAGATCTGCCGCTGTTTGTTTACTTGAGGCAGAGGCCTCGACCGCTGCACCACACCAATCGAATAACTCAATGGCCTCATCTGGATCATGATCGAGGGTGATTGAACCCAGACGTTGCTAAGACGGTTAGTAAAAAGACCATGTTTTAGAATGGCATCATGGTCTTACAGTGATACCCTGTATGTCCTTTCGAATGGTGATTGAGATAGACTTTTCGCTCTGGACCGTGGCTGTGGCTTGAATATCTAGAAGGGGTTCCTGCTGAAACAAGTCTTCGAGAATCCGCTGCCATTCGCTCTCTGAAGCAGGGCAATTCTTCACACGGAGAGACACGACCTTATCATGTTTCACTATCAACAAAGTCAGATTCAGGGATCGAAAAGGTGATCACGTTTGCGCCAGTGCTGGAGATTACAGAGACAAGGGTCTCCCGGATTGCGATGTTAGAGGGAGAGTAACGGAATGACTTACAGGATGCGACATAAGGTTCCTCTCCTTCAGTACCCACCAGCTTCAAATCAAGTCGTTTTGAACCATTGGGTGTGGCTTGCAAGAGGACAAAGGAAGACTTGTCGTCACTTCGGGGGAACTTGAGGACTCGAACTTGAGAAGCCATTGGACAAGATAGGTCCCAGTAGAAAGGGTCCAGTGAGACTCGTGTGGTTGTCGAGACCTGGGGTTCAGATTGAGGCCGGTGGAATGATGCCAGATGACGGGGCGCCACGGGAAGAATCTTTGATGGAGCGTTTTAACTCCCTTGTCAAAGAAGCAAGTGAGACACGGTATACGGGCCGAGGAGATCAGCGTTTGAAAGCTGGCTTGTTTGAGGAATGGGGGCTTTGAATCAAGTATCAAGGCACGTATCCGTTTGGAGCTATATATGCGGTCTTGGCGAGATTCGAGCGCCGAGGGAATGTCTGATTATAGAAGAGTCAAGAATGAAAAAAAGAACGATGATCTTGATGAGAGTATTATATAGAGAGCCCCAAACTGGGGATCGGGTTCGCTCCGTCAGCTTCTTTGTTGTTGTGTCAGATGGTTTGTTGGTGGTGCTTGGACCATTTCTCTTTGAGCGATCTGTGAAGCTCTGCTTATTCTTTTTATGTATATAGAAAGGGGGCTTGGGTGTAGCTCAAAAGATCGTCCCACAGGCAGGAAATGATAAGAACAAGAGAGGAATATTTTGGTGTTGTTAGCCCGAGTTTACGTTTCTCCATGTCATTTAATAAGTAAGTAAGTTGATATTGGTGTAGGCAGCCGTTCCACTTGGAGCCATTCGCGGAATGCATTCATGTACAATGAAGCGGTTGGCTGCAGGCTGCAACCCATTTTAGGCGAGGCCTATTCAGGGCAGCTCTACAGAGCAACGTTTCCAATAACTCAAGTCGGCTTGCACAATTCAAGTCTGACCCCCTGACTTGTGTTGAACCTGATTGATGCTGTTGATTGATTGACCTCTTTCTTCTGGTATCTAGTTACCCCTCTTTTAGTCTTCTATCAGTCATGTAATCAGCTTAATCTATCTCTAAGGCTTATTTAAGCTAAACCCTTTATATAATAGTAAAATCTATCTTAATTATATAATACTACTAGTTTAATATATCTCCTTAAAATAGAAATACTATAACCTTTTAATTATTTAAATTTCTATTTTTAGGTTTCTTAATATACTAAAAGTTATTTAAAGTTATATTTTATTATTATTTATATTACTATTATAATTTAAATTATTCTTTATATTTTTAATAAGTTAATTAATACTTTAACTATTATAGTATTTTAATAATAAATAAGTTTTATAAATAATAAATAAATCTTTTAATTAATTTAAATAATAGGCTTTTTAGTTTTAAGATATTTAAGCTATTTTTTATTATTAAATTTAATTTCTTTTTCTTTTTTTTAAGTATTAATATTATTAAAAAGTTAAAATGTCTCTGCAGCAATATGCAAGGTATAGCTAATAAAGTCTTATATAATAAGATAATATAATATAATGCTTATTTTTAGCATATTATAATACAAGGCATTATATACTATACTAAAAAATATAATAACCTTAAAATTAAGTCTTAAGGTTATATAGCACTACTACCTTTAACCTTATAATTTAACTAAATAAGTAGCCTTAATCTATAAGTATAAAAAAGATATTCCTTCTAGCCTACTAAGGCTAAATATCTTCTCTATTATTACCTAGTTAAGGTAATTACTACTAAGGCTTTAACTTAAATAGATTATCTTAAAATAGGCTAAAAACCTTAAAATCTATTATAAGATATAGTGCTATATAATTAGCATTGAGTCGCAGACCCTGTCAGTCGAGCTTTTTATAGCTCTTTAGCTGGTCAGGCGACGTGTTTATTATAATTAGAGTTGCTTGAGATGCTGCAGCCTAAAGGTAATCTTATTAATTAAGTTTATTAAGATTTCAGTCTAGCTAGAGACTTTATAGTTAATACTTTTATAGCTATTATTAAAATACCTAGGTTTTATTTATTAGTTATTACTAGGTTAAGGCTATAAAAAAAATATAATTAGCATTAATAATAGCTAATCTAGCTATAATCCCTTAGGTATAGTAATTAATTATTATATAATTAATTCTTTAATTAATATTAATAATCTTAATTTTAATTATATCTTAAACTTATATACCTTTCTTTACATTTAAAAAATTATAAGTAAAGATTTACTATATATTAATAAATTACTACTAAAGTAATAAGTTAATCTTATAATCTTTAATTATAAAGTAAGGCTTCTTAATATATAAAATGTATTTATTCTTATATATATTATAAGTTAAATGTAAGCCTTAAATAACCTTACTAATTAGCTAGAAGAGAGTTAAGACTTATTAACTAAGTAATAAGCCTTTCTTACTAGAATTATATTAGCTAATAGTAATAGTCTATACTAGAAGTAGTTTATAAAGTTAAAATGTATAGTTATAGTAGTTAAATTAATAGTATAAATATTATATTATAAGAATTAAGGGCTATTATAGCATAAAGGAAGAGAAATAAAAGGGAAAAGAAAGAAAAAAAGGTAAATTAGGAAATAAAGGTTTTAGCATTAGAGGAAAAACTATAAATGTTAGTAGATTAAAGCTAGCTTAGCAGGTTAGTAATAGATTAAATTAAGTTATAAGGTAATGCAGTGCAGTATAAGGAATATAAATTAAGGGTAAATATAGCTAATTAATACTTAGGTATTAATATTATATTTAATATATACCTTTCTTCTTTAAGCTTTATTTATTACTTTTAAAGTATATTTATTAATTATTATCTTTATAGAATTTAATATATATTTTTAAAGTTTTTATAATATTCTTTTTATTACTATTACTATATTATATATACTTTTATACTTTAAAATGCTTATTTAAAGCTTATTAGCTAATATAAGAATAGTAAATTTCCTCTCTTTAAGCCCCCCTCTATTAAGTAAATTACTTATCTTTATAAGCTTTAAATAATTAAAATATATTATTAATATTTATTTAATAAAGCTAATACTCTATCTCCTTTATCTTATACTTAGATTTATTAAGCTAAGTAAAAGGTATAAGTTATTACTATTAATATAATAATAAATAAAATATAAATCTTTTATATTTTATTTTCTTATTTTAAGCTACTTTTTAACTTTTTAATTTTTATAGTAATACTAAGTAATACTAAGTCTTATATTTAGCTTACTTTAATAGTATTACTACTAGTTAAAGTACTAGTAAGTATTAGGCTAAGCTAGGTATTATATATTATAAGTATTATAATTCTAATAGCTCCTACTACTTAATATAAGTATTATAAAATAATATTTTAAGTTTTATTTAGCTAATTTAAGTTATATTAGCTTTACTATTGCTCTTCTAGCTACTCTCTTTTTTCTAAATTATATCTAGTAAGATTAGTATCTAGTTAAGAAATTTATAAGTATTTTTTATAATTTATTTTTATATTTTAAGTTATATTAATAATTTTAAATTTTTAGAAGAAGAATAAGCATTATATTATAGCTAAGTATATCTTAAAGGGTATTCTTATTAGTAAATTTCTTTTATCTAGTAACCTTTACTTTACTTAAGTAAGGTATATTTCTTTCTTTTATACTATAGCTAGTAGTTTTTATTTTTAATAGTAAAGAAAGTTATACCTTTAGGCTTTTTTTTTTTTTTTTAATTTTAAATTAATAATTCCTTTTAAACTTATTTTTATAATTTAATATAACTTTATAATATTTAAAATATATTAAAAAGTTAAAATATCTCTGCAGCAATATGCAAGGTATAGCTAATAAGGTCTTATATAATAAGATAATATAATATAATGCTTATTTTTAGCATATTATAATATAAGGCATTATATACTATACTAAAAAACATAATAACCTTAAAATTAAGTCTTAAGGTTATATAACTACTGCCTTAAACCTTATAATCTAACTAAATAAGTAGCCTTAATCTATAAGCATAAAAAAGATATTTCCTTTAGCCTGCTAAGGCTAAATGCCTTCTTTATTATTACCTAGTTAAAGTAATTATTACTAAGGCTTTAACTTAAATAGATTATCTTAAAATAGGCTAAAAACCTTAAAATCTATTATAAGATATACTGCTATATAATTAACATTAATAATAGCTAATCTAGCTATAACTAACTAGGTATAGTAGCTAATAGCTATATAACTGGTTTTCTAATTAATATTAATAATTTTAATATTAGTAATATCTTTAATTTATATACCTTCCTTTAGCATTAAAATATTATAAGTAAAGACTTACTATATATTAATAAATTACTGCTAATATAGCAAGTTAATCTTATAATCTTTAATTGTAAAGTAAGGCTTTATAATATACCCCTAAATACATCTATTATTATATATATTATAAGCTAAATGAAGGCCTTAGAAGACCTAGCTAATTGCCTAGAGTAGGATTAGGACCTATTAATAGAGCAATAGGCCTTTATTACTAGAATTGCATCAGGCAGTAGCAATAGCCTATACTAGGAGTAATTTATGGAGTTAAAATGTACAGTTGCATTAGTTAAATTAATAGTATAAATGTTATATTATAGGAATTAAGGGCTATTATAACATAAAGGAGGGGAAGTAAGGGGAAAAGGAAAGAGAAGAAGATAAATTAGAAAATAAAGGTTTTAGTATTAAAAGAAAAACTATAAATATTAGCAGATTAAAGTTAGCTTAGCAGGTTAGTAATAGATTAGATTAAGTTATAAGGTAATGCAGTGCAGTATAAGGAATATAAATTAAAGGTAAATACAGCTAATTAATACTTAGATTTAAAATATATAATATATAAATAAAGTTTAAAGTATCTTAAGTAATATTAAAAGAAATCTTATATATATTAAAAGAAATTTTATTTTATAGCTTTAACCTAGTAATAACTAATAAATAAAACCTAGGTATTTTAATAATAGCTATAAAAGTATTAACTATAAAGTCTCTGGCTAGACTGAAATCTTAATAAACTTAATTAATAAGGTTACCTTTAGGCTGCAGCATCTCAAGCAACTCTAATCATGATGAACAAGAAAGAGTTTACGACCGAAAGTCAAAGAGTCCTTCAGCGGGCAAAACGAGGCTGTAGTCAATTAAACAGAATTCACCTAACTAAGCATATTCGCCCCGTGAAATGATAACTGATGCTGAGGCAACAAACAGTAGTATTAATAGTAATTTAACAAAGAAAAGAAATTTTATATTTATTTAATTCTAAGTATTAATTAGCTATATTTACCTTTAATTTATATTCCTTATACTATACTGTATTGCCTTATAACTTAATCTAATCTATTACTAACTTACTAAGCTAGCTTTAATCTACTAATATTTATAGTTTTTCTTTTAATACTAAAACCTTTATTTTCTAATTTACTTTTTTTCTTTCTTTTCCCTTTTACTTCCTCTCCTTTATATTATAATAACTCTTAATTCTTATAATATAATATTTATACTATTAATTTAACTACTATAACTATATATTTTAACTTTATAAACTACTCTTAGTATAAACTATTACTACTAGCTAATATAATTCTAGTAAGAAAGGCCTATTGCTTAGTTAATAGATCTTAACCCTCTTCTAGCTAATTAGTAAGGTTATTTAAGGCTTACATTTAACTTATAATATATATAAGGATAAATACATTTTATATTAAAAAGTCAAAATGTCTCTGCAGCAATATGCAAGGTATAGCTAATAAGGTCTCATACAATGAGATAACACAATATAATGCTTATTTTCAGCATATCACAATACAAGGCGTTATATACTACGCTAAAAAACACAATAACCTTAAAATCAAGTCTTAAGGTCATACAGCTGCTGCCTTGAACCTTACGATCCAACTAAACAAGTAGCCTCAATCCACGAGCATAAAAAAGATGTTTCCCCTGGCCTGCCAAGGCCGAATGCCTTCTGTTAGCGGACCGAAGCTGGCTCGGCGGGTTAGTAATAGATTGGATCAGGTTGCAAGGCAACGCAGTGCAGTATGAGGAACACAAATTAAGGGTAAACACAGCTAATCAACACTTGGGATAGATTTTATATATTAAGAAGCCTTACTTTATAATTAAGATTATAAAATTAACTTACTGCTTTAGTAGTAATCTATTAATATATAGTAGATCTTTACTTATAATTTTCTAAATATAAAGAAAGGTATATAAGTTTAAAATATAATTAAAATTAAAATTATTAATATTAATTAAAAGATTAATTATATAATAATTAGCTGCTATACCTAGGGGATTATAGCTAGATTAGCTGTTATTAATGCTAATTATATAGTACTATATCTTATAATAGATTTTAGAGTTTTTAGCCTATTTTAAGATAATCTATTTAAGTTAAAGCCTTAGTAGTAATTACTTTAACTAGGTAATAATAAAGAAAGCATTTAGCCTTAGTAGGCTAAGAGGAATATCTTTTTTATGCTTATAGATTAAGGCTACTTATTTAGTTAAATTATAAGGTTAAAGGTAGCAGCACTATATAACCTTAAGACTTAATTTTAAAGTTATTATATTTTTTAGTATAGTATATAATGCTTTATATTATAATATGCTAAAAATAAGCATTATGTTATGTTATCTTATTATATAAGACTCTATTAGCTATACCTTGCGTATTGCTGCAGAGATATTTTAACTTTTTAATAAAATAGATAAAGCTATATAAAATATCTATTATTAAGCTATCTTAGTATTTAATAGAGAAAGTTAAGTAAATTAACTATAAATTAATTAAATAATAAAAGTAATATAAATATATCTATTTTATATTATTAAAGATAGCTTATAATATCTTATATATACTTACTAAATTAGCTAGAATAAAGAGGTTATTTAGTTAAGCTAAAATAATATTATTAGATTAATATTATAGATTTAATCTAGAGATAATAGAAGTAATACTCTGCTTAGGAAGCTAATTATAAAAAATAGGTAGGGCTATTCCCTATAGCTATCTGACTAATATCCCTCAAGTCAGGCAATTCAATTCAAGCCTGACCTTCAAAATACACCTCAATTCAATTCACCCCCCCCCCCAAGTCAAGCCCCTGAAAAAGCCGGCTTGAATTGAGTTGTTGGGAACGTTGCTACAATCACGTGCCAAAAGTCTAACAACACCAAAGCGTCTACCCCGCTTCAGTCCAGTATCAGCAAACAACGCAATTACTTCAATAACAAGAATTATATACTTAATAGCTTCTAAACAACGCAATTTTAATACTAAAATAAGCAGAAATCGCTAAAGAAACTATAAATTTACTCTTAAGCAAAGGGCAGCTATAGTAGCAGAGATATATGCTAGCAAATTAATAAGATAGGTTGCAACCTCCTACTTAATGGATCCCAGGACTGTCTCCTAGACAGTTAAACGCTAGAAAGAGAACCACAATAACGTCTCTAGATCACATTCTAGGCATCTAAAGAAACTTAGCGCTTAGGAGATTATATCTATCTAGTTATTTATTAAAAGAAATTACTTAATTACATAGAATAAGGCGTTATTAGAGCTTAGTATTAAAGTGTTAGCCTAGATGCTACATTATCAGTTAGAGAGGTATTAGTAATGCAAATGGAGGTTAAAAAAGAGGATTAAACTGTCAAAAGATAATGCAAAAGCAAGGCTACAACATACCCGTTTTTAGATTCATCATATTAACGAATATATCCTCATAAATAGCCTCAAAATAACACCCTTCTCAACGCTAACTTTCTTACAGATCTGCTTCACTGACGAGGTTACGGTTTCCAACGCACTGAACAACCCTGATGGCTAGATCTTTCACTAACCTAATAAGAAGTATCATATAGACCTAGTTAACGTCTAGCAGCATGTTAAACTGACTATTTCCCTCATGTTCTAGGGAGGAATTGCTTAAGATAAACAGTCATATCTCATACTGATAACAAGGGATAAGATAGCCAAAAAAGGAGGTTATTCTAGCTGGTCTTATCACAAAGCCCTTACAGAAGGTCTCCTCCCTTTCCTTAATGAATTTGACCTATTTCAACAAGACAACACCTGTGTTCACACCGCTAAACTGTTAATAGATTGGCTGCTCCTTCATGGGATAAAACCCATTAATTGGCTATCTCATTCCCCTAATTTAAACCCTATAGAATACGTATAGAAAGCTCTAAAAGCCAAGCTTCAACGGATGCATCCTGAATTCATCAGATTGAAGAACAATAAGGCAGATAGAGCTCAGTTAATTAGATGGTTGCAAGAGGCATGGGCAGCCTTGCCTCCCTACCTGATTTTGAAGCTGACAACTTCCATGAAAAATCGCCTTTACGCTGTTATTCGCGCACAGAGATGGTATACAAAATATTGAAGCGCTAGATTAGGGGAATTAATTGATATACATTTTATTAAATTTAATTGACTATTCGCGATGATATCGCTGAGTGTTTAATTGCTGTTGTAATGAGGGAGGTTAGCTGTGGGGCTGGTGTTGTTAGACTTTTGTCCTATAATTTTACAGAGTAGCCTCTAGGCCCCTCTGAGCCACATGGATGGATCCGCTTCAGGAACTTGAGGTGCTGCGAATCAACCTCCGCCAAGGACCTATAATTTTGGCCTTGTCTGGTTAGTAGTTTACAATGGAAGTGTTGACCTTTGATAATTATTCATCTCAGTCTATCAACAGCATACATACCATTGTAAAACTCAATATCGAGGAAGTATGAAAATTAATGTTGGCGTTCTCTGTAACCGTGACCCATTCCATAAGTCCGAGTCTGGTTGTATCAGTCTCGTAAAAGAGCCTATGGACATTGATGTCTTGCAAGATGCATCTTACAACTGGAACATGTACTAGCGGCCTTCCCTCAACGAGCTTCAACTTCAGAAATCTCAGGCATGAGATCGTGCCCAGAACTGGCTGGTGGAGTGAGAAGCCGGTATATAATCGTATACTAATATTTTCGACGAGACATGTTGGAGGGAGGTTAATCTATGCGGGACAGTGGCATGGGGACGACGAGATTATCATCATCATAATAGCCAGGGGTGTCTATTTGTCTGTTCGGGCAGGTTTCTAGCTTTGTGAGATCACCCGAGATCGTCCAGGCACGCCAGGCACAAGATATGGAGGCGAAAAGCTTGGAAAACAAGCTGAATTAAGCTGATGGAGCTTGCTCTTGAGCAACCAGCCACCAAACGCAAACTGGTGACATCCTGTGAAGAAAACTTCGACTTGTCGCGACTATGACGCGTGAAGGTTTGGGCCAATCGGGCTGTTCCCCTCGCTACCTTTTCAGGTGTAGCGTCCATAAGCATCGGGCGTAGTGCTTAAATAGCGCAGCTGACCACTTGTCCTGTATGGAGCCACCTCTAGCGATATCAGTGCCCAGCAACTGATGGCTACAGTGGGCACGTCCCTTAACAGTTAGCGGGTGCCACCTCCAGCCACGCTCAGAGTTACCCCCCAGCCTTCCATTTCTCTACCAAGCTGGAGTGCATTGTGATTCACAGAGCACCTCACCTCAGCTCAGTCACCCACCAAACCTAGAGCCAAACTAAACAAACCAATCCACCTCATCCACCGCCGACCGCATTCCTGACCTTCGCATCCTGTCTCGCACGTCACCCTCTCGACCATCAAAAAAATCCTCACCTACAGATATCAAATTCGGTTTCCCTCTTCGAACGAGCTTTTCCTGTGTCGATCTTGGTTTTTGTTTGTCCATCCGCTCGCAGCACACGGCGACTTGGCGACGGTTTTCTTTGTTACTATTATCACCACATTTCGCTTCGTTTCTTTTCACACATTTGAATACTTGATCAGCGACTCGCACAAGGCGACTACAAACGCATCTGCACCATTCGCAAAGCCTTTTCCTACAATTGTCGATTTTTTTGTCTACTTTTCTTGACGCAGCTTTCTCCTCAAACGTCACATTGTCACGCTTGAAGGGTATGCTATTGTATGCGGGGAACAATTACCATTGACAATAATGACTACACGCAATTGACATCGCGTCCCCAACAGCCAGGCCAACCAACACGATTTGCCAAACCTTGGCCTCAGCATATAGATTGCGTACTACACACAGCAACACATTCACTACCATGGAGCCCTTACGACTCAAGCCCAGACAACCCGTCGAGGCTGACATAGAAAATTGGGACGACGATGACTTCCTGGTAGAAGGCGACGATTTGTCCTTCCGCAGCCCATCTACTGCTACAAACAATCTTTCGCGACCATCCTCTTCAAGACGACGCGATTCTGGGTCATCCCACTTTTCATTTAGATCTGAACTCGAAGGAGAAGAAGAGCAACATGTCCATATCCCGGGAGACGACGAGAAGTCAACGCTGGATGCCATCGCCGCAGCCCAAAGTGCCGGCATCCCATTACCATCAAATGTTCCATCTTCTGCTCTCATGGGAGGCACTATCAAACGTCTTGGTGGACGAAAGATTCGCAAGATCATCCAAGACGATTGGGAGAACGACCTAGAGATCCCCGACTCCTCACAGGGTTTGAAGATAAAGAAACCAGAGCAACCCAAGTCCCCCGAGACCTCGCGACATGTCAGCTTTGGGTCTACACATACTAGCCCTATGAGCTGGGGCAACTCACCTCCTACTTCTCCTTTTGACAAAGTCAACCGACGTGAGTCTACTCAATCAATTCAGTCTATACAAAGCATGCAGTCTATTCAGTCTGCCACAAGCAGTCTTTCTGCCGCCATAAATCTGGATAGATTTAAAGACGCCGATGACGACGATGACTTTTTTGGCGACGGAGGTGATACTATTAGAGCCTCTAAGAACCGTCAACTTCCAAAACCTGTTTCCTTTATCACACCACCTACTCCTCAAAGAGAAGCCAAACCCTCCAACCCGGAGGATGATTTTGAGATGGACCTTGAGCTTCCATCAGACGGAAAACTTAAACTTTCCACCAGAAAGGAGATACCCAAGACACCTTCCAACCAGTCAGAGGATCTGGACTGGGGAGAAGGAAGCTTGGGCACTCGGTATGGTGGTACCAGGCGAGACGCACGTTCTGCCCGAAGCTCAGCGGCTTCTGCGCTTAGCCCAAGTGTGTCAAGTTCTATCACCGCTGAAAGCGAAGATGAAACATTTGATGGACTTGTCCTCCCCCCAGGGCCTGTTAACTGGACTGAGAGGCTTCAACAGAGGCGGAAGAGTCGGTCGCCCAACCGCATTTCCGAAGAACCTATTGTACCCGCAAAGAAGACCCCGGCAGCTGAAGCCGATAAGCCTGATTTTCTTGACGGCCTTGATCTCGGCGAAGGAGATGTCTTTGATTCGAGCAAGCTCACTCTACATAAGAACGTCAGAGTCAAGGAAACACGACCGGCGAGCCCTGCTCGACCCAAAGCGGCAGTGTCGCTCACATTTACACATAAACCACTCAATTCAACTCGGATACCTCGGTTGAACCACCATGAGCGAACACACTCAACATCGTTGGAGCCTGTCTCTGAGAGCGGTGGCCCTATCCCGCAGCGCACTCGTCGCTCTCATTCCAGATTGGGTCACTCATCCCAATCCTCCATCGTCAGCCTACCAACTCCCACTACGACCTCGCCATCTCATGGGCTACCGCCTACTCCACGTAGGAGGGAAGTTAATCTTCGCACCTCTACAAATTCACTTCGAACTGAGCCGACAACCACTAGTGCTCAGCTACTTAAGCAGAAACGCTCCCTGCCTGCAATTCGTGGCCCAGCCAAGCAGCCTTCCTACCGTCATGAGAGGCCTCCTTCGAGGTCGGAGAATAATCGACCTTCGTCTGGTGTGAGGCCAAAGACGCCCACAGAACGTCAGCGACATGGAGCGACAGATAGCCCGGCAACTGTCCGCAAGTCTCACCTGCCATTTCTGCCTGCCGGCGCTTCTCAGTCGCAGTCACAGCACGTTGCCACAAAGCAGACTCGCGGGTTCCGTCGACATGATTCAGACAATTCTCTCAGTTCTATTGACCTACGCCCTAACTCTCGTACACTTTCCCGATCGACAATGCGATCACCCAGTCCGAACCATCGTCACCGCGCCACTGCCGATACTTGGGAGCGTCTGAGCAAGCCAAAGAACAAAAAGAACTTCGGCGATGGCCACGAATTGGACGGCTTTGATGATTTGCCCACATCCAAAGAAACTGAGACGAAGTACCTGAAGCAGCCGACTAGCTCAGGACCAAAAGTGGCTTTGCGTAACAGGCTGTATCAAAACGTTCTGCCAGACAGGAACACTACCATGTCTCCATCAATCCCTCCTACCCCTCGACCATCCTTCACTCCTCACTTTGCTCGCGACACTGCTGCAAGTAGAATTGCCCGGGAGACTGCGCTGGCTCAGCGGGTCCCTAGCAGTGGCCCGTTGACGCCTCTAAGCTCCCAGCGTGTCGCTCACCTTTCCTCGCGAGGCAATCTAACTCCTACCATTCCTCAGTCGAACATTCGATCGAGAAAGCACAAGCGACCACAACAGACCAAGCCACACCTAATCTCAAACCTGAACAGTGGCAAAGAGTCGAAGAGTAAGTTTACCAGACCTCGCGTTGATACTATCGCTAACAAAAAACAGTGGTGAATGGTATGTTCTACAATGCAGACACATACAGATGGGAAGGCAATGAGAACGCCCTCAATGTTTTTGAACCCCCTGTACAAACACCTACCCAAGCAGTTGTGTCAAGCAATACCCGCGAGAAGGAAACGTCGACACCTCGTCCCGCACTCATTACCAATATTAGCGCCACCAAGGGCGTTCAAGTTGTCGGTGGCATGGTTTTTGATCCACAGAATATGTGCTGGCTTAAACTTGATAATCCTGCTAAGCCCACCTCTGAGACCAGCGGCACTATGGATGGCTTTGACGCGCTGGACGACGAAGACGTTTTCAAGGATATTCCTGATTTGGAAGATAACACTGCTGCTGACGATGAGGGCGCCCAGGGTCGCGTTAGTGACATCAAGGATGAGTGGCTCGTCGGCGAAGAATTTGATGTTGGGCCTGAATTCATCAGGCGACAACGGGAAGAAGAAGATCGGTGGAGAAAGAAGTGCGAGAAATGGATCGGCCGAGGATCCAGAGATCGCGAAACTTGGCGTTGGACGATACGCGAGCTTGTCTCACAGTTTGACGATTTGGCTATGTGAGAAAACTCGAGCCTCACGGCTCTTTACCATTCTTCGGCATCACTGTTAAGCAACAACTTGTAATACGCACACTCACGATGCCGAGCAATTGTGGACACGCAATATGGCAGAGTCACCTACACGATTTATGGAACAGACAACTGATTGTCATGAAAGGGATTACGGCTGGATACCCCGGGTGGTTTGGGTCGACATGACTCACTCTGGTTTTTGATATTTTTGTTGCACTATTTTATTTTGTTTTTTTGCCAGCGCCAAAGGGATATTGATGACGACCATGTACTATATGGCACCAAAGGGTTGGGCTGGCTTTGGGTTCTGGGGAATGATAGAAAAAATGGCGGCCAGCGGCAAACCCCCTTACGGCTGGGAACCTGGGCTATTTAATGACGAGATGAACTTTACGACCTGCTTTATTAGCCACAACATTCTTTTATTCATTTCTTTTGTGGTCTAGTTAGATTTCATATCAAATGAGATGCTTATAACAAAACGGGAATACCCTTGCAATTGAAACTGTTGTAATATGAAAGGACTACAAACACTTTTGTTTATTATCTAGCGTATAATATGAAAAACCCTCTACGTGAACAACACTAATAGTCGTCAAACCCATAACCATTTTTAGAACAAGAAACTCCCGCGAATGGTTGAGCAGTTGGTATCTACTTCTGCTTCGTGATCTCCTTCTCCTTCTTTGCCTTTTTGCTGTTACTTTTAGGATCCAGACCTCTTCGGCGCATGGCATTCCTTCGTCCCTTCTCCATGTACTCCTTGTCCTCCTCCTCGTCCCAGCCGCCAAAGTCGTCGTCAGGCTTCGTCTTGCCTGTCTCCTCATCATCTGTGGCGATAGGTGTTCTGTCGACGACCTCCTCCTCATCAGCGGGACCAGTAGAACGGTCACGAGCGTTGGAGGCGTTGGCTGGCGTGGGGCCGATCTTATGGAACTTGGCAACGAAGAAACCGTCCACGTTGTAAGTATGAGGGTAGTATCGGCGGGTGTGGCGCATAGAAGGGTCGAACTTCTTGCCCATGTAGCTGGTGAAGCCCTCCTTTCCAAATGCGAGACCAGCATCGACTAGGCGGACATTGGGACGACGAGAGAGAGCATATTGAACGACCTGTTCGTTCTCCTCAATGGTGACGGAACAGGTTGAGTAAACAATGTAGCCGCCAGTCTTGGAGTTATGGTTGACTGAGTCAATGGCGGCGAGAACAAGCTGCTTCTGGATATGGGGGAGTTGCATAAAGTCGCGCTCTGTCTTGTTGGTCTTGACACTAGGATCCTTTGCAATAACACCGGTTCCAGAGCAGGGAGCATCGAGAAGAACACGGTCGAAACCACCCATAGGCTTAGGGAACTCACGGGCATCATAGTTTGAGACAATGACGTTGCGCGTTCCAAGACGGTGAATGTTACCAATAAGACCCTTAGCACGAGCCTTGTTAGGATCGTTAGCAACGACGATACCGGTGTTCTTCATCATAGCAGCCATGTAAGTAGTCTTTCCACCAGGGGCAGCGGCCATATCGAGCACGCGCTCGTTCTCTTGGGGGTCGAGAGCCATGCAGGGCAAGAAAGAGGAGGCGGCTTGGAGAATGTAGTGGCCGGCAAGATACTCAGGAGTAGCACCGAGGGGAACGCTACTCTCGAAGACCTGGAGACCAACCTTGGACCACTTTCCGACGGGCTCAAGAGTAACACCACGGTTGATCAGAGCCTGAGCAAGATCACGACGATGAGTGCGCAGAGTGTTTGTGCGAATGACAACAGGACGGGCCGACTCGTTAGCCTCAAAGAAAGCAAAAGCCTCACGAGGGGTGAATAGGTTGAAGAGCTTCTCAGCGAGATACTCAGAGTAGCCATAGTAAGAGCAAATATCCTTGATCAGTTGTGATGTGTACTCGACTCTTGAACGACCCTCCTCGGACAGGTTGGCGAAGTCGTCTAGGACGCGGATGTTTTCGGTGATTCTTGTTCGCAGAAGTTGCAGGTCGGGGGCTAGGAGGGCGGTTGTTTTCTTTGAGAGTTCATCGTCGCTGTCCTCATCGGACAGAATATGAGGCTTGTCGCCGTGGATGTTGGTTTGTAGAGCCTCTTGTGCCATTTCAGCCTCTGCCTCGGCAGCTTCCTCTGCCATTTGAGCATCCAATTTCCTTGAAAGACCCGCAATGTTGGCGGCTGTGAGCTTCTCCTCGGCGTCGGACTCGTCCTCGTCCTCAGAGAACATGGCTTTCGTGTTCTTGCCCCCAGCGTCTTCGTCAGAGTCGAATACAGAGTCATCATCGTCCGAACCGAGGAAATCGTCACCGAGTCCAGCGCCGCCTCCTAGATCTGAATCGTCCTCGAGATCTTCAAGGTCAAACTCATCGTCCATCTCCTCATCAGACACGTTCTCCAGCGTCGGCGCCGAAGCCTTCTTGCTCTTCTTCACCTTGCCATTGGCCTTTGGCTCCGGAGCAGGCGCCGCAGCCTTTACAGGCTTGGTAACCTTTGTCTTCTTGCCATCCTTCTTAGCGGCGACGCCATTTCTCTTGGGCTCGATGACCGTCCTCTCCTTTGTGTTCGTCTTTCGCTTCTTCTTCTCGGGAGCCTCGACGACAGGATCGACAGGTAGACCGGCCTTGCGCTTAAGTTTTGCAAAGTGTTCCTCGGAAAGGGGTTGAGGAGGACCCTGCTTCTTCATACGACGTCCGACACCCATTTTGAAGTATAACGAACAACAATTGAAAAGTTGTCAAGAAATTAGTTCGACCGAGATGCAAAATAGATCTGGTCTTGGTTCTGGGCCTAGGAAAAGTTACAATAGATCGCGCCCCGCCGAAACTTTTTTTCTGCGCGCGCTGCGATTACCAGGGTCCGATAAGCGGCAGAACTTCGTATCGGATCGTGGGAAAAAGTGCCTTATGTAATGTGGGCAGCTTGAGCTTCCTGTTGGGTGTGTTCAATGACGATAGTTGATGAAGCTGGCTACATACTATTGATCAGGTCCTATTGTTACGAGATAGAGGCTATTAACATCTTTACTATACTTCTAGAGCCCTATACATTTGAAAGAATCTCTGTACTATCCTCCAACTCTCTCACCTCTGCATTCATTATCGCCGCTCAATCCCGCCTCCATCGAGCTACTGGTAACAGTCCACCACAACGAAGCCATCGTCATGTCTGAAGTCGCTTTCGCCCAAACATTTCTGGCATCACTAGAGTCGCGGCCTGTCCGACTCTCTGCCGACCATGTCGAAGACCCCAAGACTTACCCTGCTCGGCCACCTGTATGGAGTTCATACTCTTCCTCTAGGACACATGCTAATACCAGCTCTAGTACATCATTCCCCGCATGCCCAAGGCCATGAGCAAACCCAACAACCTCGCTCCCGGTTCCGAACGAAGCATCACTGTGTCACTCAAGTCACTTCGCAACCCTCCTCTGAGCATCAAGCTCACTTCTCAACCCCTCGACACCTCAATCCTGGACATCAAGGCCAATATCGAGAAGCAGACAAGGATACCCGCCGCCAAGACTAAATTGTTGCACAACAAGAAGCCTATCCCTGATAGCAAGATTCTCAAGGACCTACTGGGCGAGACGGATATGTCTATTGAGTTTACGGTTATGGTGATTGGAGGTGCCGCTGCTATTCAACCAGAAGAGCCTGAGGCCACCCCTGAGGCCCAACCCGTAGGCGCCCAAGCCTTACAGACGGAGGCCTTCTGGAGTGACCTGAAAGGATTCTTGATGCAACGACTGAAGGACGAAGCTGAGGCCGAACGTCTCTCTGGGCTTTTTAAATCAAGTTGGGAGTCGAATCAAGCAAGCCCATAGAAGGTGACGATATTTAGAAGCAATGAGAGCATGGCAGAGACACTCGAATAGATAGATGATAAAATGCCTATAGTTGCCACATACCAGCATGCGGTTTTATTTCCCGTGGTACGTACGATACATGGTCAGTGTCGGCAATTGTGCGAATTTAAGCCTCGCCCTCAGGAGCAAACTCGTTGGTTTGCGTCCCTGGAGGAAACGAAACATTTCATAGTCCCCGCGCGGTTGTTCCACCCCCTCACTATGCACTCCTACTCATTTGCTTGTTTTGGTGTCTCAACTCTTGAAACAGCCATAGGTATGTTCAAATTCCATGTCCACCCGCTTCTATATGGGAGCGCGGGCGGCGATTGGGTAGTCGGTGACAGCGCGCTTAACCAGCAAGACCCTTGCTGACGGTCTTGAGGATGGAGTCGTGTTCGATGTCATCAGTGTCGTTGGCCTGGAGCTCGGTGGCAATGCCAGTGAGCGATCGCTTAAGAGCCTCCTTGGAGGAAGCGTAGATCATCTTGGGCTGCAGTTGGGTGTTAGTGGGGGCCTGAATGAGACGCATTGCCAAGCAATATCGCGTGTCTACGTACCTGGATACCGGCATCATCGGGAGACCAGGCGATGAAGGTGATCTTGTTTCTGTCAGATTGTCAGTGATTTGGGCGACGTGCAGGCCGGGCGAGGACTGCATTACCGGATACCATCACCGGAGGCCAGGCTGTACTCGAAGTCGTAGACGGCGTAACGGGGACCCTTGCCAACAGCGCCCTACAAGAGATGTTAGAATTGGTGATTCGGCCTCATTCTACGTTCGTCGGATTGGCATGCGTACAGTTCGGCTCTTGGAGGTAGCGTTGACGAGCTTCTCACGGAAGTCCTCCCAGTCGCTGTTGTCGGAGGCGTGCTCGACAACGATCTCCTTGTAGTCGTCGGAAAGCTTGTAGACGATGTACTTGTACTTCTTGTTAAGCTTCAGGTCGTTGAAGGCAGTTATGCAATCCTGCGAAACGGTGGCACTGTATTTCGAAAAAAGCAAAGTTTAACGTTAGCGCCGTTGTCTCAAATATTGCTGTCTAGGTAGCTGTTGCGTGTTTGCCCCGCGCCAGCCGTCATAATCATGGTCGAGGGGGAGGGGAGATGAGCAGCGAAGCGAGGCTCAGCCGCGGGGAAGTGAGGTTTTCATGGGCGCACGAGAATCAAATAGCTAAAGAAGAGAGTGACAAGACGAACCCGGATTGAGACTGTGAATTATCATTAGATTCAGGGTATTTTTTGTGGCTTTATAGGGAAGCTTACCATGATTGCGGTCTACGTCAGGAGACGGGATGTTTAGGATGAGGGGTGGATGGGCTGGGGGGGGGGGAGCTCTGAGTTAGCTAATAGACCTCAAGTACAGGGTGTAAGAGGATGAAATTTTGGCTGAGGGTGGAGGGAGAGCAAGAGACTCTCGGCGTACGTACAGAGTGGATTGAAGTGTAGGAGAGAAAATCGACAGTCTCACGATGCAGAGCGAAGCGAAGCAAAAGGACAAAGTCGATGGAAACGGGCGTGAGAGTGAGTGGGTTGTATCTCTTGGGTTAGTTCGGTTTAGGCGGTAGAAAGAGAGAATTGCCTTGTATTGTCCCATAGAAAGGCGGGGCCGTTGCGGGAGAAACTTGAGTCGAGTCTCCCCTCTCTTCCTCTTCTCCTCTTGGTCTTGGTGGGGGTTGCCTGTAAGGATAGCTTCACGTGACTGGGCAAGAGTGTATGTCAGTAGAACATTACCTACAGGTGAGTAACTACTTGGTTGAATACGACATGAGTTACCTACCTATATTGATATCTTTGCTGGCTTGTATATACACTAAACTCTTGTCTTGTATCAGCAGGTATGCAATGGTATCTCTCACTTACGAAACTGTCTACTGTTGGTGTCTGTTCTTGAGACCGCGAAACTCACCCTTGTCGTAACTCGTCATCTCTTGTCTGTTCATGCAATTAACCCCTGCTCTATCTCGGAGACTCGGAACTTGCCTCACCATCAATATAACTTATCAGCATGTCATCCATAGCACATTCACGGTACGACCAATGTGATGTCACATACAAGAGACCAGGTGTTTCAATGTTTGTCATTCTTGCCTCTCTGTTTAACTTTTAGTATCTCATATCTTTTCATGCTAATGCTACAATCAATGCTATAATACATGGCTTTCAAAATCTAGCCTGAAAATCCGTAAGGGGTATGAAGACAAATGCCGTGGTCCGACAACCGATAGAGAGGAGATGAGCTTGCAAGACCACTTTACCCGTCCCAAGATAACACGCAAACCATTGTGCGCCATTCATCCGTCCGGCTTTTTTAGTGATACAGCACAACATAAAGTCATATCATTCCGTCTTTTACATCATACCTCCCATGCCGCCCATTCCACCCATGCCGCCCATAGGAGGACCGCCAGCTCCCTTCTCCTCAGGGGCATCAACGATGGCAACCTCAGTGGTGCCCAGAAGAGAGGCAACACCGCTAGCATCGATGAGACCAGTGCGGACGACCTTGAAGGGGTCAAGGATACCGGCGTTGATCATGTCAACGTACTCGCCCTTGGAGCTATCGAAACCCTTGTTGAAGTCACCAGCGTGCTCGTCAGTGAGCTTACCGACAACGACGGAGCTCTCAAGACCGGCGTTCTCGATGATGGTTCGGGCAGGGCGTGTAATAGCGTTCTTGACGATGCTGACACCGAGCTGCTGGTCGAAGTTGGCAGTAGGAACCTCGTTAAGAGCGTGGGCAGAGGCCTTGATAAGGGCAGTACCACCACCGGGCAGGATACCCTCCTCAACGGCGGCACGGGTGGCGTTCAGGGCATCGACGAATCGGTCCTTCTTCTCACCGACCTCAACCTCGGAAGAGCCACCAACCTTGATGACAGCAACACCACCAGAGAGCTTAGCAAGACGCTCCTGGAGCTTCTCCTTCTCATACTCAGAGGTGGTAGGGTCAGCAATGACGCCACGGATCTGCTCGCATCGCTGAGCAATGGCGTCCTTGCTGCCGCTGCCGTTCAAGACAATAGTGTCCTCCTTTGTGATAGTGATAGAACCGGTAGAACCGAGCATGTCAGGGGTGGCCTTGTCAAGCTTGATATCAAGCTCATCAGTGAAGACAGTACCGTCGGTGAGGATAGCAAGATCGCCGAGGATGGACTTGCGGTTGTCACCGAAGCCAGGGGCCTTGACAGCGGCAACCTGGAGCTGGCCACGGAGCTTGTTCAGAATGCAGACAGCGAGAGCCTCACCCTCAATGTCCTCAGCAATGATAACAAGAGGTCGTCGCTGCTGGGTAGAGACCTCAAGAGCGGGGATGATGTCCTGAACAGCAGAGATCTTCTTCTCGGAGAGGAGGATAAGAGGGTTCTCAAACTCAACCTTCTGGGACTTGGTGTCGGTAATGAAGTAGGGTGAGACGAAGCCACGGTCGAATCGCATACCCTCGGTGACCTCGAGCTCATCGGCAACGGTCTTGCCCTCCTTGCAGGTGATGACACCCTCCTTGCCGACCTTCTCCATGGCGTTGGCAATCATCTGGCCGATGTGGACATCGCCGTTGGCGGAGATGGTAGCGACCTGAGCGATCTCAGCGCTGGTGGTAATATCACGCTTGTTCTTCTGGAGGAACTCGACGACGGCCTCAACAGCAGCCTGGATACCGCGGCGGAGGTCCATAGGGTTGCAGCCAGCGGCGACGTTCTTGACGGTCTCGGAGAAGATGGCACGGGCGAGAACGGTAGCGGTGGTGGTACCGTCACCGGCAACCTCGTTGGTCTTGGAAGCAACATCTTGGAGGAGCTTGGCACCGAGGTTCTCGAACTTGTCCTTGAGGCTGACAGCGCGGGCAACGGTCACACCATCTGTAATAACTTAGTTAAGAGCTTGGGAATGGTCGATTGGGCTTCTACGAACCCTTGGTGATCTTGGGAGAGCCAAAGCTGGACTCAATGAGGACGTTTCGGCCCTTAGGACCGAGAGTAGTAGCAACAGCCTTAGCGAGGGTATCGACACCAGCGAGGAGAGCAGCACGGCCCTCAACACCGAACTTGAGCTCCTATACAGTGAATTAGTATACGATTGGAATCTTGTGACGTCGTAGTATCATCATACCTTGTGAGCAAATCGGACCTGCTGGCTGAGGCTGCCAGCTCGGTACTTGGTAGCCGCTGAGGAGAGGACGGAAGCCCGAGCCCGGGTGCTCAATGCGCGCTGCATGATTGTGGAATTAGGAAGGGGTATATGGGGAGAATTACAAGCAAAGGAGAAGAAAGAGAAACGCTCGTGAGGAATTCGACCTTGGGATGTAGGACGGACGAGTCAGAGTCAGAGGAGGAGAGGGTTTAGAGTGAGGGAGACAAGAGGTTGATATGATGGCGACTGAGAAGCTCTCAAAAAAATGGAATCGTCCCCGTCGCTCGGAGTGTCGGTCTCGGCAAAACCCAGCTGCGAGGCTAGCCCAGATACGTACTAGCGCCACCGGCCATCGATTTCTACACCTTTCCAACGACGTCTGTGAGACTCGCTGCTAAATGCCCTGGAAGGCCTGAAGATGGGGCATTCGAAGGCCTGGAACTCCTATTACCGGCGCCATAGCCGAGGGCGGCATACAGAACTGGCTTTTGACGGATCACGAGCGGCTTTCGATCTCCAGACCGAGACTTTCAGTGCTTGCTCCACGGTGAACGACTCCACTGCCCGACGTTGCATGACAAATGGCCCATCTGGGGTTCGCTCATTTTCCATGGGGCTCAACGGTGTAAGCTGTCTGGACAGATCAAGTGAGGATACTGAGACTGTGTTTACAAGAGTTGTGCCATAAGGTATCCTATACTCATAAGATAAGTTGCATTGAATACAATTTTCAAAGATTGAAGTAATAGTGCTTGACGTGGTCATATAATGTCTTCCAATTGTTCAATCAGCTTGAGTTGATGAGGAATATCGGACAGACTCTCCCAGACAGAAACTCCAAGCCGAGAAAGGCAAAAGGGCAGCAACTCAATGCCTTCGGATTGGGGATATTGAAACCAACGTGGGCAGTGAATACTACCTATGTAAGTAGTTGAAGTCAAGAACAGCCGTGATATTGACAAGTGTCACATGAGTTGAGTCATCATCACGTTGGATATACTTGTACTATCCAAGTCAAAACAACCGAGCCTTGGTCAAGACTCATCAAAATGTCAAATCAATCGAAGTTCTATTTGAGTACAGTCAACTCAATGAGCAAAGCAACTGTCAATCAGACCTTGCCACTACATACATCAAATTGATCAAATGTATTCCATCCCATGACGGTGAGGTCTGCTACTACTCTGTTGCTCGTTCCCCTAATCTTTCACGAAGAGATGCGCTGGCGCTTGAACTTGCGCACCATACGGTAGAGAGATGATCGCTCACTTCGTTCGGCCCTAGCAGAACCAGCAGCGACGCCCTTCTTTTCCTGGACCTCTTTAACCGGGGCGCTGATGGGTTTGGCATCCGGCTGTGCGTTGGTGATAGCCATCTGCTGGATTTGAAGAGCTTGTTCAACGAGCTCGCGAGCTTGTTTCTGGGAAGCTTCCTCAACAGCACATCGGATGGTCTCGGGGAGTTCTTTCGACAAGTCGATGAAAAGCTGGTTGGCAGACGCGAGGGTTTGGGCGGTAGCCTGGTTGTTATAGATCTGAGGCTCGATAAGGTTACTCAAGTGAGTGACGGAAGCATTCATGACTCTGTTTTGCTGCTCTAGAGTGTCGGTCTGCTTCTTGAAGAAACGGCTGTGTTCCCGAAGGCTAGCCTTGTGATTCAGAAACATGCTGTGATGCTGCAAAAAGAGGTCATTCTGCTGGTCCGCATGTAGCTGGAAGAGGTCATTCTGCTTCTGGGTCTGGCACTGGAAGATGTCGGTCTGGTGCTGGAAGACATCGGTTTGCTGTCGCAGGAGACTGCTCTGCTGTTGAACAAGACTGTTTTGTTGCTCAGTCTGTCGCTGGAACATATTGTTCTGCTGTTGCAAAAAGGCAGTCTGCTCTTGGAAGACTTCGCCTTGTTTCTTGAGATTAGAAACGTTCATGCGGAGGGGTCCAGTGGCATCGGAAATGCCCTGCTCGATAGTATGCTCGACCATAGAGCACATGTCATCGTGAACGTCGATGAAGTCTTGCTGAGTAGGGTTAATAACCTCACGACGCTGGAGCGCAGTGTTTGAAGCGCTGTAATATCGCTGCTCAGCCTCCACGGCTTGAAGGTAGTGGTCAACTCGACGAGCGACTTCTTGATCAGTCTCACGCTTGAGAGATGCCTGACGGACCTGGATGCCGAGTGCAACTTGTTCGCGGAAGTGGATGTATGACTGAGGAGCAGGAGCAAGTTGGTTACCACGAAGGCGTCGAAGATAGATGAGCGAATTGTAGTCTTCGGCAACAGCATGGGCATCGAGAGTAGACTCGTTGGTAGGAGGAAATTCTCCGTTACGTCTGGCTTCAGCAACTTGGAGGGACATCACCTGGAGCTGACCAAAGCTGTAGACCTGGCCGTTACGCATGGTAAACGTAGAGGTAGAGTTCCAGTTGTTGTAAGGGTAGTTGGGAGTCTCGGGCCGGGAGAGGAAAGCCTCGATGGGCGACTCGGGGGGAGTGCTGTCCATGCTTGAGATGCTACGCTTGTTGGAGATGCCACGCCCAACGGAGCTGATAGTCTCAGCTGTGGTACCGCTCTCACTGGGAGCGGTGTTGCAATTGGTAACCATCTTCTCAAGATTGGCGACAACAGGAGACATGGGCTCGTAATCAGGCATTGCCATCTCAGCATCAAACTCGGAACCGCTGTCCTCAAAAGTGAAGGAGAGCGGAGTACGGGCTGGAGTAGGACCCAACATGATGAAGACTTGTCGAAAAGCAAGCAGCGAAGCTCAAAGATGAAGCAGAAGTGTTGTATGCTTTGGTATGAGCAAAGATTGAAGTGAATGTGCCTTCAGAGAATGAGCATGAGGCAGCAGAAGAAGTGCACTTTACTTACAGAAAGAGAATAAACACTCAATTTTTCTTGAATCTTCCAACAAGAATCAGAAAGGAACGAAGTCTGCGATGGAGTTCACTGATGCAAAGCAAATGAGTGTTGGAGGAAGAGTGAGAACTGATGGTGAGTGTGGGAGAGGGAAGAGAAGAGATATGGTTCCCTCCATGAGTTTAGAGGAGACCACGCATGTTCCCATTCATTAATTGACGGTACCAACTACAATAGGAAATTCTGGCAGAATTACTATTGTTCAATTGATGCTCAAGTGCGACAATAGGAGTTGCATTTATGGAGTGGGGCTTGAAGCCATCACTGGCAGTGCCTGGCAGACGGCGGGAAATGTAAAGTCAGGCCCTATTAGTGGCTACAAGGACGCAAGGAGTTTAATTGAAGGTAGTATTCGATCGAAAGTTATTGCCGGTGAGTGCCTGACATACGATGCTTACGATTTGACAGCTGAGGCTGAAAATCAGATGTAAATGGGACGGACACTCGTCAATTCTGGAGTATAAAAGGCATTACAGGCTCAAGTCACTGTAAACAGGAGAATATATAGAACCAAGTGTGATCATGCGACTTTTAAAAGCACAGATTCATTTCTTTCGTTGTTACTTGCATCTCATGAGACTATCCTCGATCCATGATCCTGATACCCCAACTCTGCGCATACGCTGTCACATCCTAATCAGATATCTAGCTGTCCATGAGATCGGCAAGACAAAATCCATGATGATGCTACTGTTCCAAGTGTTCCCTATCACCATGCACTGGGCCGTTGGATTTGGACTTAAGAATCAGAAGGGGGCGCATCTGTCGTCGCAGTTAGTAAATTCTCGTGACCAGAATATCGAGGACACATACCAGAGAGCGAGCCAGTAGAATCAGCCGAGTCTTTTTCTTCTTCCTTCTTGACCTTGTTCTTGCTAGCAGGGGTCTTGGGCTTCACATCTTCATCATCTTCAGACTCCTCCTTCTTGGCCTTACGAGGAGTAGCTCGCTTCTTGGCACTTCCGGCGCCCTCGGCTTTGGCCTTGCGCTTGGGAGTTGAGGGGACAGAGTCGGCCCCATTGCCGTTGGCGAGAGCACCAGGACGGCTGATGCCGTGGGCCTTGAGCATTCGTTCATATCGCTTCTGACTGCTGCGTGGTGAGATAGGGTTGATGATGAGGAAGAGGGAGGGTAACTTACGCAGCGGCCTTGGAGACGATGCTGAGCTCCTCGGCAACAGCCTGGAAGTCAGGCTTGGTTTGTTAGCAGCGCAACATGAGACAAAAGAGGGATCTGGACTTACTCGACCGTTGCTGGTGTGTCCGATGCAGGACACAAGGAACTTGACCTGATCCGCAGGTTCTTGCTTGGACATGATGGCGGTTGCTTGGGCTATGAGAGTGAGCGATGAGACCAAGATGAAGCCAAGTTAAAGAGTCAAGACGAAGTTCAGATGAAGGGTTTGTAAACTTACAGTGTTTGAGACTGATGTGGTCGTCTAGTGTTGTGGTGTGAGTGAGTGCGATGATCAGGCACAAAACCGAGATGGTGAGAGGTTGAAAGAAACTATTCGGGAGAGACAAGACAGGACGAGTCTATGTTTGCTTGGAGTAAACAGAGCAGGGAGAAAAGCAAAGAGGGACTAGAGGGCAGATGTGGCAGCAGGCCACACTTATTGTGGGCAAATATTGACATCAGACGAAGCGGCCCTAACCAAACAGCACGAGAAATACTGTTTGTGCATTCGCCAGGCAACTAAGCCCTGTGGCAACTGAGGCTCAACTGCTGTAGAGCCATTCCCGCTTGACAGTGTTGCCAGCTGCCAGCTTGATTCCCCGGCACAAACACCACCCAAGATTCAATACTGCACATGGGCATTGCTACAGACTTGGTTTGACATAATGAGTATACTGAGGCTTCTTCGACGATCTTGATCTATGAATATAGAAACGATAGAGAAATCGTAAAAATTACAATATTCAGGGGTAGGCCAACCTGGCAACCAAGTCATAGAGAACAAACCCAGGCCAGCGATAAATTTGCACACAGATGTGGATGGAAAGGAACCAGTATTCAAGCTCGCGCTGCCATGCCAATTATGGTCTGCGAAGATTCCATCCCAGCTTTTGATGTTGCAGTGCCACTCCACCTCTCGTCCACTCTCTCGCTCGCACAAGAAGAGTGGATGAGAATTCATTCTACAGATTCTGATCAGAACCTCGAATCACATTATAGCCCAAGATTAATTAGATGTGTCTCAATGTCTCAATTTCATTCCAGTGATGCCTCCAGATATTGACTAGCCAGATCCTTTCAGTATTACCCCTAGACTTAATATGAGGTTCTCATGAATCTTCCAAGCATAGTCGACAATACGGTGTCCTCGCTCCCATCATTTCATCCATTAGTTGGTGTCGTCATCTTCAACCTCAGCCTTGATCTCCTTCTTCTCCTCCGACTGAGCTTCCTCCTTGACTTCCTCTTCATCCTCATCGACCTTCTTAGCGGATTTCTTGGAAGGGCTGCGAGTAGCGTTGGTCTTTCTTGGCTTTCTGACAGCAGCAGGAGACTTTCTTGGGCTAGAAGTTGAAGCCGAAGCCTTGCGAGGACTGGGACCAGCTCCAGCGCCATCGCTGCGCCAGCCATGACGGACGGACATCTGACGGAAGCGCTCTTTGGCGCACTTGGCGTCCTTGAGGCTGACTGTGTTGGCAACAGCATCCCAGTCGGCGTCAGGCTTTTGGGTCATATTGTCGAAGATAGCCTTGATGAATCGGAGCTCGCCATCAGTGAGGCCGATGGGGGAGCCATCCTGGTCGGCACTCTTCTTGGGAGGCATGATGATTGATCTGTGGTGAGGTTAGAGATGATCGTGAAGATATAATATTAGAAAAGTGACACACTGGTTGAATGTTTGGAAGATGTTATTTGTGAAAAGTATCAAGCTTGTCAAGCAATGAAAGTTGGTTGCTGCGTGTTGGCAGAGGAGTGTGGTGGAGGAGGAAAGGTTGGGAGGAGAAGGGTGGGACGGTGGATTTATATGCTGGGCGACTACAGTGAAAATCCCAGGGCTTCGGCAGGCCTATGTGCGCCATAGTGAGGACAATAGGGTGAATTTTGGCGAGTTGGGTAGGTGAAGTGAATGTGACAATAGCTTGCAGTGCCAGGGCATATGCAGCGAGAAGGGCCAAAGTCCACAGCTCGCACACTGCACACAAAAGAGAATGGATAATTCTGGATCCCATTGGGTGTATCTATGGATTACAACTAGCAGCTTCATCTTTGGCACTGCATGATATCTTCATTTGAGCTCGGGGCCTCCAGCCTGACACTCCTCAACTGCCACTCGGGTTGTGAGGATATATCACTACAACTTGTTTAAGGCGGATCACCAATACTTGCAATGAATGTGAGATTTGCTAGAATTTTGACTTGATTGTGCTGCCGTCATACTTGGCTTGCGGTAACATGTTGCTGTAGCTAAGTCCTCGGGTCGTATATCCACACTGAATGCCCCAACTCTGACTATAAACAACCATTACAGATTGTAGTCTCGATATGAAAAGCCCAAAACATTCTCTCAACTGTAGAATTACTGCTGAAAGAAGGGGAAGTTGGCAGGATCGATATCATCGTCCCCAAGGTCTTCTTTCTCCGGAGTCTTTTCCATCTCACGGTCCTCAGCCTTGATGCCGGCCTTGACCAGCTCGTCCTCATCTTCGTCGTGTAGGAGGACAGCCTCAGCCTCTTTCTTGACCTTTGATTTGCCCTTGCCGCTACGGGGAGTCTTGGCGACTCGAGCGCCAGCGGTCTTCTTGGGAGTTGTGGGACCGCGGCTGGGAGCAGTAGTCTCAGTAGAGATACCGAGCTTACGCTTAACCTGGCCGAAGCGAACCTGTGATTTTTGAGTCAGTATATTAATTCGGATGGTAGAGTTGATCAGGAGATGATATGCGGCGGCATGGGCAAAGGAGGAAGATGGCAACTCACCTTGGCGACATCGGCATTCTTGAATCCAGCCTCAGAGGCGACAGCGTTCCAGTCAACGTCAGCCTTGTTTCGGGTGTGCTTGACAATGCTGAAGAAAAGCATGGCTTCGGCGGCAGTGGGCTCTTTCTTATTGTTGTCGGCCATGGTAGCGTCGTACTGTGAATGGCATTAGTCTGAATACTATTAACACCTCAGGTAAGTGGCAGGTAACTCTTACAGTTGTTTTGAAAGTGAAATGGGGTGTGTTTGGTTGTTGAGTGTTGATAAAACGGACAAAGTACAAAGCAAGGCTGGTGTGGAGGAGATGAATCTGTGCGCGGAGGAGTGATAGAAATTTAGGCCTAGATCTAGGGGAAGAAGAAATCAGAAATTTAGAAAAGTTTAGGAGCTTTAGTAAATGTGTGATCAGTGTTCTGCTATAAGGGATAAGTTGAGAGAGCTAGTGGGTACACCGAATAACTGCAGCGCATTATAAGGGCGAGAACTTGCTCCTGAGACTGAAGCCTATGGTTCTCTTTTTACTGTAGTTGTGCTGTTAGTGAGGTTTGTCTCTGTTTGGCACTGCTTCTGAGGAGCTATGCCACTGCCAAGTGTAAGTCAGATTAACGAGCTTTTGTCAAATCAGAACACCAATATCACTAGACTCGTATGTAGCTGATATGGTCGATACGATATGAGTATGGGCACGTGCTGTGTATGAATCGATAAATGATTCTCTCAATTAGACTGCGAGTAGAAACGCTATTGTACAACTTCCAGAGCAATATATAAGTTTCAGTAAAGCAGGCTTCCAGTGACTAGCATTCTTTTCATCCTTAAATTGATGTCGATCCTAGTAGACTGATGATAATCGTCTTTGTTGGATCAAAGTTGGAAATTGTGTAAAACAGAACCCTGATAGTAGGACATAGGAAAAGCAACCATATCGAAGAAGCAATTGTCATTAATTCATAAAGCAAACGCAGTCTAGCAAATCACCATTTTGTACACAAGCAACCCTCTATCCGTGGGGTTTCCATGCTTTCCGTGTGGGTATTAAAAAGAAGTGTCGTTGAAATGGTCAGGCCAGTCAGAGCTGCAATCTTGCATGGGAGGAGCGCCATTGAGATCAAGGGCAGCTGGGCTCTGTGCATCGCCGAGAGCCGAATTGTAAGATGTCTCATTGCAGGCGGCGTCAAACGTATGAAAATGGGACTGCCCCATGGTCATGAAGTCATGGATCGCTGGTTGGGCCATGAAGTCAGGGGGGCAATCCATCGAAGGACCAAATCCATTTCGCTGTCTCGTGTCTTCGAGTGAAGCAGGGTTTATGGAGAGCCCTTGTTGCATATCATCACTGCAAGGGGTGAGGAATCGAGAACTGCAACCAAAGTCGTCCAAGTTGTCGTTGAGGAAAGGGGAGGAAGTAGAGGCGGGAGAGAACTGTGCCATGTATGCATGTTGGTTCTGTTCTTGCTTGATGATAGGACTCTGGCGAACCTGAGCATACGATGAGACGCTCGAACTTGACTCAGAGTTCACGATGCTGTTCTTCTTGGGCTGTTGCGTCTTCCTTGCCTTCGTCACCCGAGACTTGTCTGTAGGGTCGGCAGGACGAGTTCTCTTCTGTGGTTGAGTGCCAAGGACTGTGGTTTTGAAACGAGCAAAGCGCATCCTTGCAGCATGTCCATTTGTGATGGGTTCGATGAGAACAGGGTCTGAGGCGACTTGATTCCAGTCGATCTAGGGTTGCCGCCGTTAGGAGGAGAAGCAGAGCAACGTTCATGATAGAATAAACTCACGTCTTTAAGGTTCTTCTGGTTCAAAATGGCAAGAAGAAACCGAGCCATGGCGTTCTCGCTGTTGGGAGCCATCGTAGATAGACTTGATTGGTGTCAAGGGGAGATGGGGAGAGGAAGTGGCTTGTGGCGGTGGAGATAAGGCTGTCCAAGGAGGCAGAATGAGGAGAAGTGGAAGGAAGGATATATAGATTAGAACATGAAGTGGAAACTTTAGGCAGCTTTGGCTGATGGATGCCTTATGTGAGCGTGAATTAGCTCTTCGGGATGAGTATAATGACCGAATAAGGCTGGACGTTTTCAGATCAAGTTGATTCGATGGAGTCACTGTTATCGTGAAACCTAATGCCGTGAATTCGATGAGGGAATCGGCGAGGCTGATGCACACTCAGATACAGATCGAGTGGACGAAAAGAGTTATTGATGAGTGGAATAAACGGTGTGGCAGACGTTGAGGGTTTTCTGGCCAACGGGACGGACGAGGCGGGAATAGAACAGGCCAAGATAGTGATCTCGGAGGAAAACCCGTCGTTGAAGAGGAGGGTCAGCTGAGCGAAAAGTCTTTTATGAATGCATATGGTGTACGGATTGCCTTTTGAGTGCAAAGTTTGGAGTTGATGAAGAATGTGAATGACACGATGCAAAGGTGATGTGGCACGAGGGCGCAAAGAGGCAGAAAGAGGCAAGCGGAGGAGGAAAGAGATGGAAAGAAGGAAAACAGGAAGGGATCCGTATTATATGTAGGTACCTAGGCAGATAGTAGTGCCTACTAACTTATGAGTCGTCTGGCCTGTCTGCTGAGATCCAATCCAACCTAAATGTGATGCCACACACACCAACTTACATCCATCCATATACATACACCTACACACCTCCTGTCCCGTCTCTGTGGGGGACTAAAACCAGGCAGATACAGGGGGTCCCGAGCATCCCCGTACAGGCACAGCATGGATCGTGCAAATGTGCCGTAATGCGCTGCGCAAGCCATTGAGAGAAAATGTCTGAGAGTGCTACAATCCATGATGCAGACAATGCTCCATAGTTGCCTGTTCCTCCTGTCGGATCCAGGCGATCCCTCCCGTTGATGGAAATTGGGGCGCGACGAGGGGCTACGGTCTGCACGAACACCGCGTAAAGTGGTTGCTGACCCCCCGCTAAACCCACTAAATTTGAGTCTAAGACCGCCGGGCCCCAGCGCACCATGGCCCCTGTCTCCAGGGCAGGGTGTGCTGCAGTCACCACAGTTCAGCGGTGCCGCAGGTTCCATGGAAGAATTGTTTCCAGATGAGATCTCAAAAGGAGGGGGAAAAACATGATTGATCAATTGAGACAATGGTTATCTCACTCTCAACTTGAGTTCATTTGAGACTGGAATGTTCAAGTTTAAGTGGTTTTGCTCAAAACCGGTCTAGTTAGCTGATCTTCCCCTCTTTCTTCACTCTTTTAATTCTCGTAAGCTGAAGGTTAGTAGCCAGCCAGCGGCAATTGACAAAAGACAAGTTTTCTAGATTGACACATAAGGACAAGCTAAAGCATACCCGGGCAGGGATTACAAGCCTAGGAATGGGTGAAACCACAAAGTGTGACTCATTGCGCGGGTCACCGACGAATGGTCAATAGCACATTGGGCTACAACATGCAGCAACGCAGGGGGAAAGCGACAGAGGACCGGGTTGGGCGACTTGGCGATCCATGGCGATAGATATCCTGTTCAGACGGCCTCGTGGTAGTTATACAGGCAACCATTCAATTGGTTAGAGGGATGAATTGAGCTTGAGCTCAAACTTGTGGTGGTGTGCAGCAAGCTCAAACTGGATGCATGTTCAAGCAGACTGACTACCTTACTTGTGATGAGACGAGAGACATCAGAAAGAGCAAGGATCGGGGTCTCGAGGCTCAAGAATGAAAGAAATTGCAGCATGCAGCCGATCCGCCGAGGTTTGCTTTGCCTGTTTGCCTCTTGACGCTCAGCTGAGGGGTGTAGCCTAGAAAAAAGTTGATGGTCGCAATCCGTCACGATGAAGATGAAAAGCAGCAATTCAACAACCGCAAGAGCTTTGGAAGTCAGAAAAATTCTCGAGTATATAAAATGTAGCTGAAACATTCATTGCTAACAATTATGAGAGCTTTCATGGTCGTGTATAGCCTTCAAATCAATGTCTGGCCGTTATGGAGGGCATGAGATGAAGTGGGTGGGAGACGCGACGGGCGCGCAGCTGGTGGGACCTTGCTCAGACTCATCAGGACAGGAAATGGGAACGAAAGCACGTGAGGGAACCTCGTAACTTGTCTCCACTTTCAAGTCATCTTTTCTTGTCCCCCCTGAAATCCCTTGCTTCACTTTGTGGCGCAGGAGGTCCGTTACCAGATGATCTAACGCTGAGCTTGACTAATCCTCTTTCGGTAACCGTTTGTTTACGTTGGCATAATTGGGTTGTCAATGTGATTTGCTGGTCTTTCTTTATCAGGTTGGCTTGTTGAATCATTGGGACCCTGGCTTTGCCATCACCAACCCCAGAAGACCATATGATATACATGTTTTGCTTGTCGTTCTCAAAAGCTGATTCAGTCTACCATTTTGAGTTGGTATGAAACTGAGGTACATTGTAACCAAACAAGTCAAGAGAAAGGACTGTTGCCCAACAACTTTTGGACTCGACATTGTGCAAATCTAAGCGAGCAGTCGAAAAAGCAAAAATACATAATTAGATAGAACATCATCATCATACAAGTAGTAGAAAAAGTAATGCTCTCGAGTTCTCAGCCAATGAATCTCGATTGATAGGATAGGTACCTAAGGTACGCTCTCGACGGAAACAATATTCATCCGGATCCGAAGTATCCTTTGTTCTCTCCCATCCCCGGGTAATGGATGCCAAGAAGAAGCTTGGACCATCATTATCCCCCCCCAACCTCGCGCCTCAGCGGGCTCCCCATTCCCTTAGCAATTTCTACCTACCTACACTATCAATTTTCCCATTGATCCAGCCGTTGCCTTAACAGCGTCTAACCATCTACAGTCGCGTTGCCGCCTTGTAACCCATCAATCTTTGTCACGTCGACAATTGCTCTATTTCCGTTGGACTCAGCATGAATAGTAAAAATTGGAATGACAGAGCTGACAAAGACTTGTTCTTTACTATTCTCTCTGTCAAAAACATTGGCGTCATAAGCGGCTCAGAATGGACCACCATTGGTAACCATATGAGAAGCTTGGGCTATGGCTTCACCAATGAAGGCTGCCGGTGAGTACTTGTATCTTTATATTGTCACACTTGCCTATACTCAATGACTTTGCCGTTCTTCATAACGTTATCATCATTTGCTTACCACGATGTATATTTCGTGCTGGTGGTCGTTACGCGTCAAGTTGGCTTATACCTGAGTCGTTCCGTTTACATCCACTTATTGTCACACAACACATACTCAACTCACCTCATTTATACAAATAACCCTACTGAACTCTGTCCAACCTCTCAAATAACACAGAACTAACATGTATCTAGACAACATTTTCAGGGGCTTCGCAGAGCTCAGAATAAAGCAGAGACACCCGGACCTAACGGCGACATTGTACGCAGGAATGATCCGACTATGAATCCCATCACCCGTCGTCCTGGTCCCGGAAGAGGTCGGCCCAGGAAACAGCCTCCTGTTCCTGTTCCTGTCCCAGGAGCTGGAGAAATTCCCACCGATCAGCCCATGCCAGTTGGTATCGCTCCTGGACCCAACCCCATATCTCCCTACCCCCATCCTCATCCTCATCCTCAGGCAGTCCAATCTTATGGTGTGCCTCCTGGCAATCATCAAGCTGGGGCTCATGTACCAGCTCAACCTGCTGCACAGCCTGGCAACATCTCTCCTGCGATTCCTACTTCACAAGTTCCTCCCCCCAGCAACGTACCTCATGTTCAGGGTCCGATAACTTACCCAAGTCCCCCTCGTGCCCCTGACACTCCTCAGGCGCCTGCTCATCTTCATCCTCTCCAGCATGCACCATCCGGCCAACCTAGCCAACAGCCTCAACCCGAGCAGCAACCTCCGCCTAGCCAACCGCTCCAGTCAGAGTTTCAACCTCTACCAGATCAACAGGGCGAACCTGAACAGGCTCCACAGCCAATTGCAGAGACTCAACCAGAGCAGGAAGACTCAACTGAATACCAATCTCAGGGTGTTTCCCAGGAAGCTCCTCAGGAGGCCCGTGAAGCAACCGATGCAAGTGCTGCATCTCAACATGCACCAGTTGAACAGAACGATGAGGACTCTCAAGCTGCTTTAACCTCGGAGCCTCTGCAACATCCCAACGAAGATATCGATGCTGATGGCGACGCTGATGGTGACGTCGATGGTGACGCCGATGGTGACGCTGACGCTGACGGCGAAGCGGATATTGATAATGATGAGCCGGCCGCTAAACGGCCACGGTTAAGCTCGCCTGAACCCCCTAAGGATACCGATATGGATGATGAAGCTGTGTTGGCCCTGGCAGCTCATAATGGGTCGACAGACTTTGCTTCCGAGTAAGTATTTATGAATATTTTCCATCAATGGTCTGTCAACTAATTCTCTTCAGTTTTGCTACTTACGGTGAGGCATAGCAACCGACTTTGCATGTAGAACAACATTGATACCACGGGCATTGGCGTTAAAGACTAGGGATTTCTTGAATGGCCTTTGCATTTGCAAGGGATGGGATAGAGATAAGCGAGCGAGGATTATGTTTTTGCAGAAAGACAATATTGGTGCGTGTATAATATGAAAACAAAAGAGCTGAGATTTGGCTAGCAGAAGAAAGAGCCGGAGTCTCTTGGTCGAGATGTACATCATTTCTCTCGGTCATGGGGAAAGTTTAGTAGTAGATAGGACAGTAACAATGCCAAACTTGTAGAGTGTTTCTATTGTCACTGAGGTCCGCAGTGCGAGGCAGTGCCTGAGACGCAGGTTTCGAGTCACTACTGTGGTGCTCGTACTGGAACAATGACGACCGCTACTTACAGAGTATCTCTGCGCTGTAAGTTTCATTGTTCTCTTTGGGAATATAAATTCATCTCGTGATCGGCTCTACCCAGCTTTCTTCACTTCCCACCACCATCACCGTTGACATCTGGACCCCTTTCCACATCTTCAACCTCAATTCCACCGAATCAATCAACGACAAACGATCTTCATCATGCCTGGAAAAGCGAGCGACTGGGACAACGCCGAGTTCCTCCTCGATCTCGTCGTTGGCCTCTACACTGGTGCTCAGGCCAGCGGGGGCTTGACTCCTCCGGTCAAGTCGTCTATTGAAGAGTATATCAAGGGGCGCGGATATACCACCTCTTTTGACGCTGTTCGGTAGGTGCTGACATTTCCTTGATCTCTCGTTTGCGTTTCTGCTTTGATTTTGATCGTTGAAGTATCTTGTTGCTGTGCTGCGCTTGAAGTGATTCACTTTGAGGTTATGCGACGCTATTCACATTTTTGTGCAAACATGGCCTCACTTTTCACTCCTCTATTCTAAGCCTTAGGGCTAAGTGAATACAAATATCCTAACGGGGGATATCATCCTCTGTTGCTTCATCTTCTCGTCTCCTCAACTTCTCAACAACACTGAGCAAACTGCGTTCTTCTTCATCAACATCCTCAAAAGCCCCCTTCTCTATCCTTTCCATATCGTCGTCATCACCATGGCCAAACGTCAAGTCATGCAATGGGATGCCAACGTCCACGAAGATATCCTGATCAGTCTCTTTCAGCACATCAAGCCAAGTGCTGAAGACTGGAGTAACGTCATGGGTGATCTCCAGCAAAAGGGCTACACTTTCACTGAGGGCGCTCTTCGGTACGATTTCTGACTCCGGCCTCTTTTTTCCCGTTACATATTGGTCACTGTTGTCTTCCTATCCCCCACTTTCATTCATCTCAACCTCCCCTCTCTTCTAACCTCTTCATCCTCTCTCTCATTTCTCCTTTTCCCTTCTCACATTTCAGACAATTCTTCTCTGAACCACTTCTCATCTCTTCCTGTCTCTTCATTCAACATCTGTCATCCATAATTCTCTTCCCAAACAAACAAACATATAAGCCCTTCCCCTTCATCAAATCATCCATCATCACCGTCATGGCTCCCCGCGCTCCTGCTGGTGCTGGTGCTGGTGCTGGTAAACCTACTCGAGGCTGGGATGCGGCCTCGCATGAGGATCTACTCCTCGCTCTTCTCGAAGAGATCAAGCCGAACAAGGCTGACCTTACCAACGTCGCCGAGAAGATGCGCAGCAAGGGCTACTCCTACTCCTACGACGCGATCAAGTACTTGTCTTTCTGTCTTTTGCGCACAGTCTCATCAAAGGACAGCAGCTAACATGTTTGTCTTTGTCTTTATAGTCAGCACGTCCAGAAGCTGCGCAAGAACCGCGACACCGCCGCCATCCAGAACTCTGGTGGCTCCGAGAATGGTACTCCTCGCAAGCGCGCTGCTGGCACCAAGACGCCCGCGAAGCGTGCTCCTTCCAAACGCAAGGCCACCAAGTCGACTTCCGTCGTCGACGAGGACGAGGATCTTGAGGATGAGAAGATGCAACTGAAGATGGAGACGGACGACATGGAGGAGGAACTCATGTCCCCCAAGGGCGCTAAGCGTACTAAGTATGTTGGAAATCACCAAGTCAATTTCCAGGTTCCTTACTAACTGTCTTATAGGTCCGAGCCCGAGGACGAGGTCACCGTCGGTGAGATCTAGGTCCGGATTTCTTCCACCTTGTGAGTCGATGTCCAAATACTTTCACATATGTTCTCAGCTAACGGAAAATTAGGCTAGCTTCCACGGTCAAGGCGTTTGGAAGTTGAGTCTTTGACGGATGATGAACATTGGAGTGGTGGTCAACAGGCTTTTGCCTATCGCAGAGAAATAGGGGTATAACTAGGCTAGGATGATTTCCATGTGCCTTGGATGTTACGATGAGAGATTTTCCATTTGAGGGCAATATTACGAGCATGTCTCTGCGATGAATTGAAAGATACCACCCGTCCTTTCTTCTTTTTTGTGTAGTTTGTTGTAATATCGTGAAGTGTTGATGCACATGTCGCGAACATCCCTTGCGCATCTACATTTTTACTGAGTATTCATCAAAACCTCCTCTGGTGTTCATCAACAGTTCTACGAGTATTGACCAAGTATACATAGTATGCTTACCAAGTGCTTCTGATCCATGCCTGTCGAGTACTCTCCTTGTTTGATCCCGATTCTCGTGACTATTGCCATGGGATGCTGCAAATTTGAACTCTACTGTATATGCGATATTTGTAAATACGTAAGTTAAAAAGTCCTCTAGATGTATCAGTATCAGAATGATCTTAACTGCGTGGCTGTGTTGGTGTCGTCGGTCATTTGGTTACTAGGCAGATGAATCAAGCGCTTCCACCAGTTGCACGGCCACACGCAGCCTATATGCCCCAAGATATCTATCTCTCTTTTCCTTTCACTGAGACTTTTCTACCCTCTGACCTTTTTCCATTCACTCTTCAGAATCGCTCTTCTTCTTCCATCCACCACTCTTCCATCTTTCCCCTCCACACTTTTCATCCACTCTTCTTCTCCTTAGATACTGCATCTCCATCCCTCATCCCCAGGGCAACATCCTTTTCTCTACATCAAAACATTGTCTCATCTACTACAATGCCTCCCTCTGAGAAGAAGTGGGATGCCAACGCTGAGCGTGACCTGTGCGTCGCAGTGATCATGGGTGCTCAGGACGGTGAGCGCATGCGCTTCAACTGGCCAAAGGTCCATGCCTCGATGGCAGCCCTGGGTTATTCCTTTACTAAGGACGCCATCTCGTGAGTCTCGCCATTATTTCTCATATGTTTCTCATGTCTCTATCATATTGTCTTCCCCTTCGGCTCCTTGAGCCTCCGACCAATAGCCATATCTAGCATGTCCAAATACTTACCAGCAACAGTCAGCATTTCAGCAAGTCCATCATGCGCGACTTCAAGGGTCGACATGGTGATGCTCCCGCCAGTACTCCTACCGCTACGCCCAAGAAGGCTGCTACCCGCCGTAAGCGATCTACTCCTGCTAAGAAGAAGATCGAGAACTTGGACGAGGAGGACGATGATGCAGAGACCATGGTCGGATCTCCTGTTCACAAGAAGATGAAGCACAAGAACGAGGACGATGACGAGGATCACAAGACATCCGTTGGTATCCAGGGCAGACCTGGGGGCAGGTATGTTCGACGGGTACACATGTCCTAATACAAATACTGATCTACTCATAGCCTTTCTCCTGCTGAGAAGGAAGCCAAGTTTGAGAACTGGCTTGCCAATGTTGACGGCGCTTAGACATTGCTGCAACTCTATCATGAAAGGATAGATATCTGAAGGGCTGATAATATCGAGGCTTTAGATGCTATTGATAGGGGGCGAGATAATAGGGGGAGATTTACAGCCCTTGAGAACTGGATTGATAGCCCTCGCAACATGAAATTCACTTTGATTCCCTACTGCGCATCTCACCTGTGCACAGATAGTTCCCATGCAATACGCCAGCCCTCTTCTGCTTCTCGTAAAGGCTTCTCACGGAGGAATCCTCATTGCGATTTTCTGCTCAGGGATGCTCACTGGTTGTCCACCTATAGCCACTCTTTTCTCAAATCCAATAGTTTCCAGTTTGCATAACTTCCGAGAAGGTAAGGCCAATTCTTCTATACTCACCTTGTGAAGGCTTTGGATGTTAGATCGATAAGGTGTCATGTATTTGTCCTACGCGATGTCACTTCATGAAGGATTCCTACCCAATTTCCTGTATCGCTTGATGAACTGTATTCAAGACCAACGTTTCTTGTTTCTAGATTTTGAATGTACGTAGTCTCTTAAGTTCATCGTGTGGGTTTTTAGAATGGCAATGAAATAGTCATACACATGCGGATGTCCTGCGGCTCGTGATTCGTGTATCAACACGCAATGGCATGGTTCCTAGTGTATCTCCGTATCTCATATCGTATGTTTCTTGTTCGTTGTCTGCGAGTGAATGCCAGAAGATGGAGACCAAAGGGAGTTTCTCAATAACAAGAAAAAGGGCAGCGAGTAATCATTTACCGCAAGTCAAACATCTCATGGTGTAAATTCATTACTCCAATCACACGAGACTTGCATCTAACATGTGGTTATGTTTATTTATTCGTGTTGACATCAGTCACTCACATGGGCATCAATGACAGACTAGGTACCCAGTATAAGTCGAACCAAGCCCTAAATCACGTTGCCTACCGCCCAAACGCCAGTCCAATTCATTGCAGTGTCCTTGTTCATCGTGGACGTCGACCGTCGAGTCTATTTCCTTCGCTGGTACCCTTCTTCTCGGGGGCCTTGGTCTTGTCGTCTCCTTCTCCCTTTCTCTTAACGGCACCTCGAAGTGTCTGGCCTTGACCAGCAAAGTGAGGCCTGTTGGCGTTCTCCTTCTCCTCTTCCTTATCGGCGTCCGTCTTGACTGGCTTGATCTCGTATCCGAAGAAAAGCTTGTTGGGTGGTAGACGGAGAGCTGCCGGAGCACCATCACGCCTCCTAGGCATTCCTGGAATCTCCACCGTAGGAACCGGAGTAGCTGGCTTGGGTGTTGGAGCCTTGCTGCCCTTCTTGGCAAGCTTTTGACCCTCTCCGAGGAAGTTTGTCACATTGCTTGTCACTGATGGAGCAATGGCGCTGTAGTTGATGGCTTGCGCCATGGTTCCTTGGTTGTGTAGCAGGCCTCCAGCAGGAACACCACCTCGTGTACTTCTTGGAGTGCTGGTTCCGCTCTGGCGCTCAGGTTCGACGTAGCCAACTGGGGGCGCGAATTCTACTGACACGTCGGTCTCGATCATACTGACTCCCATCTTGTCCGTCTCGGGCTTGACGTCGAGAACGGCCACATCATAGACTTCATCGTTGTAGGCGAAATTGAAGACATCACCCTTGGTCAGGGTGGCAAAATTGCGGAAAGCCTTCTCCAACACTGCCTTGGGATCACTAATCTCAAGGAAGTTGACGGATTGAGGCTGTAGCTTGACCATCTTGGCCAGCTCCAACGATGTGGTACGGACCTGGATCATGTCGCCAACGTCCATGCCGAGAGTTTCCATCATCTAGTGAGTGTTAGTAACAAGACCTTTCAATAGTACAGCGTCTCCTCATACCCATTGAGGAATGTATGCTCGGCCTTCCTCCGCAATAAACTCCAGCACACCCGCATGCGAGTGTCTGCCTTTCTCTCCGTTGATCAACTCCATGAGCAAAGGCCACTGCACATGAAGCTTAGACACCTTATCGAGAGCGGATGGTGGCAGAATTATCTTGGAACCGTAGTTGAGTTCTGGCCGTTCAGCTCCGGGAGCCATGACTAGAGGATAGCATCGATAGTACTCGTCGAATCGTTGCACAATGGGTCGTCGTCCATGGCGGGCCATGTTGTAGAGGTGGTCCGGGTTGGCGGGATCAAACCCACCTCCGAAGCCTGAATACTGTGTGTTTCTTAGCGAACCTATTTATAAGACAAGGCAGGATGGCTTACCATGGCGACAATAGTTTGTTAGTACGCAGTCGATTTAGAGATGTCGTCGTGGGTGCAGGACTTGAAGATATAGGCGGTCAGGAAGTAACTCGGCCGTCTTGAGAATATGCTCTGCTTTCTCGCGCTTCTGAGAAGAAACTTGCGTCTTAAGTAGTCGGGGGGAGAGGGGCGGTGATTCAAAGTTTCGAGGTTGAAATGTTAATAGGATGAGCTTCCATCAATGTTCGTTGAAGATCCAAAGCCACAAGTAACGTGGGGCGCGGGGAGGCTACAGAGGCAGCTCTTGATGACGCAGTTTGGTTTGTCAGGGACTCGGGCAAGGACACTACGGGGTAGGTAATACCATTTAGCTTAATAAGGCACCTCACTTGTTTTTAAAATATTTGATTCCACACTCAAGAAAACTCTGATAAGTACTCAAACACATGTGATACTGGATTAAAGCCGTGTTATTGCTATTGTATGTACTGCCGATTGTCCTTAAGACAGGTACTTGGTAAGGCACTGAATGTCCTCCTAAGTTCAGGTACCTGTCAACTAACATCAGCTTAGTGGAGCTGATTGCCCCAACCAGAATAGCGAGTTCCGGAACCCATGCACAGAAGTCTAAAACATACATATAAGCTCCATCAAGCTTTCTTCATCATTTCACTTTGCGTGTCCAATTCAAGCAATCATCATTTTTAATACTATCCTGCCAAACCTCATACTCTTGGCACTCAACAAATTAATCAATAGTGGCCATGGCGTCACGATATTCGGCAGCGCGCCCGAAGCGCGACGGCGAGAACTTTGCGCGTACCCATCACAACGAAGACAGCGGAGATTCTAAGAGAGTCAAGTTTGACGTCCGAAATCCCTCCACGCTTGCGCCTGACGCGCGCGAAGAAGATGCTATCCTCGATGCCGATGTCATTGGTGTATCGGGAGCTACGAAACGTGGAGCTGTCAACCTCGATGGTTACGATAGTGATTCAGATAACGAAACCTTCAATGCACGCGCCGAGAACCGCAAGCGAGGCAAAGTCGACATCCTTGAGCAGCTCGACAATTACGACGCCACCAATCCTGACTCTGCAGCTCCGGGTACTGCGGCCGGTGATGATGACGACGACGACATGTTTGCTGCGGACGATGCTGATGGGGAAAAGGAGATCCCCGAGGAGGGAGACTTCGATAAGAATGGTCGCAAGAAGGACAAAGTTCGGTTCCTAGATGCGGATAAAATCGATGGCGTGGATAACACCAGCAGAGACAAGGGAGGCATCCGACTCGACGATGAAAGCAGCGACGATGAGGCAGACGTAGACCTAGCCATACAAGAAGAGGGCATCGATGAAGAAGTCGGGGCTGGAGGTCTCAAGAAGAACGCCCCCAAAGTCGAAGCATTCAACCTGAAGCAAGAAATGGAAGAGGGTCAATTCGACCAAGACGGCAACTACGTTCGCAAAGGTGGCGACCCTGATGCCGTACACGACAACTGGTTGGAAGGTCTCAGCAAGAAGGAGATGAGAAAGGCAGCCGCCGCGCATGAGAAGCGCGAGGCTGAGGCACGAAAGCAACGCCTAGAGGATGACGAGGTCCTCGTGTCAGATTTGCTCAAGACTCTGATACTCAATCTCGAGCGCGCTGAGACGCCACTCGAGGCTCTAGCCCGACTCGGCAAAAAGCAAACAAAACCTAAAAAGATCCCGAAGTGGAAGCTCAAGAAAATGAACAAGGGTGCTGAAGGCATGGAGGTTGATGGCGGTGAGAACATTGAGGATGCGGAGCAAAAGAAGATCAAGGCATCAATTGATGCCATCACAGAAGCTGCAGATAAGCTGTTAAGCCGGGATCATGAGGAGATTTACGAACAAGAGAGAGAGCTCCTCGTCCGAGAATATCGTAAGGAGACAGGAGAGGATTGGGTGGAACCAGAAGCTTCAGGGACAAACCAGGATGAGCAGGCGGCGGTGAAGCCGGGAACAATGTGGGAGTTCCGATGGATAGATGGACGCGATGGAAACGACAGTCAAGGGCCATATGACGGGGCCACAATGAAGGCGTGGAAGGATGCTGGGTACTTCCCAGAGGGCGCGGTCGAGTTCCGAGCGGTTGAGGAGAGCCGCGAGTGGTCTTTACATGTTGATGCTTTTGAGTGAAGGCATTACAATGGGATGGGATATCAGCCGAGAAACAAACTTAAGGTAGTGCGGGCTGAACAGATACCTGGTGTGATCCGGCCCCTGTCTCTATCGCAGAATGATAGGCAACGAGCGAGTCTCAGCTTAAAAGGGCACCTGCAGCGGTCTTTCCCGTGTTCCGGAGATGGACATCCGCTGGCTCATGTTCTTGTGTATGGATGCTCTTACAACCAGTCAAATGTGTACAGGGCCAAGAACAAAACGGGCTGTAAGTGGGCGTTTCAACCCCGACGACATGATGGTGAGTGGATCCCGTTTCACGTCAACTACTTACAGCCTGCATGGGGAAAGACTGCATGGCACAGATAGCTTCGGGTCTGTGGCTCCGAGTCTGAAGACAATATTGAAAATCGAGTTATCTTAGATGGTCACAGCATCTGCACCTTGGAGGAAGTGCGCGATGATCATGAGGGCCCGACTAGGCTTGGCCGCTGACTGGGATATGTTTCCATAAAGGTCAGTGGTCAAGAATCATGATGGCGCATGATGGTGCCGCGGGAAGATGACGAAAGAGGGAAGCTAAATGCCAAAAAGACCATCAAAGGGTTGTAAAGACCCAGGATAGATGGACATGATAGGGCATAATGTGGCAGGTCGTTCCTGGGGATCCCGAAGTGCGCCGGGAACGGGTGAGGCCGGGCGAGTGGGATATCGAAAAAAGAGGCTGAAAAGCCGGGGCAGGGAGTATGGAGTAAGATAATGGAGACATCTGGGGAGAATGATGGGGTTGTATGGGGTTATACGGAGGGACGGGCGAGGTTGGAACCTACCATGTGCCCTGGCATGCGAGGCTTGAGCCGATCCAAGCCCGTGATCCCGTGATGCTCCGGTACGTGGAGCGGGAGCCGAGGCGGCAGCTGTAGCCGCAACCGAACGGTCAAGCACCGAGGGAGCAGGAGGTTGAGTCCCGGAGACGAACGGGCTAGATCGGAGGAGCAGGGATTGTTCGGGAATGATGTATGTCAGAAGTTACATCTCAGTATGTAAGTGAATTGTAAGGGTTCGGGATCTATTCGACGACGAGTTTTCGTACGTAACATGATGAGAGTCTATGTGGGCTTGGCCATGAAATTATGTCGATCAAGGTATCTCGGCATTGTTATTATCAGTAGTATTGGGTGATTCGAGTAATGCTAGAAGGATCGATATCATGAACTGATATTGCAATGTATGTATGCACATGTATGTACAGTGGGGGGCAATAAGTTTGAGTCCAAACTCAAGTACACGCGCCACGACTAACCCGATTGAGAACAAGATACTCCCATAGAAATATCTCGATCAGGAGTGATGATTGCCCGATCAAGCTTGCTACGTGCTTAATAAAGCTAAAGCTCTGTTAACGGGAACTAAATTACCCCAAACTGATACTTCAGCCTGGTTCAAACTTATTGCATCCCACTGTATGTTTGGATGTGCTGTACTGGATGTAGCTAGTCCAGGTCCAGGTCAGATTAGCACTGGATTCGCTCAAGGATCATGGTGGAGGATAGGAAGAGACAGGGCAGGGGTTCGGTCAGCCCAGCCCAGGTGGACTCAGGTCAGGAGAGGTTCGATCTCAGGTGAGGAATCTCGGTGAGATTTCAAGATAGATACTCCGTACATCCATAGAGTATCGAGGAATATGAGACCATAAGGGTCCGTGGTTTTATGGAATCGTAGGCACGATATGATAGGGCTCTGGCAGATTCAGGGTCTCCATTCTTGGTGATTGGGAATAGAATCTGGACACACCCAGGGGTCTCGACAAAGGCCCGATGTCAGATAAGCGGATTTCGTTTTGGCGATGGAATTGACATTACAGATGGCATGGCATGGCATGGCATGGACTGGTCTGATCTGATGTGATGTAGTAGAAAAGGATAACATAAGGAGAAGCGAATACAGTCGGTCCGCCAAAGCTCGTGGCCTACCAACGGGCCGACAGAGGCCCTGTTTTCGGTGAGTTCATGTTTGAGCTGGGCTGAACTGAGTGAGTTTAGTTGAGCTGTTTTTGTTCCATCATGATACCTCTCAACAATTGTTACCTCACCGTAAGAGACGTGAGGGACAACAGGGTAGCGTGAAACAGTACAAGGTCAATATTGGCTACCCTATTGTTTAGACTTTGGAGACAGACATGTCTAGAGCTGCTAAAAGGGCCGTAACCTTGAATTACAACAACTGATATGATGGACTCTAACATCTTTGTTATAACTGTACTATATCATGCTTACATGTTGATATCGAGTCAATGCTGTGACTGAAGAGAACCCCCCCGCGACTCAAAGACCGAGAACGTATAGCCCCGCCACATTGCGTAAAAGACGCAACATAAGCTGTAAAAACCCGCAGCTAGATTCGAGCGAAGATCAGGTACTAAGCCTCATTCAGTGTCACCGTCTTGGTGGTGAAGCTTCTAGCTCAATTAAGGTGACTCCGGTATGAGTGGGCAAAAGCATTGGATACGTAAACAGGAAATTAAAACATTTGTCGCCGTGGAGATAGGTAGAGGCCGAAGCATATCGAAAGACGAGATGGAAACAAGACACGCTCACTACTTCACAAAGGATTGGATTCATACGAGAATTACCTGTAGCGAGGACTCGGAACCGTACGACTTGTTTGTGATCGGTGAACAAGGCGAACCGAGCTTTCAATATGTTGAGCGAGGGACGTGCATATTCATCGGCGGCGGCGGCGGCGGCGGCAGCCGTTAACGATGAAACCAAGAGAGAAGCATATTATGGGTTGACAAATTGAGTGAGAATGGATAGGATAATATGGCGGCAAATAGGGAGGCCAGGGATTGATTGCATTGTAACTTTGCGGCGTAAAAAAAAACTTACAGATCTCATCGTATAAGGTAGCCCAAGATGATGAGGCGTTCATGTCCACTATAACCGGAGGCTCCGGAGAGAGATGGGATTGTGTGAAAACATCTGATCTGATCTGATCGACAAGTGACGCATTCCTTGGATAATTAAGTATCGAATTGCTATCCATCACGGAGAGTTGCACGGTAGAATGCGGTGTCTTGTTCGGCGGCACCTACAAGAATATCAAGGATGAACGTGGACGGGCGAGCGATGGAATCAAGAGAGAGTGGCACTGGCCGGGCACCTCATGCGGGCACCTCATGGAGGGGCAGAAAAGATAGATACATGGTTTTGAGAGGGAGGGGCATATTGCAGGGAGGTAGCTTTTCAGGGCATCACCCCACCACGAAGCTCTCGTCAGTGGTGGGGTCTGAGACATGATGAAGCTGAGGGTAGTACAGATAGATGGTGATAGAGTTGCTATCTACAGGTAGTATTATGGATATGGATTTGTAAGTCCAGAGCAAGAGTGTAATGCCTTAACTAAGAAGTAGAGTCATACCCAGGAACAAGGCTGTGAATTGGTCATGATGGCCTTAACTGACTGACTGACTGAGCTAACGTTAGGTTACCTCTAGTGAGTGAGAGAAAAAAAAAGAGCTCCCACCCTCTCATCCGATATTGAATGTTCCATTGGCCCCTGCTGTTATGATACACTAGGTAGACTAGGTACTGTACTGTACTGTACCCCCCGGGCAACAGGGGTGTATGTTCGTGGGATGATTGATGATGTGGTGTTGGTGGTCTAAAGTGGGTTGGTTGCTAATGGTAGAGCAGAGCATATTCTGATGAGAGAGTAGAGGGAGGATGAGTGAATAAGGTAAGGTAAGGCAATCCAATGTCCGGGAATTCATATATGTACCTGTACTCCCACTCCTGCCTGCTCTTCTCTTCCTTTCCCTTTCATTCTCATCATCCTCAGCTTCATAGCAACAACTTCCACTACAAACTACTTGGTATGTGAACAATTTACCCCTCCATCTCCATCATCGTCACCACCACCATCCATCAGTGTCATAACATGATGATGATGCATTGCTTTGCCTCTCAACTTCTCCTCCTGCCTATCCACCAGCAAAACAGATTGTCATGTCATATCATGCCTGCATTCGATCCAACATAATGAGAAGACGATACGACGACACGTCAATCGATATGGGTGATGGATTGGCTGGCATTGATTGGCATGGATGATACGGCATGACACGGCATGGCATTGGTGTTGCTATAGAGAGGGGACAGACAGACTGGGAGGGTAGAGGGACAAGACAAGACCTCTTTCAGGGCATTGAGCTCTGTAACTCAGAGCTCTACTCTCCTGTCTCTCTCCTCTCTAGCCTCATCTGCTTGCCCCTCCTTTGCACCGACGTTCCAATTCCAATTCCAGTCCACACCCACTTCCACTTGCTCTTGCTCTTTCCCTCTGCTGTGGCAACCTTCCTCAGCAAAAAAAAAAAAAGCTTCCCGTTCCACTCAACCTCCGTCATGCAGTTATAAATTACCCCACCCCCTCACCTCAACCTCAACCTCAACCTTCACTTCAGCTCTTCTCTCTTCTCCATCTTACTTCATCTATCTTCGTCCTAAGGATATCTCATCTGACTCTCTTGCCTCAACAGAAACTACCATTTCTTCTACAATAATCAAAATGGCTCCCATCAAGGTCGGCATCAACGGTTTCGGTCGTATCGGCCGTATCGTCTTCCGCAACGCCGTCGAGCACCCCGACATCGAGGTTGTTGCTGTCAACGATCCTTTCATTGAGCCTCACTACGCCGTAAGTAGACCCGATACTACAAACAACCCTACAATCCACTGCTCGGGAGCTTGTCGCTTTGTCACGACCATTTAAACCCGCGTCGTGATTTGGCTGGAGCTTGCAAGTCACTGCACAATATCATCTATAATACGAATTGTGCCGGGTCATGTAATTGGCGCTGCGAGCTGTCACCAGCTTCGTGTCATGGCATGGTACCAGAGAGCAATGCTCACTTGAGCCATGCTTCATATCCCACCAAGCTACCCCTCATTGCCCCACGCCCCATACAGTATCACCTTCAGTTTTGAGCCTCAAGCTAACCTAAATTTCCCTGCGCAGGTCTACATGCTCAAGTACGACTCTTCCCACGGTATCTTCAAGGGTGAGGTCGGCAACGATGGCAACGACCTTGTCGTCAACGGCAAGACTGTCAAGTTCTACTCTGAGCGCGACCCCGCCAACATCAAGTGGTCCGAGACCGGCGCCGACTACGTCGTCGAGTCTACTGGTGTCTTCACCACCATTGACAAGGCCAAGGCCCATCTTGCTGGTGGTGCCAAGAAGGTCATCATCTCTGCCCCTTCTGCCGATGCTCCCATGTACGTCGTCGGTGTCAACGAGAACAAGTACGACGGCTCTGCCGACATCATCTCCAACGCCTCTTGCACCACCAACTGCCTGGCTCCCCTCGCCAAGGTCATCAACGACAAGTTTGGTATCGTTGAGGGTCTCATGACCACCGTCCACTCCTACACTGCTACCCAGAAGACCGTCGATGGTCCCTCCGCCAAGGACTGGCGAGGTGGCCGTGGCGCTGCCCAGAACATCATCCCCTCCAGCACTGGTGCCGCCAAGGCTGTCGGCAAGGTCATTCCTGAGCTCAACGGCAAGCTCACTGGCATGTCCATGCGTGTCCCTACCGCCAACGTTTCCGTTGTCGATCTTACTGTCCGCCTCGAGAAGGGTGCTTCTTACGACCAGATCAAGAAGGTCATCAAGGAGGCCTCTGAGGGTGACCTCAAGGGCGTTCTGGCCTACACTGAGGACGATGTTGTCTCTTCCGATCTCAACGGCAACACCAACTCCTCCATCTTCGATGCCAAGGCCGGTATCTCTCTCAACGACAACTTCGTCAAGCTGGTCTCCTGGTACGACAACGAGTGGGGTTACTCCCGCCGTGTCCTCGACCTCCTGGCCCACGTTGCCAAGGTCGATGCCTCCAAGTAAGCGTAGAGCGCTCAAGAGGCTGAAAGCAAAACGAAACCTAATCAGACGCGACATGATGACGATGCCAATCTGCCGCGTGTTTTAATGAAGCAAAGAAATGAAAGAAGTAAAAATACCAAAATTAAGGGAGATTGTCGGAGGGGATGACAACGACTTGTTCTCATCGGCTCCAGTTCCCTACTAGACAATTGATCTTAGTATAGCCGTGGACAGCAAAAATAAATAAATAGATCCATCCCTCTTGAAAACCGTTCATGTTCTGTCTATTTGTGATTTAACTCTTTGCCCATAGCCAGCTTGGCGAATCAAGCTATATATGTAAGGTCTCTTCGCGGTCCTCGAGGAGCAAGAAAACATCAAACCATGATCTAGGGCGTTAAAATAAACTTAGCAAAAGGTACCCTAAGCGTATGCTAAGTTACCTAAGTCTTCTTGTTATTTAGGATCGAGGTCCTGATCACTCAAGTCGAGCATCTGACAAGATGATCGCACGTCCACTGCATGCAACTCGTATGCCAGCATCTGGGTAATTCACGATATCAGCTTACGTGATTCTTCCTGGCATCGATCTCGACAGTGTCAGGTCTATGCGTCAAGCTATTGAGTTTAAGTCCTTTATTTTCGTTCCATGCTGGTGCATGCACGCATTTATGTATGAATAATGTATATGTATGCACACCTGACGAAATGGTATTTCCCTGTAAACATACCCTTTGCTGTTCCCTTTTTCTTTTTCGCCAGATGCTCCTTTGACTCCCTCGTCTCATTATCCGTTGTCTTTCTCGGAAAGCAACCCGTTTTCAGCCATAGAGTACAATAATAGAAAAGAAAATGAGAAATGTCATGTCATGACCGCACCCGCGACGTCCGAGGCGTAAGAGATGAAAATTGAACGCTATCCGTTTTGACCCGGGGATATCATAGTACAAGCAAAGTAAGTACCATTGGTCCTTGCCACGCTCCTCAGCAGGGTGGCTGGTCAGGAGGCAATATGCAAACTCGACCTCGAGTTCAGTAATAAGCACATTTGATGAGATGTGCACCATGCGAAATCATCTCGCTCAACTCGAGCTTCGTTTCAACTGGATGTCTTCTATCGCGCGCTCCCAGTGTTGTTGTAGATGCTACTACACTGGTTGATGGTGAGTTTTTCGGTTTTGGCCTACCGATGACTTATGAATGTGGGATCCCGCAGAATCCATTCTTTCGTCAGCGATCTTGATACAAGCCTCAGCCCAAAAGATTGTTTGATGATCCTGTACGTGACACGACAAGGGAGAATGGCTTCATTATCGGGCAACCCTAATGCTGGCTTCATTGGGATCAAACTCCGGTGACCACTGGACATTCTCCTCCTGGCACCAGTGCCGAACAACACGCATCGACGCTTGGCAAACTTCCTCGACGGTCGACCAGGGCGTAATGTCAGCTCGAAGACGAGAGCTTCCTATGCCATCGTAAATGCTGTGAATAGTGGGCCAATTCCGATAACGAGTCGACTGGTGTGCAAAGAGCTCCTCCTTAGAAATATTCTCGTAGTTGGCGGATGCCTTAAGAAATTCATCCACAGTGATGGCTTGTAGAATCAAGATAAGGGCATACATGGGTTGGCTTCGCCGCGAGTCACGGCGTGTCTCGTTTGTTAAATAATCCACCATCTTGATCAGGCTGGCCCAAGAGCCCGGATCAGATGGTTTATTTTGTAAATTTCGACTGACGTTAAGAAGGTAGAAGCTCGCCATGAATGCAACAGTGCTCTCCACAGCGAGTGCGTAATATTGTTTGCGACTCGAATCGGCCCCTCGTTTGTCGCCAGTACTCGAAAGTTTGTTAAACCGCTGATTAGCGACATCGCCTTCATGCTTCAGTCGCCGACCTAGGGTAGAAAATCGTGTGTGTTTGTCATAAATGGCCCGCGGGTCGGCCTTGTCACGAGCGGAATCTATGCCATTGGTGGTTGGCCGATCTGATGACCCAACAGGTACAGGTGTCACGGTGAACGAGTCGCCGGGTGTGTGAGCCTGCGAGTTGCTGGAACTGACTCGGGACATGGCTGCACCCTTTTTAGAGGGAGTCGATGGTGGTGGGAGGCTGGCAGAAACCGAAGGCATTCGAGGTCTTTTGACGGCTATTGTATCGCCAGTGTTATCTGACGGCGCAGGGCGCTTCTTCGCCTGACTGATAGGCGGCGCCTCCATGCTTTCAGACCGCTCTCTGCGCTTAGAAGGTAGGGCCAGGATACGCTTAAACGTTTGCCGCATTCTCTTGGATATTCGTAGAGTAACGATCAGCCGTTTCTTTTCTTTAGTACTGTGAGCATCACCATCCTGCTCCTCTCCATCCTCTCCGTCCTCTCCGTCCTCCTCTTCCTCATGCTCGACAGGCGCTTTCCTCGCCGTTGATGACTTGTGGCTTTCTTCGGAACGTTTCTCGCGTAATTCGTCCTTTTCTCGGTCGTCTTGGGTCTTGGACTCCGTTGCTTTCGTTGAACCCTTTCTCCTAGATAGCTCAGCCTCCAGGGAGCTTGGTAATGTGGGGGATAGGAGCGCAGGCAAGCGCATTGGAGATTTTTCCCTGGTTGTATCGTTTTTTGTCTTCAATGCCGGGGTTGGATCCAGCTTCTTCGGCTTCGTTGCTTTGGTGGCATCCGAAGCATCCTCACGTACCCGTCTCCTGTCGCCTCTGTCCGTTGAATTTTGGCTATCCCAGCTTAAGTGAAGAGGTGATAGTAGCGGGGGCACGGACGACCGCGGAGCATTATCTATCTTGTTTGGTGTTCCCTTTGTGCTCCCCGATGCGCCAGGTCGAACGCCATTGACAGAGTCGCCACGTGCGCGGCCAGCTGGAGAAGGATTGCGGGCAGATGTGCTGGTACTCTTCAAGATACTGCGTCCATTGGGAAGCGATGAAGAGCTAGCAGGCTTGTCCCTTTGTGGAATATCAGATGGTGCCAAAGAATCTCTATCCTTTCTGCGAGGGGGTTCATCGCGGGCTGGTCGCGATCGATCATCGTGAGGGCGAGGCATGTCCGGCCTGTGTCGTTTTTGCGATCTGTGGTCATCTTCGACGTTCGATGCACGTTTCCTGCTGTCTGGTGATACGGGACGAGGTGGGAGGGATGCGGGTGGTTTAGGGGGTAGCCTGCAGCAGAGTCAGTATGGGAGCGACATCACTCAGGCAATCATGGGACATTCAAAGCCGCATCTTACCTCATGTCAACAACTGGAAGTTCCTTGAACTTTTGTGATTTGGCATCGGGGTGCTGATCCTTTTGTCGCTGTGAATCGGGCTTCCTGATCTCGGGTACAGATCTTGGCTCTGCAGATACGCGCTCAAGGTCGCGCTTTTTGGCGCTGGGTGGTTCTGGGGTGGAGGCATCCGAGGTCACACCAGACGTCTTTTTGTTCTTGTAGTCACTAAGTGACAGCTTCTTCTTCTCGCCGCCTTTTGCGAGAATACCCACGTCGCGAGGGACGGGCTTAGGAGGCTCGACACGCATATCGTAATATGATCTAGTAAGAAGTACACCGCGATCGGCTTCCGACACGAGAGTCGAATATTGCAGGCGAGTATTGTCCCATTCCTCAAGATGCTTCTGTCGGGATTCGCTGGCGGGGATGTGATATCGCCAGTCTGGGGAGTAAGAAAGATGATGTGGTTTCTCGGGCAGGATGCGCTGTGTGAGCTGCTGAACCGTCTTCGCCGCGGCTTCCATTGTTCATGGATGTCAGCATGCCGGAAGGACGAAGACGGGGGTGCGGTGCGATGCTGTGCAGTGCAGTTGCGATGCGGTGCGGTACGAGGTTTGGCGATCGCAGGTGACGCGCGCGAGGGGTACGCAGGGAGGCCGAGAACGCGACGATGGAAACGCTGAGGAGAAACACAAATGCGATAAAGACCTTGAAAGCGGCGCGAGTCCCTGAAAATGGAGGATGCTCAAATCGTGCGTCATTCACGACCGATTGGCAGGGTTGTCGCGATGTGATGGTGGCTGATAGTGGTGGTGGTTGATGCCGAGCGACGAGGCATGGAAAGTGACCCAGTCGCACACGATAAGGGAAGATTGGAGAGTGTTAGCGCGCTGGCTGGAGACGAAACAACGAGCTCTGTCCAGGCCCCGGTGAATCTGATTGACAAAGAGAGCGGTGATGTTTATTATGTTGTTGGGGCTGAATGAAACGACGAGAATTGGGTTGGGGATTAGAGGAATAAGTATGAGCTAGTACTGGAATGGCATGAATGAGCCTGCCTGTCTCTTTTCTTGTCCCTTCTTTTGTTGCTGAGGCTAAAAAATGGAAGCATCAAACGTAGGTTCCCAAGGCAGGTAGGTACCTAGGCCGGGATCTAAGTTGGTTGGGGTCTTGGTTCTAGTCGGGATTGGATTGGATGTTTGAGATATCCAGCGAAGTGGCAGCCCGCCCACCTCAGTCAGGCAGGGCCAGACAGTGACAGTTGCACCTGCAGTTGCAGTGACAGATACTTCATCTCACTGACGTTATGTGGCAGTTGACAGCGGTCAGGAAAGGAAAGCACCACCCGACCAACCTTAGCAGTGACGATCCGTAGTGGATCAAGGGTACCTACGTAATAGAGCGAGACCTTAGCCTTACTCTGTTGTACATGTATCCCATCCAGCAGTAACTACCTCACCTTGGTAGGTGGGCTTCATTCCCGTCCGTCCCGTCCGTCACTTCAGTTTCATCTATTCCATATGGCGATTGCCCTTGATCCATTCTCCCCTGGACAGGCATGTCTGTTTGTGGCTGCTCTAATGCCTTCCCCTCATGTTTTAGGTTTTTGTGGCTGATATTGAACCAGTTTTGTCCATGTCTTGATATGGCCTGTTCCTGGGCCCTGTTCTTCTAGCTGCATGCGCTTATAGGATAAGCATTGATTAACATTACCCGTTGGCTCGAGCCGGGGGGGGGGGGGGGGGGGGGCCAACTAAGCAAGCTTAGTTGGGCACAAAAGGGTAATACAGGCATAAAAGGCTAATACATTGACCGGGGTCGCTTTTGGGTGCGTTTTTCATGATTTTACATACCTTAACTCTTACACAACGTTAAAAATAGCTAAAATTAAGAAAAGGCCAAGTTTAAGGCTTTTCATAATACTAAATTAACTATTAACTATAGCTGCTTAGGTAATATAACTGTAGTAGCAGCTAATTAGGCCTAATTTAAGAAATGATTTTCCTGCTAAAATGAGAGGCATTCTATTCCTCTTCCCTTATAGCTATAACCTCTACTACTTACCTTTCTCTTTATATAAGATCTTATATTAACTTGCAATAATGTATTTAGTGTTATAGGAGGTAGAGTAATAAGAGGGCTGTAGGTAAAGGTAACTAAAGAAGTAACTTATAGTTAGGCAGGTAGGGTAGCAATGAGGGCATTATAACTTTGCTGTTAGTGCTAAAATCACTAGGGTATAGTATTTCTTATAGCCTTATAAGGTAAAAAGTAATAGAATTATTACTATAAGGGAGAAAGGAAAAATCTATAGCTTTAAGAGGCTTTGCTATAAAAGCTATATTATAAATAGACTTATAAAGATTAAGAGGGTATTATATATTTATTATAAATTTATTAGTAACTTTATTAAGGGCTTTAGTTATAGTAGACTGCTATATATCTATAAATAAATAGTTATTTTTTTTCTTTATAATTTCTAATTACTTCTTAAACTATAGCTTTTTATAATACCTTTAACTATAACTTCTTTATTATCTTATTACTTTTATTTTAATGCTTTAAGCTCTTAAATAAGCTAAGATTATTAATACTATATCTTAAATTAAATACTCTTCTTTTAACTTTTTATAATATACTTATTTTATTACTTATAAAGCTCTTATAAAGAAATAGTATTAATGTAATTAGAAGCTCCTTAAGTGCATTTTCCTTGCTTTCTCTTATAATATCTTTTCTTAATATAAGTATAGCAATTATTAATATACTCTATTATATATTTCTTAAGTAATATAGCTTTATTAATAATATTTTAAATATATTTAAGTTTTTAATATAATAGGAAACTGAGAATATTATAATATTAATCTCTTATATATTATGCAGTTATAGAGGCAGTTAAGAACCTTATTTCTAATAGTAGAAGTAATAAAAAGGCAGGATTAATAGCTTACTTTAACTTTAACTTCTTCTTTATAAGATATTTAATTACTAGCTAGTCTATAGGTAGGAAAATACCTAACTTTTTAAAGCCTAAAATAATATATACCTTAGTAAAGCCTTTATTAAAGATCTCTTAAAAAATTAATATTAGTATATAAAAAGAAGAGATTTAAAGAGAAGGCTAAGATGTAAGCCTTATACCTAAAAAGCCCCTATAAAGGCATAGCAGCTAAAGGTAAGCTTTCCCTTCCTTAATGCCTTATAAAGCTTTCTCTAATATGCATTCTTTAAATATTAAAATATGCCTATATTTATAGGTTAAAGGATATACATTAAATGCAGCAGCAAGAAGGTAATAAAGTGTTGTACAAAGCGTAGATTAGTCACAACGAGCATTCCAGCATTAATTGAAAGAGCCTTGTTTTCTTCAATTGAAGGTAGCAGTCGGTTTGACCTTATCAAGCTACAGAAATCGCGCAGTGGGTTCAATCTAACCAATTAGAGAGCGTTTTGCTGTTTACAGCTTAATATACTCCCTATTTAACTGCATATTATTTATGCAGTTAAATAAGTCCTAAATAGCTTTAATTTTACCTAATGTGCTTTTATAATAGAAAAGAAATAGATAGATAATAGGAAATTGTAATAGCATTATATTATTATTACCCTAAGTATATGCCCTCTTGATCTTATAAATGTAAGTATAATAAGCATAATAAATTATAATAGAGAAGCATTATATAGCCTTTAGGTCTTTGCTTTTTTAGCTATAAAAGCCTTTCTCTTATCCCTTTATAATCTCTTCTTCTTTTTCCTCCTTTAAGCTTTATAATTTTTATTATAGTATATAATTATCTTACTAGCCCCTTGCCTTAAAGCATCTATCCCTTTAATAGTATGCTCTTTATCCTGCTTATATGCTAATAATTTAATATAGCCTCCTGCTCTTAATAACCCTACTATTTATAAAGAATGCAATAATTGCCTTTAGGCTACTGTTTTTTATGCTAGTTACCCTATATGCAACCACTCTGCTTTACTGCTTTACACCTCTCATTTAAGCACTACAACTTATACCTGCAAGCCCTCTATTAATCTCTCTACTGCACCTAATACCTAGCCTTCCTGCCTGCCTCTTAGTAGGTTATTTTAATCTTACTATAGCTATTTCCCTAGTAGTATGCATTTATATAAGTAACTTAATGCTTATTAGGTTATATATAAGTCTAGTACTTATTCTCCTTCCTTAAAAGGTAAAGCTATTATTATAAGTTTTACTTTTATCTTTTATTTATTATATATATTAATTAGAAGTAATATAGCTTAAATCTAAACTTAAAGATAATATCTTTAAGCTTAATTATATTTTAATTAAGGTTAAAAGCTCTACTAGTACTATAATACCTTATAATAGTAAGGTTAAGCTTCCTTCTAATAATAACACTATGCCTAAAACCCTTTACTTTACTAAGAAGAAGAATTCCTTTATTGCAGTTATTTTAGTAAAAACTCCTAAGACTTCTAAGACCTTATATACTTTAAAGTATAAGCTTAAGTTCTTTAAAGGTAAAGAGTATATATTTTTATATATATAGTACTTTAAGGGTATCTTATTAAGTAAGAGTTTATTATCTTATTATACTATAAAGGATAAGCCTAACTTAAAGTGCTATTATTATTGCTTTTATAGTAGTTATAAGGGTTATACTAGCTTATAAGTACTTTTATATTTCTTCTTAAGTATATTACTAACTTATTTAGTTTCTATTATTTGCTTCCTCTAGCTATTACTCTTTATAATGCAATTGCTAATAGCATTTATTCTATAAGTTATTTATCTTTTTTTATTTATTTACTTTAAGCTAATTATTTATATAGGAGATTACCTATACTAGGATTTATACTTTAGTTATATTTAAGCTCTTTAAGGCTTACCTTACCCTTTTTACTATCTCTAACTATTATATTTTTCCTTCTTAGGTCTTTAAGATTTCTTATTTTAGTTTAGGTATACTTACTTCTAATAAAAGGAGCTTTCCTAGTATAATAAATCTTAAGGCTTTTAATATAATTTATAATAGCTTAGTAAGACTTAGTAGTATTATCCCTATTAATAATAATAATAAAGTTAAAGATAAAAATAAAGATATTAGTAATAATACTATTATTTAAGCTTTTTAAAACTATTTACTATACTTAAATAGAAGTGTTTTAGCTATAGAAAATACCCTAGGCTCTTTACCCTTATTATTAGCTAGTTAAATAATTAAACTTTACTTTATTAAGACTTTTAACTATTTAAGCTGCATAAGATTAAGTAATACTTTAAAGTATTTAAATTACTGCTATAATAAAGCTTTAATTAATCTATTTACTAGTATCTCTACTATAAGTAAGTAGGTAACCTAAAAGCTCCTTTTACTTTCTTCTTATTATAGCTATATATTCTAGATTTTTATATAATGCAGTTAAGTATTAATCTTAATACTTAGCTCTATAATAAGATATATTATCTATTAATTATTATAGTAAATAGTATATAGCTTTATTAGGTAAAAGTATAATTTATTAAAAAAGCGCTATAAACCTATTACTTTAGCTGCAGTATACTTTAATGTAATTAGTTCTGCCTCTATTATAGAAGTTAAAACTATACTTTAGCATATTACTTTCTACATTATAGTACTACTAAAGAGGGTAATAAGATATCCTTATAATAATCTCCTTATTTTCTTATTATTTGTAAATAAAGTATTTAATGCTATATAGAGTACTTAAGTTTTATTATAATTGCTTCTATAGGTAATTATAAAATTATAAGTAATATAAAGATATTAAAGAGCTTAATCTATAGACTTATAATACTTTTTACTTAGATTTATAAGGTATTTAGAAAGCTAAGATGCTATAAAAGCAATATCTAGCCTTACTATTACTGCAGTATATAGCAAAGATTTAACCTTTTCTTAATATAACTTAATATAGGCTAGAGATACTTAATCCTCTCTCTTAGAAAGCTTAGTAATAGGAATAGGAATGGTAAGGAACTAGTTATACTTATTAAGGTTATATTTAACTGTATATTTCTCTAGATATAAGTTATAATAGAGGTAGATTTTCTTATTTAGCCTATTTCTAATAATTCTAATTCCTAAGAACTACTTAGCTTCCCCTTTATCCTAAAGCTTATATATCTCTTTTAATGCTTTAATAATCTTATCTATAGCTTCTTTCTGCTTATAGTAATACAGAATAAGGATATTATCTATAAAGAATACTACTAGTATATCTTATATTTTTATATAAAATAAGCACTTCTTTTCCTTACTAGGTTTTAGATTAAGGCATTTTAAAGTGCTTAAGAATTCCTTAAACTATAAAATAGGTAAGTCTTTTAGTCTATATAGTGCTCTTTCTAGCTCTATAAGCTTTCTAGCTTATTTAAAGCCTTATAAGAAGTAGCATATAACTAGAGATTTATTTTTATTATATATTATATTAATAAATGCATTTATTATATCTAATTAGTAGATTTTAAGATTATATTTAGCTGCTAGAGCGATTATAATATAGAATAAATATGCTATAAGAGTTACTATATATATGCTTTAGATTATATTTTCTAGTTACAAATCTCTATATATATAGATTTATACTTTGCATTTATTTAAGTTTCTATTCTAGTTAAATTTATATATAAATACCTATTTTATAAGTATTAGCTTAATCTATATATTTTACTATAATATTACTCTTTAAGTCTTAAAGTCTATAAGCTTCTTTACTTTAGTATATACTACTATAAGAAATAGCTCTTTAAATGTATAAATCTCTAGCTCTTTCTATATCTTTAGAGGTAAAGGGAGTGCATTCTAGTAAATTATTATAAGCTCTAAGATATTATATATCTGCTTAGGCTTAGGAGAATTAAGCTTTAGGCTTAACTTTATTATACTCCTTCTATAAGCTTTCTTTACCTTTTTAATTGCATTAAGGAAAGTAGTAAAAGCTATAAGAATGCTTCTAGGATATAGTAGCTCTTTTTTATAGTAATTAATTAAGAAGAAAGCTACTTTATTATTCTATCTATGTTCTTATATCTTTATTTATATTTTTAAGTCTTATTTTATACTCTTTTCTTGCTTAATATCTTATTATTAAGTATTACATTTTAATAGTTCTTTTAAAAGTAATTATTTCCCTCTAGAGTATCTTTAGCCCCTTTTTAATTATACTTCTTAATTTGCTAAAAGCTCTAGCTATATTATTACCTGCATCTTTATATTTAATAAAGTATTAGTTTATATCTTAACTAGTATTATAGTATATATCTTAAGTTCTAGTAAAGCTTTATTTACTATCTTATTTTATATTTAAGGCTATATCTTAAGGGCAAGTAGAGCACTTTACTTTTATTCTCTAAGCTTTATAGCATCTTTAGCCCCTATCCTGCCTTTATTTAAAGTTCTAAAGCATTTAGGAGTTACTCCTATTAGTTTATTTAATATATACTTATTATTTAATAGCACTTTTCTTACTTTTTAAAAGTATTATATTTATACTTTTTAACTTTTTATTAAGCTTCTAGGGATATTTCTAGTAATACTTTATTATTCTTAGAATATAATACTTTCTATTAATAAGCTTTTATTTATACTAATAAAGCTTTAAAGCTTTTAGTTTATTATATTATCTTTTACTTTAAGAAAGGTTTCTTTTCCTTATATTATTATATTAAGGCTTAAAGGAGTTTAAACTATACTACTACTTTCTAAGTATATAACTAGTTTTAGGGTTACTTCTAGCATTTTAAGTCTAGTTAGTTAAAGTCTAGTTAAATCTTTTATTATACCTTAAATATCTTTTATACTTTTTAATTATTATAGGATACTTATAAGCATAGTATTTACTTTTAAGCTTAATTTAACTAGTTATTTAACTAGTATATCTACTTAAGGAGCTCTTTTTATTTTAATCTTATTTAAATAAAACTAATCTTTATAAACTACTTAGTTATTAAGCTTAATAATTATTAAGGCTTGAATAAAATAGCCTATAAATTCGATATAGGTCGAAGGATAGATAACTGTAATAGGTACAGAAGAGGCTGTAGAAATAGGAGGGAAAAAGGTTATAACTGTGTTGTAGATAGGCATAAGGTAGGATTTATAAGATAAAAGTGGATCCGCTAAGAAGAGCGATTTTTTCCAAATTTAATGATATATATTATATAATAGAAAAGTTGATAAGTGTCTGATTAAAAAGGAGTTCCCTGAGTGGGAAAACCTGGGTCTTATATAGACCTCTAAAAGAGCGGGCATTGTGATTCCCAGAGCGGGGTAGCCTCAATGATGATGAGAAGACTATCACAAAAACCGCCAAAATTCGGAGAAAAATAAGATTTACTTTTTACCCAATTTGGAAGGCGCTAGGCTTTAGTATGCTTATAAAACTTAAAGGGGAAAACAGGGTTTTTCGTGGTGTGTTATGAATCATCCATCTGAGGGGTAAAATCTCGTATACGTAATCCTCATTATATAATCATCACGTGACCGGGATCACGTGACTTTTCCACTGATATTTCCTTAGTAAGAAATATTTAAGGTTTATAGAAAAAACTTTAATATGTGGAGTTTGCTTAATTCTCCACATATTGCTTAGGTAAGCACACCAATCGAAAGCCCTGAATTTTCTCATTATTTTGGTATATATTTTGCCCTGATTAGTCATCTAGAACATAATATATTCCTTAGTTATATAATAAGACCTTTATATAATATCAGGTCTTAACAATAATAAGCTTTTTTAATTAAGGCTTAATGCATTTATTATAAAAGATAGATTTATTAAACTATATATTTTATATTATTACTACTTTCTTAAGGTAAAAGATCTAGATATAATATATATTACTTATAATATAGTTAATTAAGTACCTAATATATACTCTTAGCTTAATCTTTATATTTCTCTTTTCTTCTTCTTCTTTTCTCTCTCTTCTTAAGGAGTATATATAGTAACTATATATAAGCAGTAAACTTATATTTAATTTAAGATTTACACTTTCTTTTCTTATTTATAATAGTATATAGTATTTAAACTATTCTTTAAGTACTTTAATTAATAATTTCTATTTAAGTTTATATAATAGGCTAATATTAAGTAAATAGAATACTATTTTAGTACTTTTAGGCTAGAGCTTTTCTAGCAGGTTAGCTCTATAAAGCATTAAAATAGATTTTATAGTAATTTGCTTAGAACTTATCTGCTACCTTAAGGAGCTCTACTTAGGTTGCCTTCTTATTGCATTCTAGCTATTAGGAAACCTTACTTGCTTTAATATTAGAGTTTTACCTTTTAATCTCTGTAATAAGCTTAGATTAAATTAGAAGCTCTTTAGATATATTAATTATATACTTATTAAGCTTATTTTAAGCCTATAATAGTTTAAAATAATCTCTAACTACTTAAAAGAAATCTATTATAGCTATATCTCCCTTAATCTTATTTAAATTATAAGTAATAGCATATTTATAGAAGCTATTCCCTAAGTGTTGATTAGCTGTGTTTACCCTCAATTTGTATTCCTCATACTGCACTGCGTTGCCTTGCGACCTGATTTAATCTATTACTAATATTCAGTTAGATTATAAGGTTGAAGGCAGCAGCGCCGTATGACCTTAAGACTTGATTTTAAGGTTATTGTTAAGCTGTAAACAGCAAAACGCTCTCTGATTGGTTAGATTGAACCCACTGCGCGATTTCTGTAGCTTGATAAGGTCAAACTGACCGCCACCTTCAATTGAAGAAAACAAGGCTCTTTCAATCAAAGCTGGAATGCTTATTGTGACTAATCTACGCTTTGTATAACAGTTATAAGCCTAGATGGGAAGTAATTCCTAGTAACTTCTACTGTATAACTAATAGCATTTTAGCAATTCCTTAATTCTTTCTAAATTCTAATTCTTTAAATCTTTAAAATGTAAACCTTAAACCCTTATATATAACTTTACTGCATGAAAATCCCTTAACCCTTTAAATAAGTATACTATACTAAGATCTAATGCATTGCTAATGTTTATGCATAAGACTAAATGCTATAATGTTATAAGCAACTAAACTTAATGCTATTAGAGGGCTTAATGTATGCATTGTATGCCTACAGAGCACTGAAAACTGGGTTAAATGGCTAGCAGAGCTCTAAGTGCATGCTATATTGCTTAGGATCTGGAAACATGTTAACCTAAGCGTTGCAGAAAGCGGTAATAACTATCTTATTTACCTAGTTAAATGCACCTAGGAAGAATTTAAGACTAAGCATATTAATAATAACCTAGTGCTTAGTTAAGAGTTAATATTAATGTAATTGCAGTTCTATAACATTGCAAATACCTTATATAACTGTAATGTTTATATCTATAAAGAGCATCTTACTAAAGAAAAAGCTTTAAGGGAGTGGATTAGTGAGATAGTAAAGGGTCCTACCTTTAATTGCATCTAGCAAGAAGTTAACTTAGAATATAAAAATGAATATACACCTCTAAGAAAGCTTGTTTAGGGTATTAAGAAGCAATATGCCCTGAGCGACATATAAGTCCTTAGCGCACTCTAAAGGGAGTACTACCTAGTGCTTAGATAAGCAAAATATGCAAGCATGAAGCCTATAGTGTAGTATAAGCGCTAGAATAGCTTCTATAAATGGGCTATTGCTTATGATCTGAATGAGATTAAGGGAGATGTAGCTGTAATAGACTTCCTTTAAGCAGTTAGAGACTGTTTTAAACTATTATAGGCTTGAAATAAGCTTAATAAGCACATGATTGATGTATCCAGAGGGCTCCTAACCTGATCTAAGCTTATTATAGAGATTAAAAGGCAAAACCCTAATATTAAAGCAAGTGAGGTCTCCTGATAGCTAGAACGCGATAAGAAGGCAACCTAAGTAGAGCTCCTTAAGGTAGCAGATGAGTTCTAAGCAATTACAAGAAACAACCTATTTAAGAAGAAGGGCGTTATATTTACTGCCTAGAATGCACAATCTACTAATATAAGTGAAGGCTATAACTGCTTATACTAAACTTAAGAAAATTCCCTAAAGCATAGGTAGAAGCCTATAGAGTGCAGGTTAGTAATATATACACTTTCTAGCAAAAGATACCTAAAGCAGAAGAGCTATCTAGGTAAAGAGCACTATATAACTATCTGTAAAGAGGTTATAAAGCTAAAGTGGAAGGAACTTAGAAAGTAACTAGTAAAGAAAGGCATTAAGCTTAATAGCAATAATCAGAGTACTGGAGATAATAACAGTAACATCTTAAGCAGTTTCTAAGCTAATGCAACACTTGAAGTTCCTGATAACTTCTATGCTAATGCTCTCCTTAACCTAAATGCATGGTATAAGGAAGAACTGCTATATATCTTCTTAGCCTTCAGGGCCTTCACCTACCTACTCTTAGAAAGCATAATCTGGGATTTAGGAGCATCTATGCATTTAGTTAATAATAAAGCTTACCTTAACCTAGGAACTTTTAAAGCTGTAGACTGGATTGTGGAATCTAGTATAACCTCTAATAAGATTATTAGAAAAGGAAAGTGCACTTTTAAGGGAATACTTAATAGAAGAGACCTAATAATTAGTAATATTTATGTAGTTAAAGGATTCTATGTTAATATTATCTCTTCTACCTATATGCGCAATTTAGGACTTTAGATGTATAAAGAAGACTATACTGTATGCTATGGATTAGTAGATAAGAATGTTATTATTTATAAGCTTTAGCTTATTAATAACCTGATTTTCCTTAAATACAAGCAGCTTAATATCTATCTTAAAGCTCTATTAATACTACTATATAATGTAATACTAATAAGCTAAGTAGGGATTATAATAAGCATTCCTAGTAAGAGAAGAATGCTTTCTTAGAGATCTTTGCAAGATTAACCTAACCTAAGAGAAGATATAGCAATAATATAGCATCTAAGACTTAGATATTTATTAAAGGATGCACTTAAGAAGGCTATACTGCATGCATAGAATATTAAGATTAAGGGAATCCTAAGAATTAAGTGTAAGATCTATGCTAGAATGCATGCTACTTAGGTTATCTTAAGAAGAAAGTTAAAAAGGAGTACTCTAAGACCCTTTTAGCGTATATATTAGGATCTTCAAGATTATATAGAAGGCTACAATAGATCAAGATAGCTGCTAGTTATTAAGGATAAATATAGTAGATAGATATTTACTTAAGCTTTATATATAAAGTAGTATAATATAGTGTTTAACGCTTTATTCTACTTTGAATGCTAGGTATAATGTTAATTTAAAGTAGTAATCTGTATAATCTACTAAGATAATAAGCATGCTGTAATTGCAGTTAAGGGGCTAACTTAATTCTAATACTAGGCAAATTTTTAAGGCATTAAGCTAGAGCTTATACTACTAGATACTTATAAAGCAAATAGAGCTGCTAAATAAAGCAGCAAGTAAATTACTATAAAATCCATTTTAATGCTCTATAGAGCTAACCTGCTAGGGGAGCTCTAGCCTAAGAGCACTAAAATAGCATCCTATCTGCTTAATATTAGCCTATTGCGTAGACTTAGATAGAAATTACTAATTGAAGTACTTAAAGAATGGTTTAAATACTGTATACTGTTGCAAATAAGAAAAGAAAATGCAGATCTTAAACCAAGCATGAGTTTACTGCTTGCATACAGTTGCTGCATATACCCCCTGAGAAGGGAGAGGGAAGGAGGAAAAGAAAAGAGGAATATAAAGATTAAGCTAAGGGCGCATATTAGATACTTAGTAGGATATATTACAAGCAATATATATTATATCTAGATCTCTTGCCTTAAGAGAGTAGTAATAATGCAAAATATACAGTTTAATAAATCCATCTTCTATAATAAATGCACTAAGCCTTAGTTAGAAGAGCTTATTATTAAGCTTAATAACTAGGTAGTCTATAAAGATTAGTCTTATTTAGATAAGACTAAGATAGAAAGAGCTCCTTAAGTAGATACACTAGTTAAACAACCAGTTAGGTTGAGCTTAGGGGTAAATACTATGCCCATAAGTATCCTATAAAAATCAGAGAGTATAAAGGATACTTAAAGTGCAGTGGGAGATCTGACTAGACCTTAACTAACTGGACTTAGAATGCTAGAAGTAACCCTAGAACTAGATGTATACCTAGAGGGTAGCAGTACAGCTTAAACTCCTTTAAGCCTTAATATAATAATATAGGGAGAAGAAACCCCTCTTAAAGTAAAGGATAATGCAGTAAACTAAAAGCTTTAAAGCTCTACTAGTGTAAATAAAAGCTTACTAGAAGAGAGTATTATACCTTAAGGATAATAAAGTGCTGCTAGAAATATCCCTAGAAGCTTAATAGAAAGTTAAAGAGCATAAATATAATACCCTTAGGGAGTAAAGAAAGTGCTATTAGATAGCAAGTATATATTAAATAAACTAATAGGAGTAACTCCTAAATGCTCTAGAATACTAGATTAAACTGAAATAGAGACCTTAGCTCTACTAGGATATTAGATGCACTCTATAATACCAGTTAAGATATAAACTAACGCTCTACTAGATGCAGAGATGCAGGCAACAATATAGCCAGAGCTCGCAGCAAATCATAAAGCATAACTAAAAAGGGGCCAAGGATGCCCTAGGGGGAAAAGATAACCTACAGGAGAACCATTAAGATGCAGTACTTAATAACAAGACATTAAGCAAGAAGGAAAGAGCATAAGATAGGACCTAAAAACACAGATAAAGATGCAAGGGCACAGATAGGATAATAAAGCAGCTTTCTTCTTAACTGATTACCATAGAGAAGAGCTACTATATCCTAGAAGCATTCTTATAGCTTTTACCACTTTCCTTAGTATAATTAAAAAGGCTAAGAAAGCTAATAGGAGGAGCATAATAAAGTTAGACCTAAAGCTCAATCCTCTAAAGCCTAAGCAGATATATAAGACCTTAGAGCCTATAAAGATTTACTAGAATGCACTCCCTCTACCTCTAAAGACATAGAAAGAGCTAAAGACTTATACATTTAAAGAGCTATTCCTTGTAGCAGTGCATACTAAAGTAAAGAAGCTTATAGACTTTAAGACTTAGATAGTAATATTATAGCAAGATGCATAGACTAAGCCTATACCTATAAAATAGGTATTTACATATAAATTTAACTAGAATAGAAACTTAGATAAATGCAAAGCGCAAATCTGTGTATATAGAGATCTATAACTAGAAAATACAATCTAAAGTACATATGTAGTAACTCTTACAGCATATTCATTCTATATTGTAATTACTCTAGCAGCTAAGTATAATCTTAAAATCTACTAACTAGATATAGTAAATGCATTTATTAACGCAATATGCAATAAAAATAAACCTCTAGTTACATACTACTTCCTATAAGGCTTTAAATAAGCTGGAAAGCTTATAGAGCTAGAAAGAGCACTGTATAAACTGAAAGACTTACCCATCTTATGGTTTAAGGAATTCTTAAGCACTCTAAAACGCCTTAGTCTAAAACCTAGCAAGGAAAAGGAGTGCTTATTTTATATAAAAACGCAAAACATACTGGTAGTATTCTTTGTAGATAATATCCTTATCCTGTATTACTATAAGTAGAAAGAAGCTGCAGATAAGATTATTAAAGCGCTAAAAGAGACATATAAGCTTCAGGATAAAGGGGAAGCTAAGTAGTTCTTAGGAATTAGAATTATTAGAGATAGGCTAAACAAGAAAATCTACCTCTATTATAACTTATATCTAGAGAAATGCACAGTTAAATATAACCTTAATAAGTGCAACTGGTTCCCTACCATTCCTATTCCTATTACTAAGCTTTCTAAGAGAGAGGACTAAGTATCTCTAGCCTATATTAAGTCATATTAAGAAAAGGTTAGATCTTTGCTATATACTGCAGTAATAGTAAGGCTAGATATTGCTTTTATAGTATCCTAGCTTTTTAAATACCTTATAAATCTAAGTAAAGAGCACTATAAGTCTATAGACTAAGCTCTTTAATATCTTTATATTACTTATAATTTTACAATTGCCTATAGAGGCAATTATAATAAAACTTAAGCACTTTATATAGCATTAAATGCTTTATTTACAGATAATAAAGAAACAAGAAGATCATTATAAGGATATCTTATTACCCTCTTTAGTAGTGCTATAATGTAGAAAGCAACGCGCTAAAGCATAGTTTTAACCTCTATAATAGAGGCAGAACTGATTGCATTAAAGTAAATTGCAGCTAAAGCAATAGGTCTATAGCGCTTTCTTAATGAATTGCGCTTTTACCTAATAAAGCTATATACTATCTACTATAATAATTAACAGATAATATATCTTGTTATAGAGCTAAGTACTAAGATTAACACTTAACTGCACTATGTAGAAATCTAGAATATATAGCTGTAATAAGAAGAAGGTAAAGGGAGCTTTTAGGTTACCTACTTACCTATAGCAGAGATGCTAGCAGATAGATTAACTAAAGCTCTATTATAGTAGCAATTTAAACACTTTAAAGCATTACTTAATCTTATGCAGCTTAAACAGTTAAAAGTCTTAATAAAGTAAAGTTTAATCATTCAACTAGCTAGTAATAAGAGCAAAGAGCCTAGGGTATCTCCTACAGCTAAAACACTTCTATCTAAGTATAGTAAACAGTTCTAAAAAGCTTAAATAACAGTATTATTACTAATATCTTCATCTTTATCCTTAACTTCATTATTATCATTAACAGGGATAATGCTACTAAGTCTTACTAAGCTATTATAGATTATATTAAGAGCCTTAAGATCTATTATACTAGGAAAGCTCCCCTTATTAGAAGTAAGTGTACCTAGACCAAGATAAGGAATCTTAAAGACCTAAGAAGGAAGAATATAATAGTTAGAGATAGTAAAAAGGGTAAGGTAAGCCTTAAAGAGCTTAAATATAACCAAAGTGTAAGTCCTAGTATAGGTAATCTCCTGCATAAATAATTAGCTTAAAGCAAATAGATAAAGAAAGATAGATAACTTATAAAATAAATGCTATTAGTAATTGCATTGTAAAGGGTAATAGCTAGAGGAAGCAAATAATAGGGACTAAATAAGTTAGTAATATACTTAAGAAGAAATATAAGAGTACTTATAGGCTAGTATAACCCTTATAACTACTATAAAAGCAATAATAATAGCGCTTTAGGTTAGGCTTATCCTTTACAGTATAATAAGATAATAGACTCTTACCTAATAAGGTACTCTTAAAGCACTATATATATAGGAATATATACTCTTTGCCTTTAAAGAACTTAAGCTTATGCTTTAAAGTATATAAGGTCTTAGGGGTCTTAGGGGTTTTTACTAGAGTAACTGCAGCAGAGGAATTCTTCTTCTTAGCAGGGCAAGGGGTCTTAGGCATAGTGTTATTATTAGAAGGAAGCTTAACCTTACTATTATAAGGTATTGCAGTACTAGTAGAGCTTTTAACCTTAGTTAAAGTATAATTAAGCTTAAGGATATTATCTTTAAGTTTAGATTTAGGCTATATTACCTCTAATTAGCATATATAATAAATAAGAGATAGAAGTAAGACTTATAATAATAGCTTTGCCTTTTAAGGGAGGAGAATAAGCGCTAGACTTATATGTAACCTAATAAGCATTAAGTTACTTACATAAATGCATACTACTAGGGGAATAGCTATAGCAAGATTAAAATAACCTACTAAGAGGCAGGCAGGAAGGCCAGGTATTAGGTGCAGTAGAGAGATCAATAGAGGGCTTGCAGGTATAAGTTGCAGCGCTTAAATGAGGGGCGCAAAGCAGTAAAGCAGAGCGGTTGCATACAGGGCAACTAGCATGAAAAATAGTAGCCTAAAGGCAATTATTATGTTCTTTATGAATAGCAGGGTTATTAAGAGCAGGAGGCTATATTGAATTATTAGTGCATAAGCAGGATAAAGAGCATACTATTAAAGAGATAGATGCTTTAAGGCAAGGGGCTAGTAAGATAATTATATACTATAATGAAAATCGTGAAGCTTAAAGGAGGAAAAAGAAGAAGAGATTACAAAGGGATAAGAGGAAGGCTTTTATAGCTGAAAAAGCGAAGACCTAAAGGCTGCGCGGCGCTTCTCTATTGTGATTCATTGTACCTATTGTGCTTACATTTATGAGATCAAGAGGGCATGCACTTGGGGTAATAATGATGTAATGCCATTACAATTTCCTATTATCTATCTATTTCTTTTCTATTGTAAAAGCACATTAGGCAAAATTGAAGCTATTCAGGACTCATTTAACTGCGTAAACAATACACAGTCAAATGGGAGGTGTGTTAAGCTGTAAACAGCAAAACGCTCTCTGATTGGTCAGATTGAACCCACTGCGCGATTTCTGTAGCTTAATAAGGTCAAACTGACCGCCACCTTCAATTGAAGAAAACAAGGCTCTTTCAATCAAAGCTGGAATGCTCGTTGTGACTAATCTACGCTTTGTACAACAGTTATTGTGTTTTTTAGCGTAGTGTATAACGCCTTGTATTATAATATGCTAAAAATAAGCATTATATTATATTATCTTATTATATAAGACTCTATTAGCTATACCTTGCGTATTGCTGCAGAGACATTTTGACTTTTCAATAGAAGCTATTCTAGCATTTATACTATACTATAGGCTTTATACTTATATATTTTGCTTATTTAAGTACTAGGTAGTACTCCCTTTAAAGTATACTAAGGACTTATATATTACTTAAGGTATATTACTTCTTAATATCTTAAATAAGCTTTCTTAGAAGTATATATTTATTTTTATATTTTAAGTTAACTTCTTGCTAAATGCAATTAAAAGTAAGACCCTTTACTATTCTATTAATTTACTCCTTTAAAGCTTTTTCTTTAATAAGATACTCTTTATAGATATAAATATTATAATTATATAAGATATTTATAATACTATAAAACTGTAATTATATTAATATTAACTCTTAATTAAGTACTAAGTTATTATTAATATGCTTAGTTTTATATTCTTTTTAAGTACATTTAACTAGATAAATAAGATAGTTATTATTACTTTCTATAATACTTAAGTTAATATATTTCTAGATTCTAAGTAATATAGCATATACTTAAAGCTCTGCTAGCTATTTAACCTAGTTTTTAGTACTTTATAGGCATATAATGCATATATTAAGCCCTTTAATAGCATTAAGTTTAATTACTTATAATATTATAGCATTTAGTCTTATATATAAATATTAGTAATATATTAAATCTTAATATAGTATACTTATTTAAAGGATTAAGGGATCTTTATATAGTAAAGTTATATATAAGGGTTTAGGGTTTACATTTTAAAGATTTAAAGAATTAAAATTTAAAAAGAATTAAGAAATTACTAAAATGCTATTAGTTATATAGTAGAAGTTACTAAGAATTACTTCCTATCTAGGCTTATAACTATTATATAAAGCGTAGATTAGTTATAATAAGCATTTTAGCTTTAATTAAAAGAGCCTTGTTTTCTTTAATTAAAGGTAGCAGTCAGTTTGACCTTATCAAGCTATGGAAATCGCGCAGTGGGTTCAATCTAACCAATCAGAGAGCGTTTTTCTGTTTACAGCTCAATAACTAGCTATAGCATAAAAGAAAGAAATACACCTTACTTAGGTAAGGTAAGGGTTACTAGATAAGGGGAATTTACTAGTAAAGATACCCTTTAAAATATACTTAGCTATAATATAGTATTTATTCTTTTCTTAAAAATCTAAAATTATTAGTATAGCTTAAAATATAAAAATAAGTTATAAAAAATACTTATAGATTTTTTAACTAGATGCTAGTCCTGCTAGATATAATTTAAAAAAAAGAAAGCAATTAAAAGAGTAGTAGTAAGGCTAATATAACTTAAATTAGCTAAATAAAACTTAAAATATTATTTTATAATACTTTTATTAAGTAATAAAAGCTATTAGGGTTATAGTGCTTATAATATATAATGCCTAGCCCAGCCTAATACTTACTAGTGCTTTAACTAGCAGTAGTACTATTAAGGTAAGCTAAATATAAGATTTAGTATTACTTAGTATTACTATAAAAATTAGAAAGTTAAAAAGTAGCTTAAAATAAGAAAATAAAATATAAAAGACTTATATTTTATTTATTATTATATTAGTAGTAATAACTTATATCTTTTATTTAGCTTAATAAATCTAAGTATAAAATAAAGAAAATAAAGTATTAGCTTTACTAAATAAATATTAATAATACATTTTATAGCCTTAACCTAGTAATAACTAATAAATAGGACCTAGGTATTTTAATAATAGCTATAAAAGTATTAACTATAAAGTCTCTAGCTAGATTAAAATCTTAATAAACTTAATTAATAAGGTTACCTTTAGGCTATAGCATCTTAAGTAACTCTAATTATAATAAATACATTACCTAACTAGTTAAAGAGCTATAAAAAGCTTAACTAATAGGGTCTATAACTCCCCTATAACTTTAACCTTTTCTAATCTATCTATCCTTTAAAGATACTTATCTTAATAATTACAAAATCATTAAGAAACCAGCTAAGCCTAGGTTATCTGTAAGTTCTTTACCCTAATTACATTAAATTAATAAGGCTAACCTTAATTACAGTTAAGATATTAAACCTAAGTAACTAGCAGCTAGTAACTGCTATCTATTAATAGTATATATAACCTCCCCCTACTTGCTATAGGTACTACTAAAGGGTCTATAATAGAGATATTATAGCCCTTTAGCAGCAAGCAACTTATAGGGCAATATAAGAGGAAGCTATATAAATAAAAGCAATTAGCTATAATAGTTAAATAGATAACTAGCTGCTTAGCCTAGCTATCTTTAAGTATAATATCCTCTGCTGCTTACCTAAGAACTCTTATTATAGCAGGTAGCTTTAAGGAGAGATATAGTGCTTAATAGATGCTTAGTCTATAGGTAAAGCTAAATAGTACCTTTATAAATTAAGAAATACCCCTTAGCTTAAACACTAGATTGTAAGCATTATTATACTTATAATAATAGTCTCTACTAACCTATAGCTAGGAGACTATTATAGGTAGCATTTAGAGTTTATATATAATAGAATTGCCTAGAAAATTCTATAAAGTTAATTATATAAGATAAAAAAAATTCTATATATAAGAAAGAGTTTATAACTAAAAGTTAAAGAGTCCTTTAGCAGGTAAAATAAGGCTGTAGTTAATTAAATAGAATTTACTTAACTAAGTATATTTGCCTTATAAAATGATAACTAATGCTAAGGCAATAAACAGTAGTATTAACAGTAATTTAATAAAGATTAATAATACATTTTAATTATTTAAAGCTTATAAAGATAAGTAATTTACTTAATAGAAGGAGGCTTAAAGAGAGAAGATTTACTATTTTTATATTAGCTAATAAGCTTTAAATAAGCATTTTAAAGTATAAAAGTATATATAATATAGTAATAATAGTAAAGAGAATATTATAAAAACTTTAAAAATATATATTAAATTCTATAAAAATAATAATTAATAAATATACTTTAAAAGTAATAAATAAAACTTAAAGAAGAAAGGTATATACTAAATATTTTATAGCCTTAACCCAGTAATAACTAATAAATAAAACCTAGATATTCTAATAATAGCTATAAAAGTATTAATTATAAAGTCTTTAGCTAGACTAAAATCTTAATAAACTTAATTAATAAGATTACCTTTAGGCTATAGTATCTTAAGTAACTCTAATTATAATAAATACATTACCTAACTAGCTAAAGAGCTATAAAAAGCTTAACTAATAGAATCTATAACTTCCCTATAACTTTAACCTTTTCTAATCTATCCTTAAAGTTATCTTAACAAATCATTAAGAAACCAACTAAGCCTCTATTAGATGCAAGTTCTTTACCCTAACTATATAAGATTAATAATACTAACTTTAATTATAGTTAAGATATTAAACTTACTTAATATATAACTAGTAGAAGTTAATTAATAATACTTATAGCTTATCCCTACTAGCTATTATAATAACTAACTAATTAATAGTAATAATATTACTTTCCTTTAAATTAATTTAACCTTTAAAGCTAAATTCAGGATATAAAGGGAAGCTAGGCAGGTATTAGCTATTAGCTATAGTTAGTAAATAGATAACTAGTTACTTTAGCTAATTATCTTTAAGTGCAAGCTCCTCTGCTACTTAACTAGAAGCTCCTGCTATATAAGGTAGCTTAATAGAGAGGTATAGCAGCTAAGTACCCTAGGCATAGAGGACCTATACCCTTATAAGTTAAGGAATAAGTATAGCTTCTAGATCTAGAGTATTACTATGCTTATAGAATATATCTGCAATAACCTATAAGTAAGCTTCTATTATAGATAGCATTTAGAGTTTATATATAATATAATTACCTAGAAAATTCTATAAAGTTAATTATATAAGATAAAAAAAATTCTATATATAAGAAAGAGTTTATACCTAAAAGTTAAAGAGTCCTTTAGCAGGCAAAATGAAGCTATAGTCAATTAAACAGAATTTACCTAACTAAGCATATTTACCCTGTAAAATAATAACTAATGCTAAGGCAATAAACAGTAGTATTAACAGTAATTCAACAAAGGTATATACTAAATATAATATTAATACTTAAAGAAAAGAAAAAGAGATTAAATTTAATAATAAAAAATAGCTTAAATATCTTAAAATTAAAAGACTTATTATTTAAATTAATTAAAAGATCTATTTATTATTTATAAAACCTATTTATTACTAAAGTACTATAATAGTTAAAGTATTAATTAACTTATTAAAAATATAAAGAATAATTTAAATTATAATAATAATATAAATAATAATAAAATATAACTTTAAATAACTTCTAGTATATTAAGAAACCTAAAAATAGAAATTTAAGTAATTAAAGGGTTATAGTATTTCTACTCTAAGGGGGTATATTAAACTAGTAGTATTATATAATTAAGATAGATTTTACTATTATATAAAGGGTTTAGCTTAAATAAGCCTTAGAGATAGATTAAGCTGATTATATAACTGATAGAAGACTAAAAGAGGGGTAACTAGATACCAGAAGAAAGAGGTCAATCAATCAACAGCATCAATCAGGTTCAACAACCTCCGTACCCTACGGAGTATTATCATGTCAGTATTAAAATCCCAGTTCTAGCAACATATGAAGCGAGGCTAACGGTGCATTGTCAAGATGATAAATTAAAAATTACTTTATTTTATATAAATATCAATAATATTTTAAGTCTATTTAATAAGCTTTAATAATATAATTATCTTTATTCTTATGCTTAACTTCTTTATTATATGTTTACAGTAAAATTTATATTCAATCTATATAATGTATATATTCTATTCTATTACTTCCCATCGGGAACATCATCTACAAGGTATGCATTGGTTGATAGCTCACCCATCATGATTCAATAAACCAAGTATTACACTTATCAAGTACCTATACCTAAGCTCAACATTAGGTATCTTCCATATCTCTGCACACCTTGATCGTGAGAATAGGCTACCTACCTTAGTAACTGAATACTCTATGAACCCAGCTTCAAATGTTCAACATCTATCCACAACTCTATAAACTCCTTACTCTTCCACAACATACACTATTCGTGACGAGCAAACAACTAACCGCCAGCCATTAGCCCAGGGCTTCGGTTATTGCTGGATACTCATCTCAATGTATTCAAGTTCGGGACATGCCTGCTAACATTTTATAGCCTTGACCCAGTAACGACCAATAAATGGGACCCAGGTATTCCAATAACAGCCACAAAAGTATCAACCATAAAGTCTCTGGCCAGACTGAAATCTCAATAAACTTAATCAATAAGGTTACCTTTAGGCTGCAGCATCTCAAGCAACTCTAATCATGATGAACACGTCGCCTGACCAGTTAAAGAGCTATAAAAGCTCGACTGATAGGGTCTGCGACTCCCCTACAACTTTAGCCTTTCCTAATCCATCTATCCCTTAAAGTCATCTTAATAATTACGAAATTATCAAGAAACCAGCCAAGCCTAGGTTATCTGCAAGTTCTTTACCCTAACTACATTAGATTAATAAGGCTAACCTTAATTACAGTTAAGATATTAAACCTAAGTAACTAGCAGCTAGTAACTGCTATCTATTAATAGTATATGTAACCCTCCCCTGCTTGCTATAAGCGCTGCTAAAGGGTCTATAATAGAGATATTATAGCCCTTTAGCAGCAGGTAACCTATAGGGCAATATAAGAGGAAGCTATACAGGTAAAAGCAATTAGCTATAATAGTTAGATAGATAACCAGCTACTTAGCCTAGCTATCTTTAAGTGTAATATCCTCTGCTGCTTGCTTAAGAACTCTTACTATAGCAGGTAGCTTTAAGGAGAGATATAGCGCTTAATAGATGCTTAGTCTATAGGCAGAGCTAAATAGTACCTCTATAAATTAAGAAATACCTCTTAGCTTAAATACTAGATTATAAGCATTATTATGCTTATAATAATAGTCTCTGCTAACCTATAGCTAGGAGACTATTATAGGCAGCATTTAAAGTTTATGCATAATAGAATTGCCTAGAAAATTCTATAAAGTTAATTATATAGGATAAAAAAAATTCTATATGCAAGAAAGAGTTTACAACTGAAAGTCAAAGAGTCCTTCAGCAGGCAAAACGAGGCTGTAGTCAATTGAACAGAATTCACCTGACTAAGCATATTCGCCCCGTGAAATGATGACTGATGCCGAGGCAACAAACAGTAGTATCAACAGTGATTCAACAAAGGATGCCTGCTAACATAGCGACATTGAGGTTCACACAGGTCAATATTATACTATAAGTGAATCCATGGATATATTTTCTCCTGACAATAATGCATAAAACGCCGGGTCCATAAGGGTATAATGCTGCCTTGCCACCGTTACCTCTCTCCTCCACACATGTTAATTGATGCCAAAAAGTAACACCCTGGTTCTCTAATCAAGACCCAGCCCGTACGAGAAATCAGTTATACAGACAAAAGTGTTCAACTGACCAACATGTTCCATACAACACCTCTAAGCCAAGACTTCGCTCAATGGAGGCCGTTGGCAACTAGAGGGCTCCCATTAGCTCCTTTGCGTCTCTTGCTCGAGACCTCTGGCGAATCGTGACTTCGGGTCTCAAGGTGGCTGACCCTGGTAGCCAGACTATCCAATTGTCCCGCAAACTGAGCTGGCACATAAGCAGCGATTTGTTGAGCGACACTGTCATGCCACTGCTTGGAGCTGAAGTTCTTCGCCCAGTCCGTCATCTGGACCAGCTGGAACTGAATATCATCGATCCCAGTCCTTGAGTCCTTGCGCACCTTTTCAACGTCCTGGGTCATCACAGCAACCATACCCTTCAATGACTTAAGTTCAGTGCTCTCTTCCTCAAGGCGTTTTCCCGTGTCGTTATCCATCTCATACATTTCTAGTTTGTTTTCGCTGACGGATTGCTGCAACTGTGTGATTTGCTGGCTCAACTTCTTGGTTTCATCTGCATTTCGCCTCGACGCTGTGACATGCGCATCGAGTTCCTTCTTGTTCTCATCCACGCTTCGCTTCAAACCTGTTACACGTCCATCAAATGCCTGAATGGCTTCCTCTGACTTCAATGTACGGGCGTTTGCCTGGTCGACAGTCTCGGCAACTAACCCAGAGGATATCTGGATCATCTCCGAACAACGACGTTTTAATGCATCTTCCAGCCTATCCATCTTGGGAGTGATCAGTTGCAAGGTCATGTCCTTCGTCATGAATGCAGGAGTAGGTGTGGGCGTAGGGTGTTTAGAAGACCGTGCAGTGACTTCCGACATAGATTCCCTTAACTTTGGTAAGTCTCTAACTAGTTGGTTAAGCTCATCACTCGCCGGTAGTTCTTCAAGGCGGCGTTTTATATCACCAGGAGGTGGCATTTCTTTAAGTAATCGCTCGAGATCACCAGAAGGCGGGTATTTGGCAAGCAGCCGTTTGGTGTCCACAAGGGATGGGAATTCAACAAGAAGCTGCCGGATTTCGCCCGCAGGCGGATACCCCTGGACTTTTGCCTTGAGGTCTTGGAAGTCTTGCAATGACCAGCCGGCGGCACTGGCCTGTAGAGCGTCGACGCTCTGCTGCAGAACGTTGGCCTTCTTTTGCTGTTCCTTAACTTCCTTAGTCAAAGGCTTTAGAGACCCCTGGATCTCTTGTATTTGTTCCACGGATGATCGCAGAGAAGTGATATCTTCAGCTAAAGATTCCCCTTTTTGTGAGAGACTGTCTACAGCCGATTTTATGCCGGAAACGACATCATCTATTATCTTTTGCTGTTCTCCCTGGCTTTGACATGTGCATTGCAAAAGCGAAATATCTTTTTCAAAGGACATTTGCTTTGCCCCATGACTTTCAGAGGTTTTTTGCAAGGACAGTATTTCCTTTTCTAAAGAAGTCTGCTTTGCGCCCTGATTATCAGATGTGCTTCGCAGCAATGATATGTCCTTTTCCAGGGATTTTTGCTTGACATCCTGGTTCCGAGAGGTAGTTTGTAAGGATGATAGGTCGTTTTCTAAGGATTTATGCTTTTCTCCCTGCTTTTCAATGAGAGCAGAATTCTGCTCATGGAGCGACTTGACAGATTTAATGCCTTTCGCGAGCCTGTCTGCAAGGTTTTCTGTCTCTTGCTGGAGTTTCTGCAACTTTGTGGGATCAGACTGACTTTTGATAAAGTTTATGGTGCGTCCCTGCATTTCAACTGTTGTCTTAAGCTGGTTATGCTCAAAAGAGGTTGTAGAGGTAGCTGGCTGGCTGTTCTTGGCGGCTATCCTTTCTTCCATCGTGGTGCTGACGCCATCGAGCTTCTGCTCGAGCCGGCTGAGCTTCTCCTCCAACAACTGGTGTTGCTGTCGGCCTTCTTCGACTTTATTTTCCAGAAGTTGGGTTTTCTTCTTCTCGATCTCAAGGCTGTCGACCAGTTTCTGGATCTCGCTATTATCTGGCCCCTGAGCGACTGGTAAGGAGTTTTTGAACTTGTTCAGCTCAGTCTGTAAGTAATCTTCCATCCATGCCTTCGTTGGCTGATGGGGTTCCCGCGATTGTGGCTGAAGCTTGGCTGCGGAGTTCTGAACATTCGTCGGTGAAGAATCTTCTCCTTCTTGGGTGTTGGGTCCTATGGAAACCTGATCTTGCACGTATTGCTTCAACAACGAATCGAAAGTCTCATAGAGCGTTGGGTGCAGCTCTTTGAGTTTTTGCTTAAAATTGTTCTTTTCGCTCTCGTATTTTTGGACAGCCTGACGTTGCATCTCGTCAACAGAAGGATAATCAGAATTTTTGGTAGCTGACCGTTTCCAGTCAACCATTGTTTTCTTAAGCTTGCTATCAGCTTGGTTGTGCTGCATGCGCAGACAGGCTGCATTGCCGAGCAGGTCTATTACATGTGGCAGGCCTTCAAGTTTCGTGGTGCGCGGCTCGGCTGTAGCGGTCGATATTGAACCTAAATGGTGTATGTCAGCGATACTCTGGTCATGTACTTTCTAAAGACTTGGGCTCTTACCGCGATCACTAGCATTCGTTGACCTCCTGGAAGAAGATCTTTCCAGAGGTGGTTTGCTATATTTACTGTAAGGTAATGCTCCCCCCTTCCCACCGCCCCTCCCTCGATCATAGTCTGCATCTCTGGAATGAGACGATTCATCTCGGCGCTGGGAGAGACGGTCTGGGAATAAGTCCGAGGGGGAGCTACCGGCTGGTCGGCGACCGTATCGATCGTCTCTACCAGCCATTGCGGCTCCGGTAGTGGATCGAAGCCCTAAGCATCCGTCGAAATGATGGGCAAAGGATTCGAGACAGGACAAATGCCGTGCGCCGTTGGTTGCGAATCGAAAATGGCCCAAGGAGGAGGGCGAGAGGGTATCGCTGAGGACTGTATGCGACCGGAAGAATTAAGGGGACCAAATAAGGACTGCGCTAAGTAGGTAGTACTTTGTACCAATGGGACACAGGGCCAAACAGGTACTGAGTTGGGTGGTGGTTGGACAAATGGTTGAGTATGCCGGGAGGCAATCGCGTCGATGAATCGGTTGGGTGTGTGAGTGCCTAGAGAGTGTGTGGCAACGCCTACTAAAGAAACAAAGGAGAGTTAGAGAGCCTCGGGTTGAAGAAAGAACAAAAGGAGTGAGAGAGGGGAAGGAGAGGAAAAGAAAAGAAAAGCGTGTGCATTGAACGAACGAGGATAGAAGAAGAGAGAAGAGGGAAAAAGCAATGCGAGGCGACACAAGAGCGGGAGCACAGATGTTAAGGTAAGGTAGTTAGCCGGTTCATCAAGAGAAAGAAAAATCAAGACAAGACCTGAAAAAGGACCAAACTAACTAATAAGGTATCTGTTACACCTGGACCAGGGCTACCGCTACCTACGCAGTGTGGAGTTCAGTTCGTGTGGATTATCATCATATAATATAGGTAGGTACGGAGGTAGGTTTCAAAAGTCTTTGCTGAGGAAGACTTGCGCCACAATTGCTAATCCCTGTCAGGTACATAGATATACATAAGATAAGAAAAGTATAGAGGGACTGTCCTATAATAGCCCTATAAATACAGGGCATTTAGGAGTACATATCAATAAAGCTTAATAGCTATAGGTGCTGTAGTTTAATTGCGGTTAGTAGTAATCATTTCGCTTGATGTACCTCTGGTATCTTATCAAAAGCGGGTCTGTAAGCCACAGTCATCTTAAGCAAAGACTTTTAAAACCTACCTCCGTAGTTGCGGTTGAATTCATCAAATAGTTATTTGGGGCAGCTCAGTTATTAAATATAGACCCCTAATCCTCGCTGAATCACAGCCTAAGCTATCAGAGTCTTGACTCATCTAAGAAAGAATAGCGGTTGGTCCGATGCTAGGTGCTTGCCCAGATAATTGGCACTAATGATTTTAGTCTCTGTAAAGTGGAGGGGAAGCATCCTCTCTTCTCGTCATACAGGAGAGGACAGCATAAAACGAGGACAGCATAGGGGCAAGTTATCTAGGTAAGGTAGGTAGCTTCTATGAATAATCATTTATTAGGTGACTTGACCACTTGACTCCTGGTGAAAACTTACAGACTCGAGGAGATGTTCTAAACCTTTTGCGTTAACGTTAGTTGCTCCAGCAGCTCGAGTTGAATGGATCTCTCAGTCTCAGGTAGAGTCACATCCCCACATTCCGCGCACCCCCTGTTTCCACGCGCTAATCCAGACTGTAATTTCCTGACCCCTATTTCATTATTATCACAATAACATCATTAAATAATATCAGAAAAAATCCAAATTTTTACAATAAGTACTTCTAATAATAAATAAAACTGTAAGCTAGATAAAATCTAGGAAAAAATCGCAGAAGGTATCCCAATTTGCCAGTATATAAGAGATTACTCTAAAAACAAGTCTACGCTCTATAGTTAACTAAAGGGTACCTAAACTTTATAGAAAAGTTATAAAAGTTAGCAGTTATTATTACCTATATAAAAGAATAAGCTTATTAACTTTATTTATTATAAAGAGCATTATAAGCATGCTCTTTTAAAACTAGAGCTATATAATATTACTAATGCAATTGTAAATCCTAACTCCTTAACTAATTCTATTAAGTATAAATGGCTATACCAGTTTCTACAAAGATATCTAGATATTAAAATTAAAATATCTAGTCCTCTTAATATTTCTCATTTTAAAGAAGCAACTCCTAAATAAATCTAACATTTCTATAAAGAGTTAGTATAAATTACATTAGATTTATCAGTTAGCTTAAACTAAATGCATAATATAGATAAATATAGTCTAATAGAAGGAGATTCTTATCCTAGTAAGGTGCTTAGGGATATAATAATAAATAAAATAACTATTTCTAAGAGTAATAATTGCAATTAGGTAACGATTCTGGAGTCAGGAAATGCGCAAGGAAAGAGACTACATCTAACAGTAGTTTTTACTAGGAAATCCCTCCAAGAACAGTAGTTTCCAAAGACTTTTCCTACCTGGGGATACAATGCAACGGAGAATGGCTAGGCTTCTCAGGATATCTATCTAAAGTAACTGCAAGAGACTTTTATCCTAGAAACCAAGCTAGAAAAGACAACAAATTAGCAGATTCTTATTATTAATAGCTTTACAGGTTATATCTCTATTTAATTCTAATTTATAGCTTTATTTTATAATATATAAGTTATATATTTACCTTCCTATTTATTATATATTATATAGCCTTTTAATATTAGTATTTTCTTACTATTAAAGGTAGCTTTTTAGTAACTAGCTAAGAAGTTTAGCAGTTTTAGATCTAGCTCTACTATAAATAAATAATACTTCCTAAAGATCTATAAAATAGCTAGGGATAAAGCTCTTACTAAGGAGAATATTATTAGCAGTTTTTACAGTTTAGGAATATAGCTAATAGATATAAAAAAGCCATTAGTAAAGTTAGTAATAACCTTAAAGCTACCTGGTTAAAATGCCCCTCCTGCAACGCCTTAATACTAAAGGGTATTATCCTGGGATATGCTATATATACTAAAAAACAAGATTAAGCTATTAGTATAATTAAATTCGCTCTAAGCTAGGCAAGATAGGTATAAGAGAGATCTCTATTATCTAGGCATAAAGGCAGCTAATAAGCTAGATTAAATAAATGCCTAAAATACTATAAAAAAGGTAAAGATAGAAACCCTTAAGCTTAAGATAGAGTTATAAAAGCTACAGAAGTAATATACAGTAGTTTAGTTACTGCAAGCCTATTATCTAAAGCCTAAAGAGATTTATAAGGCTAAGGAAGCTAAATTAAAGAGGTTAGAGAAGAAGCATAAAAAGGAAGCTAAAAAGAAGGAATCTAGGAAAAAGAAGAAGACCATTATAATTGCAGATAAAGGGATATCATGATATTATTTTATGCTATTTAATTTACATATAAATTGATAAAGATATCATGCATTGAAGTTATCGCAATGAATGCGAGGGGTGCGTGGAAACAGGGGGTGCGCGGAATGTGGGGACGTGACTCTACCTACTCGCGTGTAATCGCGTCCATGCAGCACAGTACCGAGTTGTGGAGTCACATGGATTAATTTCACGGGAGTGGATCACTGATGTGGCGGTGCGCATCGGGCACATGGCGCTAAGCGATAGCCGTGCACTAACAATTTTTACTCGAAAGTTATGCGCAGGCTCGTGCAGCTGTCGCGATCTAGCTCCCAGCCCTGCTCTTCAAGCTTTCTTCATCAAAGTCGTTGCCTTACAACTCAATTCCCTAACGATTGCTTACATTACACTCGCGCATAACACGCGACAAGATGGCTGCCGTAAGTAGAATTTACTCGTACCTTCCGCGCAACCAATCGCTTACAGTACATTTCCACAGCCTGTGATGACCGTGTCAGAGTCTAAAGACCTTCGAGGTCTGAACCTGATCGCAGCACACTCCCACATTCGAGGCCTCGGCGTGGATGCAACAACTCTTGAGCCTCGAGCTGCTTCTCAGGGTCTGGTTGGACAGGAGAAGGCGCGAAAGGCTGCTGCTGTCATCCTGCAGATGATCAAGGATGGAAAGATTGCTGGTCGTGCCGTTCTCATTGCTGGACCCCCTAGGTATGCCCACGATCACCATTACCGTACTGCGCGCATTGACACAAATGAAGCACAGGAAAGACTGCCATCGCCATGGGCATGGCTCAGTCTCTAGGCCCCGACGTTCCTTTCACAACACTTGCCTCATCAGAAATCTTTTCGCTCGAAATGTCCAAGACCGAAGCCCTTACCCAAGCCTTCCGAAAGTCCATTGGTGTCCGAATAAAGGAGGAGAGCGAAATCATGGAGGGAGAGGTTGTTGAGATCCAGATCGACCGCAGTGTTACTGGGAGCGCAAAGCAGGGAAAGCTAACCATCAAGACCACCGACATGGAGGCAGTCTACGATATGGGTAGCAAGATGATCGATGCCATGACCAAGGAACGCGTTATGGCAGGCGATATTATCTCGATAGACAAGTCTTCTGGAAAGATCACCAAACTCGGCCGATCGTATGCCCGATCTCGCGACTATGATGCTATGGGTGTCGATACCAAATTCCTCCAGTGCCCGGATGGAGAGCTCCAAAAGCGCAAGGAGGTTGTTCACACCGTCACACTACACGAGATCGATGTTATCAACTCAAGAACCCAAGGCTTCCTTGCTCTCTTCTCGGGCGATACTGGCGAAATCCGCAGCGAGATCCGAGACCAGATTAACACAAAGGTCGGCGAGTGGAAGGAAGAGGGCAAGGCCGAGATTGTTCCTGGTGTCTTGTTCATTGATGAAGTGCATATGCTTGATATCGAGTGCTTTTCATACATCAACCGAGCTCTCGAGGACGACCTTGCTCCTGTTGTCATCATGGCCAGCAACCGAGGCAACTCCCGCATCCGCGGCACTGACTACCGCAACCCTCACGGACTGCCTCTTGACTTCTTGGACCGAGTCGTTATCATTAACACACACGCATATAACCCTGAGGAGATCAAGCAGATCCTGTCCATCCGAGCCCAAGAAGAGGAGATCGATGTGCATCCTGACGCTCTCGCTCTTCTTACAAAGATCGGCCAGGAGGCAGGTCTCCGATATGCCAGTAACCTCATCAGCACTTCGCAACTTGTTTCTGCCAAGAGAAAAGCTAAACAAGTCGAAGTTGGTGATGTGCAACGCAGCTTCCAGCTCTTCTATGATCCCGCCCGCAGCGTCAAGTTCGTGGCTGAGTCAGAGAAGCGCCTGATCGGCAACACAGGTGCAGTCGACTTCGCAGCAGGCGGAGCGGCCAGCAACGGCGATGAGAAAATGGATCTTAGTTAATTATAATGGCGAGCACACCCTGGCGTTAAAAGGGTATTGGGTTGTGAAGATGGTAGACCTGAAGTGAGATGGACATCTGTATCATACTGATTTGGGCGTAGAATGGGATAATACGAAAATCTTCAAAGAGCATTGTCAATAGTTTTACTCTGTTTCCATCCCCAGCGCAAGTGATGGCCTCTCCAGGTGCGTAGTTGAATTCAAATCTTGTGATAAATAGAGAGAAGTAGTGCGATACGAGGTTTCTGCTGTGAGTACTGTATCTTGCAATTGAGCTTCAAATACCAACTGAAGATAACATGAGGCTTGTAACTAAGTATATGATAACAGTAAAGGCCTAATATTGGATCGGTTTCTATGAAAAACTATATACCTGAAGTCATGCCACAAACATCACCTCTATACTCTCATATCATTCACGGGCTTGGAGGAGGCCCTTTCAAGTCTTTGGGCAGGGCTGAGCATCCGTAGGCGTAATATTAAAGTGCTTCGAGAAGGGGTCATCAGTTGCCACTCGAGGAACATGCTCAACAATACTCGCAATACTCTCGGACTGTTCTGCACCCCAGAAAGTACTGATAAAGGCAAATATGAGATCCAGTCCAGAAGTGACCTAAAAGAGTATCGGATTAGAAACATCAACAGATTCAGGAGATTGATCGACGACTTACGCCCGAGGATGACCAGACTTTACCATCGATGACATAACGAGCGGGAGATACCCATTTCACTCAAGGACCCATCTCCTTCATAGTTGCCCAGGCGTTCTTGTTAGTCGTTGCTAAATGCCCATCCAAAACACCAGATCTAGCTGCAACGCCGGCACCAGTGCAGATAGTCATCAATATCTTGACCTTGGGATACATCTTTGCAATGTAGTCCGTGACAGCCTGAAGGCTCGGGTTCCTCGCGCCAGGGCCACCAGGAACAATAAGCAGATCAAGATCCAGGTCGTCGTTGAATGTATTGGTTGGGGGGATTGTTGGGAAGAAGCTCGAGTTGAACTTGTTCATAGCCCAAGGGGCTGTGCTGACTGGTTCAAGTGTTTCAGCGATGAGGCGAAGATTGAGTTGCTGGACGCTGAGCGAGAGGATCTGGAGAGGATCTAGAGGACCAAAGACATCGATCATGTCGAGGGCCTGGAAGAGAACAACTCCAACATTGCGGATCTGAGAGCCCGTAATGTTGGGGACGATGCCTGGAGTTATACAGGTTGGCTCAGCATCGCGCGAGGAGTAAGGAACATGGTCCTTGGGCCCAGTAGTAGTTGAGGCAGAGCTGACATTCAAGAGGGCGAGGCCACTGAGAAGAGAAATCAAGAGCTTCATGATCATGAAGCACCTGATATAGAGCTCAAGTTAAGATAGGTATGTTCAGTAGTTAACAAAGCAAGATAAAAGAGCAAGGCACACGCATGTAAATGTTCTTGAATTATAGAGACACTCGACCATACATATATACTACCTGACACATCCCAGATATCACCAAGAAATCCTTCACTTAATCCGCGACAAATCCTCAATCCTCCGTGTTCTTCAAAAACCTTCTCAAAATTGCGCTCAGCTTCCTGCAGCCATATGCAGCTCCCCGTCTACCAATGACAGCCAGTCATTCTCAGGATAATTCTCCAGAGTGATCAAACAATCCCTCCTAAACTAGGTTGTGAACCCATATCAAGGCCATCATCTTCCTTGTAGAGCTTAGACGACATGAACAGCCTGCAGTAAGAGGTCGAGTAATTGTTAGCGATGGAATAATGCCAAGTTTCCGCTTCCTATTAGCCGATAACGAGATCACATTGACTCGCTTCAGGCGTGCAACCATGTTCAATACTCTATCCGCTTAATCCTTGGACCCCTTGTTTCCATCCGCATCGATTCCCCGATACGACACGTGGTAGGCCTAGGTCATCATCTTGGCCAATGTCACTCAACAAGCGATCATCCCTCTAGACTGGTATAACTTCTTTATTTCATTCTCGTGTTTCTCGTGTAATGTCTCTTCTCCAGCCGCCTTGTCTCATCGGCTCATGACGTAGGGCCAGTTTCTCTACATCCTCCCTCGTTCGTACATCGTTATTACCACCTCTTGCTACTCCCATTGGGTATTCAACCACGCCAGTAAGCTGTGACGTCCAGCTCCTTGAAACCATCTCTCTGTCCGTAGAGAGTGTGTATTTTCCTCCCATGAACTCCTATACGCACCGGGGGATGGTCTTCCAATCCCTTTTGTCCTAATAGAAAAACAAACACCGACCTAATTGCACGTCTATACACTGACACATGGCACGTGTCGCACTCGGTTGAGAAAGGGGGCTCAGATGCGCCCTTCTAAAGCAGCGAGCTGAGCAGCCAGTGCCTCATTCCCTTTCAGTAGATCCTCCAGCCATTCCGCTGCCATCGCGAGCATAGTACTCTTACTGAAACCGCCTCCGCGAAGGCCAGGAACAAGATCACACAAGTCGTCAAACCCTTCCTTAATCAGAGTGCGCCGTTTTTGCTCACTCTTTATGTGGTTCTCGCGTTTCTGTTCCTCTGAAAGATTCTCTCTCGACACTTTGCTATTGTTTGCTGCCGACTTGCGACGCTTGCCCCCAGCAACGTCATCTGCAACAGCCGAAGTGATGGAACCTGCACGTTCCGTTTTAGGTTTCCGCCTCCGCACAGGCTTCGGCGTAACTGTCTCTTCTTGTGCCTCTTCATCTGGAGTATCCTTGTTATTTCTACTCTTCCGCCTTTTACGCGGGGGCGTATCAACTTCTTGCACTTTCGTGAGCTCAGTCAATCTGCTATGAGGGAGCGGTCCCTTGGTATGAAGTGGGCTGCTGGGTCGTGTGTTATCGGCGCTTTTACTGGGCTCGAAACACTCAAGAACTTTGAGTTGTTCCTTCGTCAAGGACTCGGCGGTTTCTTTCTCCGAATTGGGAGTATAGCCTTGAATGCGGTTGAAGTTGGCATCAGAACCCCACTGATATTCGGCAGGTGGTGCTCGATGCTGGCGCTTGTCATGGGGTCCCATCATCCAGTCCGGGTAATGTTCTTGCTCGCTTGCTGCAACGCTGCGTCGGTGGTCTTCCCGGAATTCTTCAATAGGTTGGTGTCGTAGGTGGCCTACTGGAGGTCCTATTGGGTGCCTCTGTGCCGAAGTATCGATTCCGTTGGAATTCTGACGCTGGCTTGGGCCGTTTTGGAGCAGAGTAGCCGCTGCGTTCAGCACATCATCGGGAGTGTGTCGAAGCTCGGTCTGATGTTGTAGATGGGGAGGAGGTGGTGGTGGTGGCGGGGGCATCATATGGGTTCCCAATGGTGCCATGCCATGGAACTCGTTGAGATTGTGGGACAGTCCTTGAGCCGACGGCTCGCCAAGTGAAGATCCTGGCTGCTGACCGAATGAAGTACTGGATCCCATGAATTGCGGAGGAAGGTCAAGCCAGGTATCGCTGAAATTAAGCCCTTCACCGAAGGAGGGCATATTGTAATGGTCGGCATTGATATCGTCGAAGAAGGACGTTAGAAGCCTGGTGTCGGTATCTGTCAAGAGAGGAGCTCCAGGTGCAGGCTCCGGTGGATCGTTGATCGGAGGATCTTGATTAGGGTCAAATGAATCTGTTCGGTTAGAGATTAGTATACTGCTCTTTGAATTGGTGGATATGATGCGAAGGATAAGGATCTCGGCGAGTGGTTCACTTACAGCCAAAAGGCATAAAAGGGTCTGAGGGCGGCTGCGACGAACCCATCCTCGGAGCGTGTTGTACGGCGAGCATGGATGCGTCTTTTGTAATATGGGCTTTCTGTAGAGCAAGCGCTGTGCTACAAATGAGCCACAGTAGATGTATAATTTTTGTGATTTGAAGGACTGAAAATATTTGGCGGGTGTATCTCGACTCGAGGGTGTAAATGATAATGTTTCCAGAATGGTATGCTTTTTCGTTCGGCATCAAGCGTGTAGACCAGGACAAAATCAAGCTATGATCTGTCTGTCTAGCACATGACAGTTCAAGCCCACCAAGTTGACGGCAAGTGAGTATGCCTGGGCAAATTTCGATTCGCTTCACGTGAAGCGCAAAGAAGCAACAGTTGTATCTAGCTAGAGTCCAGGAGGTAGTTGCTGGGTCGCGAGAGCACGAGGGGGAGCAGATCGAGACGACTGTGCCAATGAATGGTTCGTGAATATATTATAGACTCTGCGATTGTATGTGTGGCATGTACGTTGCTGTTTTATGTGCTTCTTGGATAGAAGACAAGGAAATATGCTGATAGTCGAGTTTTGTCGCTGGAAGCAAAGAGTTGTGAATGGAAGTTGGAGAAAAAGCCGTTGATAGTAGAGTTGCAGAGCTGCCTGCTTAAGCCATGGAAGAGAAAGAAGAAGAATAAGAGCGACAGGGGATCAACACAAGAAGGGATTTAGTCTGAACGGGGAGTGCATGTGCTAAAACGTGCATTCGCTGCGTCACATCACACCCGCGACCTAGATGAAGACAAAGAAGGAGCAACTAGGGCCCGGCATCTCCTGCTTCTTCATAGGATGACTGCTATGCTCCTGGCCGGGAAAGGTTTAGGAATTTTACCTTATAGAGGACAAATGGTAGCGGGCCAGAAAAAGGATGGGAGGGTTGGGATCGTGGAGGTGAGTGTGGTGGTGGTGGGTGGTGGTGTTTAACTAGGTAAAGCGGTTTAGGTAGGCTAGGTTGGAGGAAAGCGGCGGGAGCCCACCGTGACTGTCCTGGGTGCAGAGGAACGGTACGGCAGGTGGAAGGCGGACCGCGAGTAGTAACTGAGACTTAGAGGGAAGGTAGTCTTGTTTTTGGGGAAATGTATCCAAGGGCCAGGCTTGCACGGTAATTGGATCCATGGGCCCTTGCTGGGACCGTCTTAGCCATGTGGGGTTGCCTCGGAGCATTAGAAGCACTCAATCTTCAAGTACTTTCTACCTCGACCTGATCCATTGCGCTCTAGTCATTAATCCCCCATGTTCCCCTCCCCCAGGTCACTGTGTCACCTGCAACTTTCATCGACGTCGACCAGAGCCTTTAGCCTTTGGAAAAAGCTTGGTTTTGAGTATTCTTAGAGAAATCAGATCGTGGGTGATGTTCAGCGAGTCGAGCCGGGTCTCTACCAAAACCATAAAGTGATCCAAGCCCCGCGCCTTGTTCAACAATTACCAGAGCTCTTTCAACACATTCGTCGTTACATCCCCCCCCCCAAGACTCCCGGTAGGGTAAGGTACAGTACTGCCCGTCCTGTAGGTATGGGTATGGGGGGTGTTCTATGGGTCGGATCACCTTGTCATGACGTATCCGTATATCCATAGTCTGCAGTCCAACTCTACGCATCTATTGGGACTATCACATGCTTGAACCTCTCTCATCTTCAGCACTCCCAACAGCTCTATTCTGCGACCTTGGTTGACGACGCCTCATTTCCAGCTGTCATTCATTCGCCCAGCCAAGCCTTAAGAGTCAGACAGTTCGTCCATTCTTGATTGGCTCTGTTCTTCTGCTGAGAGGCTCGGGGAATCTAGTCATCTTGGCATTGCACGCAGTTGACTTATTGCAGATAAGTTGACGGTCACTTGACTCGATTTACTCGCCTGTAGTCAGCAACACGATGAGGCTGAACCAACAATATTGCATTGTCTGAATCAGCCAGCATAGCCACAAGCACAAGCTCAAGCACATGCGTGCGTCTTTGTTCTCTCGAAAGTGACAAAGACTTTTTTTCACATCGACTCGTGACCACGGCCGGCCCGTGCCAGTATGATATTCAGGGCTTACCAGGGTTGATATAAGACCTCCCTGGAAAGGAAAGATGCCAACTGAAATCATGCTTCTTGTGGGAAATCAGGCCAGGAAGAAGAGCCGAAACCTGTTAGAGCCCCGAAATTCGTCGTGGGGCTTCCCTGGCGTAGGTTCCATTGTTTTGTTTTTCGAGAACAATTTCATTTCCATGTGCGAATCTAGGTATGTCACTTGGAATTCGGATACGAACCAACTGGCTTAGATCCTAAGTGACAAAAAGAATGAGGTAAAGTGGCATAAAGTTAAGGGGCTCTGTAGTGAGTTTATTTTTGACATCCCATCTTGAGGTCTGGAATTTCCTTGCTTCCCAGGGGCAACTGATCAACCGATGAAACTGTACGAGGTCGTAAGAGACCTGCATCATTGGTTTTCTGGCTTTTTGTTCTCCTTTCTCTTCCAGTACCAGATGTAAATTTTCTATTTCAGGCGGCTGTCAACTGAAGGATTCTCAATTATTCGGCCTTATAAGGTAAAATTTACGTACCGGACCCATCTTGTGCACATGCCTCTTTCCCCAATGCAGCAGCTGGCTATCCCTGTACCCCAGAATTACGGGCAGACAGGTGGGGCCCTAGGTGTCCTTTGACCACATGCAAATTGTTGTACCTACAGATGTTAACGTTAGCGATAACCTCACTCAGCTGTTACTTAATCTCACACCTAAAATACCTATCGTTACAACGAACGACCCGGATCTGTTCAGCAGCCGTTACAGTAGAAAATATGGAACGTCTCATGTCTAAATCTGTTCTCAACTACCGTACAAACTCACGAAATTGAGTAGCGCCTGTGGGTCCGAGCTACTGCATGGGCCCCCAGTTTCTAACTGTATGAGGTTACCACCAATTTACGAACCCAACCTCGATTATCTCAACTTCCTACAGTTGCTATGACTTCAAATTTAGGGAATGCATTTATTGATATCGTCTGTATGTGTGTGTGAAATTTTGGAGTCTTTGGATGACGTTGACGTGACTTTGTAGATGTAACTGATGATTTCAATGATGACGAATGCTTCGAGGTCGGACAGACCTACCGCCTCGTTTATCGTCTTCCCTCTTCGCCCGGTCAACCGGAAGGGATTTCCCTTGTGAAAAACGATATCCACCATGGCTGGGTTAGAATAAGAAGTCGTCAGTTAGTTGACGATGTCCTGACCAAGGGAAATCGGTGTTTTTGCAAGCCTGAACGAAGGGGGAAAAGGTGGAATAAATTCGACCAACGCCTCGGTCAGTATCGCGAGTGGCAAGAAGGGGAGGCTTTTTTCTGGTCTGAGGATATATTTGAAGGTCAGGACCAACTGTGATTATCATCATCTATAGCTACAACTTCCGGGTCACGGATTTTGACCGTAATTGAGTCCCCAATCGTTTCTATTGCAGTCAAGCAACTTCTGAGACGTTCGATAAGTTCTTCCTTCTTCCCCTTGGCTGATATCTTGTTCAAAGTCGCCATTTTCTGTAATTGAGGGACTTTTAGATGTCTGAGGGCATGAAGGAGGGTATCTTCATCAAATTCCTCATCAGGACCGAAAGTCAGCTCTTCCTCATCACAGAGACGGTTGACAAGCTCTTCGGACTTGATAGTTATGTCCCCTGCAATCTCCCAGCCCGAAAAGTCGATATTTTCAATTCCTTTTATGGAAATGATGTTATCTTGACTTCTATTAGGCCTTGTAGTTATTCCTGCATAAAGGAATAACCCTACAATCATCTCCTATTAGTCTTTTATCCTATCCTAAGCTTTCCAGACAATCCACGTTATCATAATCCTTCAGTCACTCACGCTCTAGTTAGTCTTTCCTTTCTATTCTTCTTTAAGCTTATAGATATCTATTTCCTTATAATAAAACTGTTTAAATAACTTATTTATTATTGTATCTAGTAGCTGCAATAAGCTTATACAGCCTGCAGGGATTAGAGCTGAAGTTATAAGCTGTCTTTTGACTTCCTCCTTGACCCGCTCTGTTAGGTGGAAGGTTGCAGCATCTATCACTAATAAGAAGTCTTTAGTTGCTAATTTAACAGTTGGGATAGCTTCTTTTAACTATAATTCTATTAGGTCTTTATTGTTATATGCATTTTCATTGTATATTACCTTAATCCCTAGAGCATAGAGATGACCCTTATCTTTAAAAATCCTGCCTTTATTGCTAGTAGAACCTTTAAATATAACTGTAAGATTAAGTCTATAAATGCTATCCCTGAAGATATATAAAATTGCAGTTGCCTGCTGCTTTTCCTACCTGCTGCGCATAGTCTTTATAGAGATGGTTTTTTCCCTAAGTATAGCCTAAGTGCTACTAGTATTATTTATAAATGCTATAGGCATCTCATTAACATTTAAAGTATACTATTAAGAAAAGCATCTCTTAGGCATATTAAGGATATATTTAATTTCTATTTTAGGTAATAGTTACTGTTTTATTAGTAATAATTATTAACTGTATTATACCTGTTTAATGAACTTGCAAAAAGACCTGCATATCTTGCGATATGCTTTAGGTTGTTAAGTAGCTTGTTTTATAACTCTTCTTTTAACTATGTTATATTGCTTTCTAAAGCCTGCCTACTATCTATTAGAAAAGGTAAATAAATTAGCTTATTCCTCTGATGATGCTGATGATCTGAATATGTCTCTTGCCTGTTTTTAGAACCAAGCTGTAGTAATAGCGCATTGTTAAGAATGAAGCTAGATGAAGTCTTAGAATAACTCCTTCTTAAGGTCTAGCTAACAGGGCAAATAGCTTTGTTTTTCCTTTACAATTGACTGAAGGTCTTCTCTCCACTATCTGCTAATTGTTAGTTGTTTGACTTAGAAGTAAGCTGCAGCTTTATGCTAAAAAGGTCTTCTATATCCATTTATTAAGTTAAAATTCATTAGATTATAAATCTAGTAGTAATACAGGAACATCACCACTTTAAGCCTTTTGGCCTTCAAATGAGTCTCTTCCTTACGTGTAACCGGCTTCCTCAATTTAAAGATGCAGTCCTGGATCTGCTTTAGCTTCAGCCTACGTTTCTTAGGTCAGGGCGGTTAGCCAGCCCCAGGGCTACATTGCCAGATAGAGCTCATCTCGCCAGTCATTTTCATATATTACACATCTCTAGATGACTTCATTTACGACTTCAAGAGTGGTACGCGATTAAATTGAATCCATTTATCGGTATTTTCAGCCTGCCCGGTTGATATGTGCGGGGAAGAGCCTCATCTAATTACCTTCCTAATTAGGCTAGGTTGATGCTAACGGGTTCCACAGGCGCTACTCAATTTCGTGAGTTTGTACGGTACCGTGCCCAGGCCCAGGCCCAGATTGATCGGTTCTCGACTTTGGTTTAGCTGAGCCCCTGAACTCTCGGGTCATCATCGTCACCAGCGTCCCGTCACCAGCAACATCGTCAGCCCTCCAATTCGGGCATTATCCGTATAATCTGCCACGAGTACTTTTGAGCTTAATTCTCTCTTGAATACTCGTTAGGCTGTTTCATACTCTCAGCCTCACGGATTTGTTACTCAAAGAATAATAGTTTCTGTTGTGATAGGTTAGTTTCACAATCTCACGTACGTATTGACTTCTCTCATCTCCATTTGCATCTGCGTCTGCAACTGCAACTCCATCACCATGCGGCGGTTGCGCTACGCTACACTGCCTATAGCCTTGGCAGGGGGGGCGTTATGATCTACGACCTGTCAAGGTAGATCATTTACGTATCTCTCCTCTCGGTCTATTTCCTGCAGGAGTATCCGTACATACATACGATCCATGCTTGCCATGTTGCATATTCACACGCGGCATCTTGAATTATCAAGCCGAGGCTCGAAGTGAGAGCTCGGCGATGAAATCTCCACATTTTTTATCAACTTCAAGGGGAGATTTTATCATATCAATCTCCTGACTGTTCATTTATTTTATCTGGCCAAGAGCCTAGATATCTTTGCCGCCTTTGCCGTCAAATTCTTGTCGTCAACCCTCTGTGATACTTCCTCAGACGTTGCATGATGTTAACATATCCCCCCGCTACTCCAAACCGCCGACCTGCCCCTTTTCGATCACCTTTACACCACCTTTTCCTCTATTCATTATACTTTACAGGGGTAGATCCGTTATTGACCGCTCATACACATTCAGGATCCCCGCGATCATCCATCTTGTCAGATACCCACCTTCTGAGTGCCACCGGTAGCAGGTGCCGTAGCCCTGCTTCGGGACATTGTTGGACATCTCTTATGCTGGAGCAGCATGGCTATGCCTGCAGTTGATGTGCGCCCTGCCCGTAAAGGGCCCCTGAGGCTCGATCCTATTCCCGAGATCCTACGCCCTTTGATTCGCGCCTATCTCTTGGGCTATGCATCTGCCGTGGCTCCCCGGCTGTTGACATTAGTGTTGCAGCATGTTGCGAAGAGAAAGAGGAAACTAGCCAACCAACTTGCACCGGACCTTGAAGATAGCTCATTCGTCAGCTCTGCAGCACACATAGTGAGGACAGGCTTCAATCCGCAGCGGTTTCCCACGTTTTGTGCCATACTAGCTGGTGGCACTACTCTATTGAAGGCAAGTTAACTTAACCTACTCATGATGGACTTGGTCCAGTCCTATAAGTTCGCCTACTTTTTTCTTCTGACATTGGTCGCCTTATCCTTGTTGGCTGTCAGAACTCACCGGAACGTTAATGTTACTTTGATATGCCGTTAGCTAATACGCCGAAAGGAACCTTTGAAAAGCATTCTAGAGAAAACCGCAAGGGGGCTCAGCGAGGCAGGTCGTTTGAGGTAGGCCTTCAGTTTCACTCTAATGAATCATGATGTTCCTTGCTAAACAATCGTCCCAGACTTGCAAGATGGTTGTCAACATTCCTTGCTGCCTGGTTTGGCCTGCGGCTGCTGCACTCCTACGAGGGCCGAGCGTATACCGAAACTGTGCCACCGAAAGAGGGCTCGGCCCATAATACCGAGCCTCAAACAGTCAAGTTTGCTGGTCGGACAATGGATCTAACCCTGTTTGCCGTCACTCGAGCCGTCGATGTCCTTGTTGGTGATCTGTGGGCGAGGCACAAGGCCCGTCGTCTGGCCTCCAACGGGTGGTCCAAGGTAATTAGACCATGAAAATCACCTGATTATGATTATCAGATATCCATAGTTGCTGACACCTTCCTAAGGCTGAACGATTTCTCTCCAAGTTTGTTGACCCCCTTGTCTTTGCAGCCTCATCAGGCCTTGTTATGTGGGCTTGGTTCTATCATCCCAGCCGTCTGCCCCGCAGCTACAACAAATGGATCACTTCGGCAGCTTCCGTGGACTTAAGGCTCATCGAAGCCCTTCGGCGGTGTCATTCAGGCGAGTTTCAGTACGGCAAGGAGACCGGTCAGGCACATCTCCTTCAAGGCATGTGTGTGGACTACGAGTGGCCACTTGCCTGGGGAGATCCTGCGGTAGTTATTCCCATACCTTGCCAGATGGTCCATATGTCCAGCGGGCCTTCATGCGAGTATCATGCTGCAAGCCGCTTCTTTCGTGCCTGGAAGTGGTCGATGGCTACGTACTTGCCCCTGACACTCGCTCTCGCTCTTCGGAACCCCTCTCGCAAAGCTCTACGTCGAGCCATAATCTCGTCTTGCCGTTCCTCTAGTTTCCTCGCGACCTTTATCACACTCTTCTACTATGGAGTCTGTTTGAGCCGCACACGCGTCGGACCCCGTCTTCCTGGCGGCACAACCATTGAGCGTCGTCAGAGCATGGATAGTGGGATCTGCGTTGGCACGGGTTGTCTGCTATGTGGCTGGAGTATTATGATTGAAACAGAGAGCCGGCGAAAGGATATTGCGCTCTTTGTTGCCCCTCGTGCCTTGGCCACTGTTCTGCCTCGACGGTACTCTTTGGACAAAGAGTGGCGAGAGAGACTTGTATTCGCCGCCAGTACTGCCGTTGTCTTTACGTGTGTGGCAGAGAACCCTGATCGAGTGAGGGGCGTCTTTGGAAAACTGCTCAAGATGGTTCTCAGTAAGTAAACGAGCTGGCTCGGCATACATCACGGACTGGGACCTCTGTTTCGGTCTGGTCATTCCCATCCTTCCTTTCTTGTCGTAATCATTGTGTACAATAGAGCAACGTTGCATAGAATAGTACTTGAACTCTAATGTATAATCGTTAAGCAATAAGGCTATTTTTGGTCACAAGGCAATGACTGTGATGTATAACAGCAATGTGTCTATGCTACCAAGCTAATTATCCCTTAAACCAAGCAACAGCCCCCAGCACAAAAATACAGGCCAGTATATCACTCCTCACTGTGGTAAATATCTGACCATAACGCATCACAACCTCAACATATCCCTTGACAGGCTGGGGTAAGAATTGCACCACAGTACCTACAATGCCAGAAGGGGGGCTGCCTCTCCTATCCAGAAAGAAGCGAGTTGTGAGTAGCAGCGACTCAGCTGTAGCAAATGTCCAAAAGAACAGCTTTTTGCGATGCTCCAGCTCCGTCTCAAGCTCAGGCTCAGCGGCTGCGATAAGCGGGTCGGCGGGTGTTGTGCCTGCAAGGGCGGCACGCTCACGCTCGATCTTGCTGCCAGTGAAGGGGGTAAGTATGACGATGTAGAAGCCCAAGCCGAGAGCTACAAGGGTATGGAGAAGACGCCAGAGGTTTATCGAGGCGCTATTGCGGACGGCTGTGGGCGGTACCGGGGGTCCTTGGCCGGGCGCCATGCCTGGCATACCGGGAAAAGGAGGCATTGAGCCAGCAGGAAGACCAGCACCAGCCATCAGCTGGGACATCATCTTCATCATGGGATCTTCCTCTGCTGCTCCGGGTGCAGGGCTAGCGGTACCGCTGCCATTACCACGTTCAAAGCCAAGCATCATCTGCCGCAGCTGGTCCTCTGAGATGGCGGGTTCTGTGATTTCAGGTGCATTCGTTCGTGAAGTGGCAGTCCGCTTCGGCTCGTAGTAGTGATCTGAGATATCGACTTCTTCTGGATCGGCATGACCGGCGGTGGCAGACACAGCGGATGCTGAAGCAGCGGGTGCTGGCACTGGTGTCGGGGCATCAGCCATGGTAGTAGACGTAGTAGTGGGTTCAGGTTCTATGTAATAAAGTTAGCAACTCTACAGCAGGACTTGTATGGCACAACTGAATCGAACCTCCTGGGATACGACCTCCAAGGCCAGTAATCTTGTTCAACCTTGCAGAACCCCCAGCTTTGAGCTTGGCTTCACGGCGCTCCTTGCGAAGGCGCGCTTGTTCAGCAGCTCGCTGAGCGGCAGCATCCTCAGGACTTTGCGTCGTCTCCGACATGATTCTGTAGCTATTGGTAAGCGTCTATTTGGGGTTGATACTGAAATATTAAATATTGGTGTTGATGGGCTTTGGTGACGATGATGTGGTGCTTTGGTCGAGTAGGGATCCATTGACAGCTGGCCATGATATAGGGCAAAATGATACAAGTCACTTACCCTGGAGATTCACAAGCTGATATCACTATGCCTCACATTTTCTTTTGGCTTGGATAAATGGTATTTGAATTTGTGTATGATATTTTGTTCTCGAGCCTTGATTCTGAGCGGACATTATATTTCAATATTTCACTGATACAATCGCATCTCTACATCACAGGACAAATCAAAAGTTCAGACTTCTGTCGAAACACTGGGGAACCAAGTTGAGCTTCAACGGTTGATTACGAATTAACTTAGTATTTGAAGAAATATGCCAGAATTTTAGAATTATGGTAATATTATGAAATAGAAAGGCACACAATAACATCGTCATTTATTTTTCTATCTACCAAACCCTCGGCGTGATTGTCTTCGTGTAAACTTCGTCCCCAACCATGCACCCCGCGCTCAGTAAGCTATTCAACATCACGTCCGCACCCTCCATACATGATCCATAAGCAAGGCACAATAAGTCGTGTTATACTAAAAAGAAGCTTGATCACGGCGTAGCCTTGCTCATGCTAATTAATCGCTTGACACCGACCTAATGGGCGAGTTAGCATTGTCACTGAATTATGACACAACGAGAACTTACCATCCAGTTGCCGCACTCCTCGGTCTTGTCTCTCTGAAGCTCAACTTGAAGCTTGTGTGCACCTTCGTAATTCTTGGCCTCAATAGCATTGGCAAGCTCAGTAAGCTGTTCAATTGTATCAGGCTTGACAAGTTCCTCGTTGTTGAGGTGGTCAAATAGCAAACCAAGCCGCTTCTGCGTGTCCTTGACTTGGGGTGCAAATGTCGCAGGAGCCTTGGATGCAACTCGTTGCATATCCTGGTCTAGGATGTCTACCAAACGCTGGGCATTGGGCGGAATATGCGACCGGTCACCAGCAGGATGTCTGGCCTTGGGAGGGGCCGAAGCCTGGGGAGGAGGAGGAGTTGGCTTTGGGGAGGAAGCAGCGGGAGGTCCACCAGGAGGTCGGCTCATGGGAGGAGGTCCAGTCGGAGGAGGTCCCGCGGGAGGTGCAGATTGTTGAGCAGGAGGGGCACCATATGGAGAGGGAGCATACTGGTTATGAGGCGTCGACTGCTGAGGAGGAGCTCCAAATGAGCCAGCCGGAGGAGGTCGGCTTGCGGCTCCAGGAGGGGGTACAGGCCCTGGGGGCTGGCCGTACTGTTGCTGCTGCTGTGCTACAGGAGTGGGAGCATATCGATTAGTGGGGGGCCCTCCTGCTGGAGGAGCATTGTACGGTGATGCTGTTCGAGGAACGACATTGGGCATTGGTGGGGGGATCGCGCCGGCAGCAGGGGGAGGGGGTGCGTATGGGTTATGGCTACTGGCAGCAGGAGGGGGAGGAGCCTGGAAGTTTTGTGGAGGAGCTGCGAGAGGTGACTGAACGCGAGGCGGCGCTGATCCTTTGGGGGGTGGCGGAGGGGGAGTCGAGCCAGTTCGCTGTCCAAAAGGAGAGGCACCAGGAGGTGGAGGAGGAACACCTGTGCCTTGTTGGCCAGGGAAAGGAGATGTGATAGGCTGGACACTGGGCGTGGTCCTGCGCGCCGGGGGTGCTTTGGTGACAAGAGGGACATCATTCCAGTTGTCCATGTTCTTCATCTTGGCTGCAGGTGTCACTGATGAAGGTGTTGTGTTTCGAGGAGGACCGCTCATCGGTGGGGGTGCTAAGGGGGCGGGAGCACCGTATCCCGGCTGAGCAGGAGGCTGATAACCAACTGGCGCTCCATATCCAGTTTGCGCAGGAGGAGCATAACTGTTCTGTGGTTGATAAGGGTTCGAGGGGGGCTGATATTGCTGTGCTGGCGACCCAGTTGATCGAGGAGCAACCGGGCTTGGGGCAATATGGCTGTAGGGATTAGCTGGGACAGAGCCAGGCACAGTTCCAACCACAGGTGCGGGTTGAGGAGGTTGATAGCCAACAGCAGGTTGAAGTCTGGACGATGTCCGGCTCGATGAGGCTGGCACTCGTGGAGCGGGCTGAGCAGAAGGCTTCTTGGTAGCAAGACGCACACGGTTCCTTGCCAATTCCGCCGCAGGGTAGCTGGAAGGGAGGAGATCGAGGTACTTCTGAGCGGTCTCCAGCTGACCGTGGCCAGCTAGAATATCTGCGTACTCGGTGTACTTGTCGTACAGAACGGAAAGCTTCCAATCCGAGGTCAAGTTTGTCTCGTTATCCTGGAATTTGGTGGTGTGACGGAAGACGGTGACCTTTTCGATGAAATTCTGCAGAGTTCTAGCATGAACTGAGAACGTGGAGTCTTCAGTCTCCTCTTTCAATCCAGCCTGCTCAGCCTCGTCAAACTCGTCAACCCAGATAGATACCACCTTCTCGAGCTTTGATCCAACCAAGTAGCAGAAGAAGACGTCCTTTCGATCACCGTCTTCGTTGATTCGGTCGCCGAGCGCTTCGCAGAGGTCAGAGAACTCATCAGGGTCGGAAAATGTACAAAGAATAGCCATGGTCTCCTTCCAATTCTCCAAATCGGCATTGTAGACCACATCCCAGAGGTTCTTAGCTATAACAGAACCGAGCAAACGCATGTAACTTGGCATGCCACTCTTGCGGGACAGATAGGCAGCTTGAACCTTGTCAACAAGTTCTTGACCACCACAGTTGGCGATCAAGAATGCGTCGGCGAACCGGTCCTCCTTGAGGCAAAGTTCAGTGGCCGTGGAAAAGTTACCCAACATCAGAGCAGAGGTGATGTTCTTTTCAACTGTGGTGTCAGAGTCACTAAAAAGATGGAAAGGATTGTCAGTCTTGGCACCCTTTGTAGCGGCGAGATTGGACAAGAAGTCGTCACTATCGCCCTCAGCACCATCAAAGAAGCTCGAGACTCGCTTCTCCTTCTTCTCTTCGGCATCCTCATCCGAGGGTTTGGTTTCCTCATCTTCTTGGACTTCGGATGTCTCCTCGGCACTGCCATTCGTGAGGGTGTCCTTGTTGAAGCCAAGATATTCGACAATCTTGCTACGGGGGTTCTCGCCAACAAGAGTCTCCATCACTTTCCAATCAGCCTTCTCCTCATCAGTCTTGGCTTGCTCAACCCGGTCGGCACAGATTTCAGAGATCTTGCCAGATGCGATGTCCTCCTGAAACTTTTGGCTAGCAGTAGAAATGTCAGAATCAACGGTGAAATTAGTGATCAAGATCTTCGATGAACGCGGTTGCCCGGGCTGATTAGCATTGGGCTTGAACACGACAATCTTTCCACCAAAGCCGAATGAAGCACCCACGGGCCTCTCGAACCAGTTGGGAGCCTTGGCCAACGACCAAGAGGAATCTTGAGGCTTGTCCTGGGCAGCGTGGAGGAAGAAGTCCTCATCATCAAGGTTCTTCTCAGCCGCGGCCTTCGTAGTATCAGGGTTGGTGTTTTGGAGAGTCTGCACCGTGATCTTGCCGTCGGCGCTCGCAGTTGCCGAAAGATTGGGGTTGTGAGGGTTGAACCGAGTGAGAAAAGCGGAATTTGTCGCCTCTGGAAGTTCGCCATACCGCTCGCCAGTGTTGGGATTCCACACGATGGTACGGTAATCCTTACCTGACGACAACAAGAGGTCGGCATCTTGCCGGCACCAAGACAGGGATAGAATACCAGACTCGTGACCTTGAAGCGTTCTCTCGGGCACATTGGAGTTTCGCAGGTTCCACAGAAGGATGACAGGGGAGTTGTGATCAGGAGTAGCTGTCAGGAGCTTGGTCGAGTTGTTGGGGTCCCAAGCAATAGAACTGACAGCCTTTCGATTGTTGTTGAGTGTTAGAGAAGCCTTTTTAGTCTTCAGGTCCCAAACAGTGACAAATCCACCGTTTCCGCCGGTGGCGAGAATGTGTGAGACCTTTTGGTTCCATGCCAGGCATTCGATGTCGTCTGAACGGGCCGTAGAATTGCCTAGTCGGAAGGGGTTGGCAATATCGTTGACATCGTAGATGAAGAGCTCTCCTTTGGCGCCAGCTGTGGCCAGGATTTGAGGCTTCAAGGGGTTGAATTCAAGTGCCTTGATCGGGCCACTATGTTTTGATGTTTGAGAAATTAAGGCATCAGACTCTCCAGCAATAAGTTTCTCGGCATCCCAAAGGTCTAGGGAGCCGTTCTCGAGGGCACCAGCAATGATACCCCTGGGGTGATCCTCGTTGGGAGGACCCCATGCAACGTCGTAAAACCTGAAGTGTTGATCAGAACATGGGGTTTCAAAAGCGCATTCTTGAGTATCTACCTAGCGTCGGTGTCGATGCTGGCGACAGGTTGTAGTTCGAGGCCTTGTTGTTGGTCGTCCAGAGCAAGATCCCAGAGTTCGAGCTTGCTGCTCTCGTCGGGGGAATCGACGTGAGTACCGGTGGCTAGAATTGGCTTGCCAGCACCTGGTGACCAGGCGAAGGCGGCCGTTCGTGGAATGTCTCGAAGGCGCACCATGATGGTGATGGTGGGGAGTTTAGGGACTAATGCGACAAGTGTACCAGCTCAGGATGGGGTTTCGATATAATAAGACGAGTTAAAAAGACAAGAAAATGGACAATTACAGTTGAGAAAACTCCATACAGTTCTCAACGAATCGTCGCCTCTGCCCGCAGTAATGCTTCAAAAGGAGTTCGAACGAAGCAGGGCGAGGTCGGTGGAGGTGTGTCCTGTAGTGGGAGGTATGATGCCAGATTACAGGCTGGCTGGCTCTCCCCCGTTAGTTTGGCTCCTCCTGAGTCCTGAGCTCCCTGTGGCCACGTCCATGCCTCCTGAGCTGTCCAGAAGGTGGGGCTGCTTGTCACGTGAAGAGAGAGCTTGATCAGCTTCTGGTGTCTGAGGTATGATGTTTATTAGTAGGTTGTGAGTGCCAGTGAAAAGGGGACTGAGTTGAGGAGAGAATCCCGAAATATCTTAAATACTATGTATTGCTATGAGAAAGGAATTGCATGGCAAAAATGCGGAAGTTTAAAGGTCAATCAGTATTGGATTTATTACCTGCTAATGTTGTGGTCAGACTGACTTACAGGACCCCAAAGGATAGCATATGCCTTAATTTTAGAAGCTGAGTGTCATAAAATTATCAATCATGTTTTAAGGGATATCTCCAAAGTGAGTATGAACTTTTATATCGATATTGTGCATGGATTGAGCAAGTACAAGCATGAAACAGCCCAAAGCCAAATGTTGTAAGTCAAGATCGGAAAGCTCGAATGATCACGTGATAAGCAAAGAACCTCTCTCAAGCGCATCTTGAGTGAATGCTATGAGTTCAACTTCAAGGGCTTTCAAGCTTACGTTGACACCATCCATTCTTCTTTTAATCACTAAAAAGCGCATATATCATTCCAAAATGTCAGACGCAGCTCGATGGAAAGCCACTGTCTATGTAGGCGGACTATCTCAAATGGCAACTCAGAGTCATGTCCTCGATGCTTTCATCCCATTCGGTGAGATAGTCGAGGTCAAGGTACCAAAACCTGATGCGCCAAACTCTACAGAGACACACAGAGGATTCGCCTATGTCGAGTTCGAAGACGCAGCTGATGCGAAGGAGGCTATTGATAACATGGATCAATCGGAGTTTTTCGGAAAGGTCCTCAAGGTATCACAGGCCAAGGCACCTAAAAGCGCAGAGGATGGGCTTGGTAGCAAAACAGCTATTTGGGAGAAGGTATGTTATAATCGAAATGATTGAAAACAAACTAACATGGTTAATAGGAAGGATGGTTGGCCGAGCATGCGGCAGATGATGAAGAAGCCGTGTCAGGCGCCGGTCCTGACCCCATGCAAGGATTGGAACAACTCGACGTTGCAGGACCAAAACCTGAATGAGGATACAAGTTGGAGGTTTGTTATTGAGCTTATTGCCGGCATAGCGAAGGCGTTTAAGGTATTGGATTGTATTCACGGTTACTGGCGAGTACTATGCAAGGATGACATATCATCACTGAGAATATTCAGATTTTATACCTGATCGGTTTCCCTACTACCGCACTCATCTGAAATGTGCAGTACTGTCCTTCCGAGAACATGCAAACAATTTCATTTTCCCAATAGCATCCCTATCTTTATGCCAAACTTAGTGACCCTCACTCTCACCCTCGGCGTGGCCCTGGGCATGGCCAGCATCGTGGCGGCCAGCAGCACCCTGTCGGGCCAGACGGAGGTTTTTATCAACGAGGAACTTGCGAGAGATGGAGTAGCCGGCAGCGCCGAGAGCGAAGCCAACGACGACAGCTAGATATAGATATTAGATTAAGACATGGTTCAGTTGAGTCGTAGTGGTTTACCGAGAGGGTACAGCTCAGGAGGGATCTGCTTGAGCTTTCGGAGACGCTGAGAGATGGTGTGGCCTTGGATTCTGTCAGTATGCAGACCAATTGAGATAGTTTTCGCATCCGCAATTGTAGGATCGGGTCGTTCGATTAAGCATCGTCGGGAACTTGTAGCGTTACGTACCAGCCTGGTCCTCTTTCTATAAAACGAAGCTGGGTCAGCGATTGATGTCATACTGAGCCGAGGGCTAAAGAGCTCGTTCCCTCAGACCATTGCATAGAATTGGAGATACTCACGGGGACGGGTCGCAGCATGCGAGGCGTCTGCCTGAACATGCGAAGAGCAGTGGTAGAACGCATCTTGGAGTGAGTGGGGAGGGTCTAAGGAATCAAAGTCCAGAGGTGATGGTTCAATTGGAAATTATCGGCCTTGGAAGGAGTGTTTGGAGTTGGCCGAGCGAACGAACATCTGCTGATGTGCAATTGCTAGAGCCTAGCAGGCCCACCAGTCGAGATGGGTGCCTTACGCCATACGCCATTGGCCCGAGGGTAGCCTGAGGCACACACTAAGCTCTCCCGGAAGGAAATCGAACCACCTGATTTGATTCGAGCCGACACCCATCCAATCCATTCTACTAACGTCGACGCATTGGATACTTACTCAACCTCTCCATCCTAAACGCACCGAGCTCCATACTCGCCGTCATTGACCCCAGAAGAATCTCCCCTCCTCCAAGTCAATTCCTCTTAAAAGCTATTCACAATGTCGGACGACGGTCAGGAGCTTGTTACCAAGCCTTTCAAGTTTGTCACTGGTATGTTCAATGCTTGCTTCCCTGATAATCCCGCTGTTGGTACTGCCGTTGCGGGCTCGAAAAAATGACCTGATTTGGCTCCGAGGCTAACACTTCTACGCAGCTGGTAAGCCCGAATCCCTCGACCACCACCATTACCACCGATTTCTCCTCGACGACAGACTGCGATTACGCGATCCCGGCGACGACACTCAATTGCACTTGCATCAAATTATCACGATTCGATCTAACATTTCATAGGCACTGACGCCCGTTTCCCCAACCAGAACCAGACCAAGCACTGCTGTCAAAACTACGTCGATTACCACAAGTGCATTCTCGCCAAGGGTGAGGACTTTGCGCCTTGCCGCCAGGTACGAGTTGCCGAGAATCGCTTCCTCCGGCGACGTCCATGCTAATTGACGTCTAGTTCTGGCTGTCTTACCGATCTCTCTGCCCCTCCGGCTGGTATCAGCGCTGGGACGAGCAGCGCGGTATGTTGAACCCCAGTGGTTCCAATGGCTCTCGAATAAAGACTAACGCATTGCGCAGAGGCCGGAAACTTCCCCGTCAAGCTCGACGCCTAAGCCGAACCGTAGACTAGATGGATTAGTGGATGTTGTTAGAAGAGTCAGAGCAGACACACTGCAATTGTATCATTTGTGATATTGCTTTCAAAGCTAACCCCAAATATTGACTGTTGTGTTTTGAATCCTGTCTTTCCGCATTGTGATGACGTCTCGAGTCTTGAGTGGTAGATTGTCGAATGAGATTATTGATATCATTTTAGCTATATGAGGCTCATGCAAAAGCGCTGGTAATTCACTCCCAAATAATACTCCATGGTTCCATACCCCGTAATCCAAAAAATGGCTGTTGCGATTGGCCAGTCTAAGTCGTAATGGCGAATCCCCAATTTGATGATCATATTGATGAGACACATCACTTTTCCTCATCCACATCGTCTGAGCTCATAAATTCATCGTCCTCATCGAATCCAAAAAATGTCGTAGCTTTGCCCTTGCCCTTGTCGGCCTTGGCTCCTTCGACGGGGGGCGGCGTTGACTGCTCTGATGATGCACCCTTGTCCTCATCTGAGCCGGATTGGTCGTTGCTTGGTTGTGAAGAGCTTGAATCGTGAGATGTGCCAAGCAAGTTGTCTTTGTAGTTACCAGCCTTCATGACAGCCAGGACAGCCTCTCGAGTTCGCTCACTGCTCTCTTCCTTGTCCTCGACCCACTGACCGTCAAGACGACTCTTGCTGCCCGACTTAATTTCAGCCTCCTTCTGCTCTGACATTTGAACGATCTGTTCCCAACGCTCACGGCGCTTCTCTTTCTCCTTCTTTTCCATCTCGGGCTTGATAGCGAGATACTCGGCTAAAGCCTTAGCCTCATTTACAGTACGCAGACGTCGCCCATCCAGGTTTCGGCTAGATCCGTGGTCCTCTTGGCTCTTCTTTTTGCGCGAAGACATGCGACCACCCGCGGCTCGAAGTTGAGATCCGAAACCACCCTTGCCACCACAAAGGGGGACAGCGAGTCGCAAGGAAAGGAATTCATCGTCGGCGGTGGAGAGATAGCTGGAGATGGGAGAGTCTGATGAGGCTGGGAGTTGCTTGTTGGATAGTGTGGTGAGGATGAGTCTTGACTGAGTCGTTGGGAGTCGATCATCTATGCGTTCGCGCAGTTCTGTAACTGTTGTCGATGATGCCAGAGGAAGAACGAGGGTCGGTGGTAGTCCTAGACCGGAAAAGCTAGTGACCAGCACGTTCACGTTTTGGGGAGCCATGGTATGGGATGTCTTCATTTTGAAGATAATGAAGGCCGTTGTGATGAATGGTTGAGCGCCCGTCGCAAAGATTCGATGCGGCTTTGGTTGTTTGTCATGCAAATGGCCTGCACCTTGCAGATAAGCGGGCCCTTCCATCAACTGCCTGGCTGCCACACCTACAAGCACAGCCACATATCAGTCGTCCTCATCACGTGAAATCAGCCACAGATCAACCTCGTCTCCACCCCACTTCGCTACAGCCAAATTCTAGTAGGGTTTCCGCCCACAAAAGTTATCATTTTGAGAAGTCGTCTTCGTCCCTCCTAAACTGCCACCTTCCAACATCGACCCTTCCGACGAGCAGCAAATACCGCCACGATGTTGATTCCCAAGGCCGACCGCAAGAAGATCCACGAGGTAATAACCATTACATCCACCGAGCTGCTCTGCGCAACGACGACGGCGGAGAATTGCGAGCTACAGATAAAAGCACAAAATCATGGCGCACATAACTAACAGTTTCCCGGCAGTACCTCTTCCGCGAGGGTGTTCTCGTCGCCCAGAAGGACTTCAACCTTCCCAAGCACCCTGATATCGACACCAAGAACCTGTTCGTTATCAAGGCTCTGCAGTCGCTCAACTCTCGCGGCTATGTCAAGACCCAGTTCTCTTGGCAATACTACTACTACACCCTGACCCCCGAGGGTCTCGACTACCTCCGCGAATGGCTTCACCTCCCCGCTGAGATCGTTCCCGCTACCCACATTAAGCAACAACGATCGCACGCTCCTCCTCGTGGCATGCTCGGCGAGGGTGAGCGCGAGCGACGACCTTTCGGCCGTGGCCGTGGTGGTGACCGAGGTGACCGTGAGGGTGGATACCGACGAAGGGATGCTGGCGAGGGTAAGGAGGGTGGTGCTCCCGGCGAGTTCGCTCCTCAGTTGTGAGTTGGCCTTTCGAGAAGTTGATGGATACGGGACGAATTGCTAACAATTGATACAGCCGTGGTGGATTTGGTCGTGGACGTGGCGCTGCTCCTCCTTCTTAAACGAATCCATTTCCTTTAGGTGGTCACGAATGAGATGCATTTCGAAGGGTATCGGCATGTACTCATAAAAAATGGAGGGCAATTTCTACCATGGGTTTCGCTCGTGTGACTGGGTTGCGTTGCGTGGGGGACACCGTGGGAGTTTGAGGGTTTTAGAACCTCGGAATCATTTTCATCAGGGTCAATGTTTGCCGCCGTCGAAACGAGATAATTGCTCGGGAGATTCGTGAAGACGTCAATCTTTTCAGTGATGTGAGACGAGACCTCTATGTTTATGCCAAACGCCCACCGAGGCACGTCTGAATGAACGATCCGTGCCGTTGATCCAAACTCTTGCTATGACGTGTAATGATTGTGATCTTGTGGTTATTTGAAACTTTGATCTAGCTCGTTGATGGCTCGGAAAGATTCTCTCGGATGTGCCGTATTCAATGTTTGAGTATCTCATGTCTTATTTACCAACAGCGTACCATAATAGGCCTGGAATTGTTGGAGGAAACACTGAACACGTCCTTTAGATATGAGATAAATCAATGGATACGTCAATGATGTTAAATTAATTATTGGCAGGCTAAGCCAACTATCTCACTACTAACATGTGAGAATCATTAATGAGACCAAGTAATGGGATCTTGGTCTCTGATCACAAAGATTTGACAATATACCTATCTACCGATCCGGTAGCTTGGAAGGTCTACATACTAAGGCAAGCATTTGATTCGCGAGGTATTTGATAGGAGGTAATTGTACGCATCTGAATACGCTTCTTGCCTGGTGCCTTCAGTTGTCATTGTCGTTGCTTAACAAATTTGCTATGTTTGGGCCAAGGCCAAGACGGTTAGGATAAGCTACTCGATACAACAAATGAGAGTCGCTCTGTGGTAAGTTTATTGCTGAAAGACATGCTTTTGAATTACCCAGAAGCGTTGATCGTCAGTGATGTCTATTACAACCCCGATATATGACACATCAGCGGAAAGAGGGAAGACATACATGATGATTCAATGTGACTTAAGTACTTGAACCAAACAGATAGCAGGTTACTCATCATTCAGACCCCTTTCAGGCATAACTTTCTTTATATGCATCCCAGGAGTTATAGAATACCGGACAAGCAAGCGCTTAACATTAGTCGAAGTAAATCGAAAATATATACTTAGGTAAGGTAGGTAGTTAGTATCAGAGTCTGTTAGCTCAAGTCCGCCCACACCATGTTACCATAGTTATCCTTTTCAAATACTTAACTCAGGTATACTTATTACTAACTTTCGAGTACTAATTTCGATAAGACTTCTTAAGAATCCTAGACATACCCAGTATATTGTCTAGAGAGAATGGATTCTGACTAGGTATTCTAACCTAGCCTCAGGGAGCAAAACATTAGATCTTAATATAAGATATTAAAATAAACTTAGCAAAAGGTATAGTAAGCTTATCTTAAATTTATACTAAGCTACCTAAGTCTTTTTGTCATTTAGGATCAGAGTCCTGAGTTTTAATTTCTCCCCTAGGTGACCTAGATGTGTTGTGGTCAGCAACCGACACAGTAGGAGCATACCTAATCATCACTCTAAGCTGACAGGAAACATGGTCTAGGCCTTTTCATTAGGCGTGGAATAAAGTAAGAACTAAATAATACTGTTTAATTGGTCTTATGTCAGCGATGAACTGGTGTTTATATATCTGCGCCTTGCTCCTCAGCATTTAGCATGAGTTTATGGATGGGGATGGGGATGGGCACACAGTCAGATATCTGTATGCAGGTAATCATATTTTGAACGGAATTGAAGACGACCTTAACATTCTATCTCCGTTATATATATAAGATGGTCTTGATTTGTGCATGTCCTGAATCTTTATCGAACAGTGCTTATATCTGCCAAACGTTCGTAGCTGACGCATAGGCATGCAATCAAACTCCTAAGCTCAACCCAGTCGCTTCAATTCTTTACTACCTTATCTATTGCTTTCTATGATCGTCTGTAGTCCCTCTACTTTCCATTAGTTCTAAGGGATCTAAAAATCGTCGTCCTCAGCAAATCGCCCGTCATGATTATCTCCAGCTCTCCTCTCTTCAAAGAGTATGCCCGAACGGCCCTTGATTCTGGGAACCGTAACAGAAGGGCACCTTATTCGCCCTTAGGCATCGCGGATACTATTGTACAGCACCTGTTGGACCTTGTAAAGCTTCAAATCACTCGTTTCAAGATCAGCAATGCTACTGAAGAGTAAGCGCAACGCCCTCCGTTTGTGCTATGGCTTGTTAATGCTTTAGCTCCTTCAATCTTGTTATTGAGGGTCGCATGTTTGGGACAGGAACGATCTCTAGCACTATCCTATCAACGGAGGCATTCTTATCATTCAACGGGACGGTATTTGGACGAATCAAGTTACCCCAAACCCAGACGAGTTTCTGGGGCACAGACTTTGTTGCTCAGAAACAGCGCATCGAGATCACCGACTATACCAACTACTGTGCCTTTATTCGGAGCATCATAGTCGACGATGAAACCAGCCTTCAACTCGAAAACAGCAACTGCACAGTCAGAGCACTTGGTACTTTGTCTGTATGCAACCTCCGTCTCGATATGCCACTCAAGGCTATTGGAGGGCCTAGAATGGCAGTCAAGAAGCTTTCACGCTTAGGTAGTGACGTGACAATCGTATTCAGCTTGAGTTGCTCAGGTCCTTTCGAACTTGACCATGGCTGTTGTATTTTCGAGCTTCGAAACGGCCATAGTGAAACATTGGCAGAGCTGAAAGGTGAACTGAACATTGCTGCAGGCCAGACTGAGCTCACTCTGCATGGGACAACACGAGATGGGGTGGTGGCCTCAAACAGAGTCAGGCTTGTTGGAGTCGGCGTGGAAGCGAAAGAGAAATCATGGCTCAATGAGACCATAAGAGAGATTGATGTCCCCGTCGACTTGGAACAGAAATGCGTGGAGATATTGTGGTGTTGATACACGCTCCGGGAAACCGTGCCTTGGCTAGGGTAGGAAAGAAAACTCAGAATCTTGATCCTAAATGACAAAAAGACTTACTAGGTAGTTCAAGTTTAGGATACCTTTTGCTAAGTTTATTTTAACACCTTATATTAAGGTCTGATGCTTTCTTGCTCCCTGAGGGCTCGGTGATATAGACTTGATGTTGGGTTTCATGCATATGGATCTGACCTAGTTCCGGACACTTTGTGTTGTTTTCCATTGGAATAGAGCCAGATATATAATACTCAGTAAAGATCGTCAGATTTCCAGGTTCAGGGTTGGTGATGGATCGACCAACATTGGTAATTACCTCCAATACTTTGTCAAGATGACTGAGACTTATTAACAATTTGTTACCTTGTAGGCTCAGATGACATTTTCTTTGTAATTCTCGTAAAAGATAAGAGCCCCCCTGCTAAGTGTGAGCCCACAATGCCCGAAGGGCACATTTGCGTATTCAAGATCGACAACGGAATCAAATGATATTCCGATACCGTTCTGTCGAATAAGGAAGATAGAAAGAGTGGAAAACTGGAGTGGATACCTAAATGTGCCCTTCGGACCGTCTAGGGGATCTTGCATATGCTCCACTGCCATTCACTTTGGCAGCCTTGTTGATGATGCTTCCAGAATTAAGAGCCGGCTTCGGCCGCCGGCGTCTACCACCTAAGACATGGATTCGTTTGCGGGGACCCAACTTATACAGTGGAATGAACTCAACGGCGCGTTTCGATCTAGTATCTCTTTTGTCTCCCTAGACACTGCCATATTTCAGCAGTTAATAATTATATTAATAATAATCGTCGTAGCAGTTGCGTTTGCAGCGCAGTCTCAAGCTTGGGTTGTTGCAGCGGTAAGAGAAGATACATACGCAATAGAGCAACACGGCATCCAATCTATCAAACCCAGATGCGGTCATTAGCTCCACGATCATTGGACCGGGATAAAGAAGCCAACCACTAACATCCAAATACGAGGTCTTAAAAAAGATACAGTACACTCACCTGTCAAACCTGTACCTAAAAGGGCAGGATACTCACGTTTCCCATTGCGGTGAAAGAGGACCTGATAAACACCTGAATCTCATATCGTCTTCTCCATTCCTCACTGGCCGTCAGGAACTCCACGTTTGCTTGGAAGCCCTGGTAATGCCCGTATCCGTCAAGCCTCTCGTCAACCCCTGCTTCTCGGCGTTTACAGGCGATATTCGATTGGAGTTCAACACCCAAAATTTTCGGGTGTCGCGGAGACGTCTGAGAGACAAGGGGAAATGTACGGGTCTGTCTGTGATGAATCCGTCAGAACAAAATGGGCCAAGATAATCAGGAACTCAAATGTCGGCGGCCGCGCGTTGCATTCGATTGATTATTACGGACATAGCCATTGGGTTTCATAGACTAAACAAGGTGTTGGATCCAATCCTAATATTGGATCTTTACTCACCAACACTGCCTATAGTATGTACGTACAAACTGGGCTTGTTTCACCAACCACAGCCACGGCTTGAGCTGCACCCATCCATCCCTCATCGTTCATTGCTTTGTTTCCGCAGACTCGTTGACCAAATTTCACTCTTGTTCCTCTTCTTCTTCTTCTTCCTCCCACCATTGGAGACTAGGTGCCAAAGGACAAAGCATGGGTCTGTTTGGCTGACTTCGCCGAGCTGAACTGGGCTTGTCTGCTGCTGGCGTCAACTCCCGTTTGGAACATGCTGGCTTTGGATCATGGTCCATCATGCTTGACTAACAAAAGACGTTTAAAACTCTGATTCAATATCTTTCCTTCCTCCAAGCAATTATCCAAAAGTTGCAGAATCACTACCTATCTCGACAAGTGTCTCGTGACTTGCACGAGATCGCCTCCCTGAATCCTTAGTAACTTCCCTAGAAATGGCTCCCTGGCCGAGTCGTCGTGGGTCGCAACCCAACAACAACTCTAACGGTGACCTCATCAGTCGAATTCACAATACGGCCTTACACACGCCTACCACGTTGCCTGCGCTTTACTCGACGAATCTGCCAAATACATCAAACGGAGATCGCCTCGAGTTATCCTTCTCCAATGCCAACGCCGATTCCAGCTCCGACGAGTCTGATTTGCATCCCTCGCGGCCTCAATCTTCCAAACCTCGTCGGCCACAGCACACGCGCTCTATGAGCCAGCCTTTTCCTTCTCTCTTCAGCAGCAAGAAAAAGAGGCAGAACTCAGTCGGCGCACCACCGCCTGACCTGGGTTTCGCAGATGATGAGTCGGCAATGCCTCGACAAGTACCAAAGACACACGCTCGGAACCCTTCTCATACTCGAAATGGCCCTGTAGGAAGTAAGGATTTTGCTACGGGCAACTGCATGACATGTGGCTCGTTAGTACGGTGGCCGCGGGAGCTCAAGGTGTTCAAATGCACGATCTGTACTACAGTTAACGATTTGGAGCCTCTGAATGCCGTTCATGATGGTTCGAAGTCGCGTAGAGATGCAAGCCAGGATCCCTCCCGGTCTGTCCCAACTCGAGGTAGGAGCAAAGGCAAGAGAAAGAGGACAATCACTGATATAGGTGCAGGTTCGCATATCTCGATCGAACAGACAAACCGACTGGTTCATCAATCGATACAATCCTTCCTTTCTAAGAAGTTGCACCCAATTCCTGAACCTCCCACCGAGGCGCCGCCACAACCGCCGTCGCAGAGCAAATTATCATTTAGCAGCCGAATGCAGGCTGCTGGCCAAAGCCTTGCGCCGGTCGATTTCAAACAGGAAGCAGCGTCTTCATCCAAGTCCCCTGCTATACATGTTTCTCATTATGCATTCGATGAGGAACCGACCCTACGATCTAGTCCCTCCCGACCGAATCCTACGCCAATGCGATCCTTCTCTTCTTCTTACACAGAAAGACCTCCAGTGCGTAACATTTTGCAAGAACGCGGGCCAAAAGAGCAACGTAAATCGCCAGATCAATCTGAGGGTGACCCGAAAAGGATATTCAAGACTTTGGAAGACTACATCGTAGCCTGCTTTGGCTCATTCGAATGTATCAACTTGTCATTCTTAACGCATACCCACCGCCAGCCTATTAGATGTAGAAGCGAATCAACTCGTCGCAAGCCTATGCTGCCTAGTGAGCCTCGTGAACAGAGAGGGCATCGTCGCGAGCCTTCAGGGAACCATGCTGCACGTGAGCCACGAGAGGAGCGGTTTGCTCCGCAATTTGAAGATGGATCATGCGACCTCGATCCAAAGTTGTTACTTTTAGGTGACTTTGCTGAGAATGGGACATGGTGGATGGGCAACCAAGAAGACGCTCGACCTCGACGGCCATCAACAAACCGTGTGGAACGAAGTTTCTCAAGCGCGCCAGTCAACACGAAGACACCGCAAATGAGCTGGGGCGATCTCATCAAATGGTATACCACTATTGTGAATCCAGCTGAGGGATGGTTTGCGATTTACGAGGAGATGTGCCAAGGAAAAGGCTTCTTAACCCCTTCTCAACGAGAACTGCAATTAATGGAGCGGGAACTACTGCAAGGCCAGGAACATGCTCGGCGAGTTCTCCTTAAAGCAACTGAAATGCTTCTAAAAAGACCTGGAAGGCCATTGAAGGATCCGGCAGACTTGAGGTTTCTCCTAATCATCTTAGAAAACCCGTTACTACACGAACATGAAACATTGTTTCGGGGAATTCTACAATTCGACAAAAACTTGCCTTCTGGCCCAAGGCCAATACAGCAGAAAAAAGCCAGCACCCCTGAATCTGGACCTTTATCTGGGCAACACTCGGGCATCATCAAGCGCATAGTGGGTTTAGTATCAAACTCGTCGGCTGAATGCCATAATCAGTTAATCACCTGGTTTTCAAGACATCACCCATCGCGCTTCATTCGTACTAAAGAGTTAGCATCTGGCTTCTTAACATATCGGATGATTCGACAGAGTGGAAAGAAGCAAGAGGTGAAAGTTGACATCACAGCTGGCCTGATACCGCAAATGCAAGAAGGACGCTCAGGAGCTTACCTCTACGATGAGATAAACCGCGCAAACTCGTCGAAGAAGGCCAAGGAACCTGAAAAGAAAATCATGTATGCCGAAGATTGGCAGATTAGAGCTTCTTCGCGGGTCTTGGCGCTGCTCTTCGCTGCCAATAACTTGCCGCACAGCCGGAGAAATGAAGAAATACCTTCGGGCTCGGCCGAGGGTCGTTTTAACGTTCATTCCCACGGACAAATCCTGCCAACGAGCGACTTCTACAATTCAATGATCGACTACACTGACTTGGTTGCGGACTTTGAGAATTGGGAAGCTCGTAGGAGCAAGTTCACGTTCTGCCAGTACCCATTCCTTTTGAGTATATGGGCCAAGAACCATATTCTTGAGCATGATGCCCGTCGCCAGATGCAGAGCAAAGCCCGTGACGCCTTTTTTGATAGTATCATGAGTCGCAAGGCTATCAACCAGTTCCTCGAATTAAATGTTCGCCGAGATTGTCTGGTGGATGATAGTCTAAAAGCTGTCAGCGAGGTGATTGGAAGTGGGAGCGAGGATATCAAAAAGGGTCTTCGTATCACCTTTAGTGGTGAGGAGGGAGTAGATGCTGGTGGTCTACGGAAAGAGTGGTTTTTACTTCTGGCCAGAGAGGTTTTCAACCCCGACCATGGTAAGCTAAATTGCGCAACAGAAACAGGGGCCCTGCTGACTTTGGATAGGCCTTTTCCTTTATGACGAGGATTCTCAGTTTTGCTATTTCAACCCCAACGCTTTTGAAACCTCCGATCAGTTCTTCTTGGTCGGAGTCGTGATGGGACTTGCTATATACAACTCGACTATTCTGGATGTAGCCCTTCCCCCTTTTGCATTTCGAAAGCTTATTGCATCTGCTCCAACACACGGTACAGGGGCATCAGCTCACCCAAAACCTCCTATGCGTTATACCCTTGAGGACCTGGCAGAATACCGGCCTCGACTAGCTCGAGGTTTACGACAGTTGCTAGAATATGAAGGCAACGTGGAAGAAACCTTTTGTCTCGATTTTGTTATTGATATGGATAAATACGGTACTCAGGTGCAGGTTCCCCTTTGCCCTGGAGGCGAACGCATCCCTGTCACCAACGGCAACCGTCGAGAATACGTGGACCTTTACGTGAGGCACATAATCGATGTGTCTGTAACAAGACAGTTCGAACCTTTCAAACGAGGCTTCTACACTGTATGTGGAGGTAATGCTCTGTCTCTCTTTAGGCCAGAAGAGATTGAACTCCTTGTACGAGGCTCTGATGAAGCACTTGACATCAACTCGCTGAGGGGAATTGCCGAATACGATAACTGGGGAACCAAAAAGCCAGATGGTTCCGAGCCCGTTATTGACTGGTTTTGGGAGACGTTTCAGGCGGCGACATCTCAAGATCAGCGGAAACTACTCCTGTTCATCACTGGTAGCGATCGAATTCCTGCTATGGGCGCGGCTGTATTGCCGATTAAGATTTCCTGCCTCGGTGAAGATGAAGGCAGGTTCCCCATTGCTCGAACGTGCTTCAACATGCTATCTCTGTCACGATACAAGTCAAAAGAAAGGTTGGAGAAGTTGTTGTGGACTGCCGTTCATGAAAGCGAGGGCTTTGGGATAAAGTGAATGGTGCAGTTGATGAAATTACGAATGAGTATTCATTTCATTTACGGAGTTTTGATAGGTAGTTCAAGGGGTTTTGGGAGTGTAGATCTATATACAGGACCTGTCAAGGTGCAATTAGAAATTGAATTTGTTTGCCTATAAGGGATTCTATGGGAGAATTGCACTTCTTCAACATTGAAATTCACGTTGTACGTGTGTGGCAGCCCAAGAACCCATTCATCGACCAAGGGAGGAGTCCAAGAAGAAGGTAGTGGGACTTTGTAAATTTCCAACTTGTACACTTGCCAGATATGTGGCATTCGTTAATACACATTTATTGTACAGCATCGTTATGGTCTCTTTGATTCCAAGCCTTTTTACGAATCCTCTTCCTCAGCAACACCCCCAGCAGCCCGGGCTCGCTTCAGCATATCCTCCTCACGTTTCTTCTCCTCACGTAGGCTCCTCATACGTGCTCGGTCGACCTCGGCTTGTCTGGCCATGGCGTCCAACTCCTGCAATTCACGAATCTCCTCCTTGGTGGGTTTGATGGGGACAGCACGGGTCTCGGCAAGTACGTATTCGAGAATGTGAGAGGAGTGTTTCTCAGTCATATCGACGGTAATAATCTTCTCGTCAGCGTCCGGTGGTGTGGCCTTGGACATGTTATTGCGTGATGAGGAGGGCTGGGAACGAGTAGCGGGTGCGGGAGTTGAAGCGTCGGGTTTACGGAGATAGATAGAGATTGTGGGCTTCTTGTTGTTCCGGCTGTGACGATTGACGATCATAGGAACTGAGGGATTGTGGTATTTTAGTCGGGGGAGGTTCTCACGCCAGAACTTTCTGTTTTTGGTGTATTAGTTGATGTGCAGAGACCTTGATATATGGACTAACTTGGCGCCCATATGACCGTTCTTGAAGCTCGTTGCAAAGTCCATATGTATTCTGGTCACCTCTGGGGGGAGGATTGCTGCGCCAGGGCCGCATCTTAAGGAAATGATCTGATTCAATCGTGAGCAATGGATCGCGGATCGTCGTTTGTGGGAGAGATATCTACCTTCTATATCAACTGTCAGCCATACCCTTAAGATGCGAACCCCGAGAATTGACTTACAGCGCGAAGCTTGTTAAAACGCTCACCGAGAGACCTCATCTTGGACAGCGCAAACCTTTGATCTATAAAGGTAACGCAAGCGTCTCTTCAGAATCGAACCAGTTCCGTGGTCGCAATGCTTCAAAAAGTCGACGGCTCTAGGCCCAGAAAATCATAGACCCCTGCCCAAAGGGAAACGCTGTGCTCGAGGCTGCGGGCCGAGCGTTGACCCGAACTGGCTGGTGGAGTAGGTTTGCATGCCACTATGACTTACAGTGGAGGCTAACAAAGCTATGATTTCCTAGGAAATTTTTGGGACAATCTGTGTAAGTCCAACATTTTTAGTTGCGATAACCCGAATTCGTTTCTTCACTATAGAAACAACGCAATGCATCGCGCATTGTCAGCTCGATGGATAAACCGGGCTCTTAGTATCGGCGAAGCATCTGCTTCGTCGAGCGTTCCTTTATTTTTGTGTCCGGCCGTTGGAGCTTCGAGTCGATTTCTTAGAACACCAAAAGCGACGCCTTTACCAACGCCGATATATACTCGACGACTTAATCACACCGAAGCAACAATCCAAGATGCACCAATCACAACAAGCGAAAACTCCTCTCTGGGCCTTGAGATTTCTAAGAGACGCTTACCATTAAATTGCACAGGGTGCGGTGCCTTTACGCAAACGAATGATCCGCAAATGCTGGGCTATTTCGACCCTGAGAGCAAAAGAGTTAAGAAGTGGTTGAACCCAAAGGCTTTTGAGCGTCAGCATACAGCGAGCCAGGAAGATGGAGTTGTCGATAACGTTCTCAAATCCTTAGACCCAGGCCAGCTGGAAGCTCTTGGCCTAGATCCCTCTCTCTTGGTAACTGGAGCCGAGAAGGAGGGAAATGTTGCTCCGAGTACGCCTCCAGCTCTTTTACTACGAAGCATACAGAAGCTAACAAGTTAAAAGAATCGCTGCCCCAAGATAAACAGCCTGTCTGCGATCGATGCCACAATTTGCAACATTATAGCACCTCGAGCGACACAGCAAAGGTTGCTATGTTCCATCCCACCGTTGAGTCCTTGCGCGAAACCATCGAGGAATCGCCGCACAAGTATAATCACATTTATCATGTCATAGACGCTGCCGATTTCCCCATGTCGCTCATCCCACGACTTAATGTTCTCCTCGGCGACATCCCCATCAGGACGCGCAATCGAAGATCGCGATCGGGCAAGTACCAAAATGATCGCAAGACAGAATTGAGTTTTATCATCACTCGCGGCGACCTTCTTGGTCCTACGAAAGAGATTGTGGACTCAATGATGCCCTACCTTCGTGAAGTACTACGAGATGCTCTCGGCCGACTTGGAGGCAGGGTTCGTCTTGGCAATGTCCGCTGTGTAAGCGCAAAGCGTGCTTGGTGGTGCACGGAGGTTAGAGAAGATATCTGGCAGCGCGGCGGTGCGGGGTGGATGGTTGGAAAGGTCAACGTGGGCAAAAGTCAGCTCTTTGAGGCTGTCTATCCCAAAGGCAGAATGGGGCCAAGTAAGGACGCAGGGAGGGCATCAGTATCAACATATCCTCGGGATAGCGTCAGTGCGGAATCGATATATGCCGAACAGGTTGGAGAGCAAGACGTCGATGTTGGGGAATTGCTTCCGCCCCCCCAGCCGGCTCAGAACTATCCCGACATGCCTCTGGTATCCTCTCTCCCTGGCACAACAGCATCCCCAATCCGAGTACCTTTTGGAAACGGAAAAGGCGAATTAATCGACCTTCCTGGCTTGGCCCGAAGCGACCTAGACTTGTTTGTGAAGGAGGAGTGCCGTCAATCGATGATCATGAAGAAGCGCATTGTGCCCGAACAGATTTCAATGACGCCTGGCAAGTCACTCATACTAGGAGGAGGTCTCATTCGCATCACACCAAAGAACCCGGGCTTGGTCTTCCTGGCATACAACTTTACACCTCTGGAGGAGCATCTCACCCAGACTGAGAAGGCCATCGCTTTCCAGGAGCAGACACGAGAATCCATCGGTGTACCAAGTATCATGCTTCCTGGAATTGGAGGCAAGATGAAGCATGCTGGAACATTTAAGCTGTCTCACGACGTCACCAGACAAAGAGCTGGCCCTCTTACACGGAAGAACGCGATTGGGTTAAACGTCGACAGGCTTCCTTTCCGAGTGTTGTCGACAGACATCCTCATTGAGGGTGTGGGCTATGTTGAGCTTGTTGCTCAAGTCCGCGCACAGGATGTTGCTATGAAGGTATTTCCAGACCAACAACCCCGATTCGAGGAAAGGGTCAAGCCGAAGCAGGCCGATACGTCTGATCCTTTTGCAGCCATGAGGGCTCAGCGAATAGATGTAAACACTCCGGCGGTGAAGAGGCGCAAGGAGCCTGAGCCTGAGCCTGTGATAGAACCTGGCTGGCCAGTAGTTGATGTCTTCAGTCCTGAGGGGCGATTCATTGGCTCTCGTCAACCTATTCAAGGATGGTTACACAACAAGCCTCGTATATTACCAGAGCACAAGAGGAGTCGACCGCGAAGAAGTATGAAGGGTGCCAAGAAAAAGGGCAAAGCCGAAAAGAGAGCTGCGATCAACTGAGCTCTGTCATGGTTGGATTCTATACGATTTAAGGCTATATGATAAATAAGTAGACGATGATGGTGGCATTACCATGTCAATTGTATATCACCCCAGGTATAGACTATATCTAAGCATTGTGTAACATAGAACTGCAAGAGAACTCCAAAACTTAGCAAAGTAGGAGTTCATCCTGGCTGATTTGCTTGACCCTTAACATGCGTGGAAGATCACGTTGTCGAGTTACAGTATCAAAGTTATACCCTAGCATTGAAGAATGGCAGTATTCCTTTTACCAGGTCGATTCCTTCATAACCTTTCAAAAAGAAAACCACTTACCTATACTGGTGCGGATAAGTTCTTTTGATATACGAAGTACAAAATAGAGAATTGCGAATGGAAGTTCGCATCCAATGATTGGTTAATAAGCCGGGCAAGTTGTGACGTGAAAAGAGAGGTACGTATCTTTACAACTCAAGGCCGATGCTCAGGCAAATCATTTATTTGCCATACGATTCCATCAACAAGCGCGTGACAACATTATTAACAAGACAACACCACATCCTCCGGGAGAAACAACTTCTTTATCTCCAACTTCCATATCAAAAGGGACAAATAGTCGCTCGTGCTATAGCCACGTCGAACATCACATCACATCACATCAAGACGGCCATGTCGCAACGGCAACAGCAACGAAGCGCACCAGCGCCCTCACAAACACAAACCGAGACCCCGACGCAAACACCAGAGACAAGAGAACAAGCCCCTCAGATCCTGAGACTTCGAGGCGCTCATGCGTCCAATGGGCGATCCGTGCAGTGGGCAGAGGACGTAGTAGACAATGAAGGTCTTGGACGCAAGAGCTCGAAAGGTGAGCATCATGATCTTAGACCAACATTCGCCCATATACTAACGCATATTTCCATAGTGTGTTGTATCTACCATAAGCCGAAAGCCGTCGATGAATCCAGCGACGAGTCTTCCTCCGACTCCGACTCAGATTCAGACTCGGGCTCTGACCGCGATGGGGCACAACCAGCAGGCGGGAAGCGCCAAAGCTGTGGGCATGGACACGGACACAGTCATGGACGTGGACGGAGAAATGGAAAGGGAAAAGAGAAGAGGGCGCCGAGTCCGAATGCATACGAGAAGGTGCCCAAGCCAAAGCCCAAGGATGGACCGTCGGAAAACAAGTCATAGAACAACAAGGACGCCGGACCGTCGAACAAAAAGGGCAATGCGCAATGAGCGTTACTTATGATGATATGAGCATAGAGACTTATGAATCGAGGCATGTGTGTTTGAGAAGACTACTAGTGGCATAGCGATATCTGGGCAGGGTTCAAGCGAACATGAATGCAGAATCATATGGCTCGGAATCTTCCATTTGAAGATTTAATGTACAAAAGGGTATCTCATTGCGAGGCTTATACAATGTATCTATCTTGCGAATTGTATATCGCAATCACTCAGCATCCTCCACATTATTCTTCCCACTCTCAACCACGAAATATCTTCCCGCTGTTTTGCCAGCCGTCTTGAGGGCATCCCACTTCTCTGCCTCTGACTCAGTCGTCTCTCTAACCCTCCTCGCCCTTTGGTAATGCCCTATGCGAACCTCCTTATCCAGAGCTTCTTGCAATTCAGCAAGGCCAATTGTCCCCTCTTGTCGAGCCTCTGTGGTCTCATCACGGATCGCCCGCAGGGGTTCAACCCCAGTTGTGTCCACACGCTGCACGGCGCGGACGAACTGCAATTGGCTCTCGAGGGTATTGATCATGGCAGCTTCGTCTTCGGGTGTAGTTGGCAACGGTAGGGCTGAGAGGCGGAGGAGGTGGTGTAATTGGGAGGGCGTGATCTTTTCTGCGGGAGCTGAAGATGGCGAGGATGGTAGAAGGCTTCTAACGGACCAGGTGGGTTTCTCGAGGATCGAGGCGGCGGTTGACGAGTTTGTTGTTATAAACCGAATTATCGAAGGTCTCGTAGAATGTGTGACGCTGCGCCGAAGAGCAATACGGCAGGATGCGCAGATAGTCATGATGCGTAGCTGGCCTGATCTGATCTATCGATATGGATCTAATTTCTGTTGACTCTCGATCAAGGTTTTCTTCCTAGGTTTGGCGATCTGTCAATAGAGTCTTGTGATGGATATATATAAATATAACTTTGATCCGTCTTAGGTAGATCTTCAATGCCTATTTCTGAGTATTAGCGACAACGGGGCCCACTAAAAAGACCCCAGCTCCCAGGTGTCTCTCTGTGGCTCAAGCGACCGTCGTCATAGCTCAGCCGCCGTCCGCGCCGCAAGTCGAGGTACTCGCCATCTTCACTTACATAGGTACAACTTTAAAGCCAACTCGTGATAACCAAGAACGTGGTGTTTTTCTCTATTTCTGTTTCTCCCCCCAACTCTTCCTTGATACCCCTTTCGCAAATATCACAATCATGGCTCAAGACCCAAGAGCTCTTCTCCAAAAGGTTTCGTGACCCCTCCCCCGCTCTGTATTGGCTGTTGCTTTGCAGTTGTGCTGACACGTCGCAACTTTCAGGCTCAGAAGCAGCTTCAGAGTGCCGGCGGCGGCTTCAGCTTCTTTGGTGGACGAGAGGAGAAGTATCAAGAGGCCGCTGATCTCTTCACTCAAGCCGCCAATGCCTTCAAGATGCAGCAACAGAGTACGCCTTTACCGCTTTGTTTCGTTGTGAAACCGAAACTGACACTTCCGACATCTAGTGCTCGAAGCCGGAAAGGCTTTTGAACAGGCCGCCCAAGTTCAAACTGACAAGCTGAAGGAACCCGATGACGCTGCCAACACCCTCGTGGATGCCTTCAAGGCCTACCGCAAAGACGATCCCCAGGCTGCTGCGCGATGCCTGAACGTAGCCGTCGACCGATACTGCGCCAAAGGTAATTTCCGCCGCGCAGCTTCCCATAAGGAGAATCTCGGCGAGCTGTACGAGGTGGAACTCGGCGATGCCAAGAGCGCTATCGAGTGCTACGAACTCGCTGCTACCTGGTATGAGGGCGATAATGCGGCAGCGTAAGTTGGATATCACAATCGCAACGGTGTTTTGCATCTACTTATTGGGTCTTTACAGTCTTGCCAACAAGCTATGGCTGAAGGTGGCCGACGTGGCTGCCATCGAGGGCGACTACTACAAGGCCATTGAGAAATACGAGAGAGTGGCTGAGCAATCGATCAACAACAACCTCATGAAGTACAGCGTCAAGGACTACCTGCTCAAGGCAGGTATCTGCCATTTGGCCAGTGGAGATTTTGTCGCTGCCCAGCGCGCGCTGGAGAAGTACCGCGACATGGATCCCTCATTTGGTGCACAGCGAGAGCATCAGCTTTTGACTGACCTCTGCGAGGCCATCGAGGCCAAGAGCCAGGAGCAGTTCACCGACAGGCTGTATCAGTTCGACCAGATCAGCAAGTTGGATAAGTGGAAGACAACGATCTTGGTGCGAGTGAAAAACCAGATTGAGGAGGAGGAAGATGAAGAGTTTGCATAAAGGAGCTACCAATGGTATGAAAGAAATTGGCACATGAGTGGCTACAGAAGGTATTGGGATATATCACAATCAGCAAACTCCAGCAAGTGCTTGGGGTTTTGCTATTGACATCACGGTCGAAGAGATGGGTAGTGACTTGAGATGCACTCGTGTCTCCTCATTTGGGGGGTTACGGTTGCTAATGTTAGGCTTAGAGTTAACATGACTGTTGTGAATATCAAAGGAAGCTCGTCATAGACTGAGTTGGTATCTCAGTGAATCATTAACGAATTAGCATTCACAGCATGGCACTCCAAGGTCGTCTACACAAAGTCATGCGCCAATCTGCTTCAGCCAAATATTCGAGGAATCCTTGCTTGAGAACACATGTTGAAGTCAATGATCGATACTAAGTACAAGAGAAACATAGTAAAATAAACCACGGGATTCAATGAACATATGCAATAGTATATGTGTTCTTATCAGACTTGCTATCTCCAAACACGTATCCTTCATTTTCGTCATCAAACTCATTGGATTTCACCCTCAGCCCTGTCAAAGTAACAATCTGAGTCACATTCCAACTCTGCCCATCAAACTATCAAAACAGCCCTCAAGGCAGATAGAACAAAGGCATCATCTCAAGACTGCCACTTGTCAGACTTGGTAGCCGTTGTGGCGCATGTCTTGGGAACAGTGTAGGTGCGATTGGGGTCCTTCTCCCAGGTGAGAGAGCCGTCCTTCTTAACGTCAATGTACTTATACTGAATAGCCTGTCCTGCAGTTAGGGAAATGGTGGCCTTCCACACAGGGTTCGAGGAGGTATAGTCTGAGGCGCTCAGGGCAACAGCCTTTGATGTGTCCCAGTTACCGAGAGCAGCGATATTGCCAACGATCTTGATGGTATCACCAAAGTTGGTGGTGACAACTTCTTGGAAAGTGACAGCCACAGAGGTTGCAGTAGGGCAACTGGTGCCAGTGGACGAGCTGGAAGTGGAAGTGGAAGTGGAAGTCTGGGTGCCAGTTGGAGTGGGCACACCATCCTTGGGTGTTTGCGATGCCGGGAACGAAGTTGCAGTGGCAGATGAGTACGAACCAGCAACAGTATTGGTACCGCACTGGTTGGGGACAGCAGCCACGCTGCCAGCCCAAGAAGGAGGAATAACACCAGCTCGACGATCAGCAGCTGAGAGGAATGCGGCATATGACCAAGTCAAGTCTGTAGCAGAAAGAGGATGGCCGTCATTCTTATCAAATTGCTCTGCGAGGTGGCCATCTGTGCCGACATACTTTGCAACAACGGCCACATACCCATCAGCATACGTGGAGACGGCGTCAGTGATGCTCTTGAAGGTGGCAGAGTCGCTGGCATAGGTTCCGGTAGAGATCGAAGAGACGAGGTCCTTGAAAAACGAAAGAGAGACGTCCGACACAGTGATGGATCCCTGCTGCTTCCAGACGTAAATGGCATCATAGAGTTGCTCTGCCGCGGCAAGCGTAGCGAGGTACCAGGGGTTGCCATTGTAGTAGACGTCTTCAACGTATCGTCCAACGGCGACAGCTGAGCCTTGAGAGATACCCTTGTTGATGTTCCATGAGCGGAAAGAGTCGGTAACCGCCTTGTGGTTGGCGAGGGCCTTGTCACTGCATGGCTGGAAGGTGGCGGGATCACAGTTCAGAGTAGGGTCAAAATTGTGGATGGATGATAGGATACTGTTGGCATCCTTGCCAGTGCGGCCATCGTTGACATTGACTACATGGATCAGTGTTTATTATCATTGAGAGTCCAGCCAGATTGATACTTACTGTTAGAGTCGACGTATTTGCCAGAAGAGATCCAGTAAGTCTGCAAGAAGCAGAGAGCCTGAGGAGCAATGTTGGAGTAGTTGTCTCCTGACTTGCCGAGCTTCTTGGCCAGAGCGGCACCTTCAATGAGAGCTTCAAAATGTGAGCACATCATCTTACTGATGAATCATCCAGCAGACTAACCTCGATACTGGGAACCAGTTGTAAAGAATGAACTGCCCTTGACCTCTTCCCATAAGTCAAACCCGGTTTGGTTCCTATAACGGTCAGAACTGGCTCAAGTCAAGGCTGTTGCATCACTTACCAATACTGAGCCACGTAGTTAAGATCGTTGCGAATAACAGGCCACACAATGTCGTTGGCTGTTGAGGTGTAGCCGTTGGCGATCAGCCAGTTGGCATAGGTGATCATAGCAGTCGCACGCAGAGCTGGGCCATCTCGCTGGGGTCGACCTTGAATAGCCTTGAGTCAACTGTTCTCATTCAGGGGCACCAAAACATGAATACTCACCCCAACCGCCAGTGAAGGCACTCATGTCGACGTTGAACTTGGCCTCTCCTAGACCTGAACCATCCGAAAGCGACCCAGAAGGGTTGGAAACACCCTGGAGCTTGGCTTGGGAGGCGATATACTCCTGGATCTTCTTTTGCAAGCCAGCATCATACTGGTTGATGAACCTATCGACCACATATTTGAAGACTAGAGCAGCATCTCGAGTCCAGGTGTAAAAGTCTAGCGTAATGTATGTTAGGAAATGCCTTTAGTTCAGGTGATCTATGTCATCAACTTACAGTCAGGATCCTGCGTGTCTGGAGACGCAATGACAATACCAGTGGCTACGTTTTTGGAGTTGCAGCCATCAGAGCCAATATTGCAGAGGAGTTGCTCAATAGCAACTGAGCTCTCAGACTTGATAAAGGAGTCGACCGAAGACTGTCTCTCTTGTACGAGACTCCTCTCATCGAAGGCAGGTCGGCCCAAGACGCTCTGAAGCGCAAATGAGCCGAGAAGAAAGGCAGAAGACACAAAGTACATGATAGGCTGTATCAGAGAGGCTGTAGAGTTGATCGAGACTGATGAAACTGAATCACCAACATCTACCAGGTCCATCATGAAGGTTTTATAGAGAGCCGGCATTCCGACTATTACAGTAATTTCGTAATAGAAGAATTATGCCTGTCAAGGGTCTAGTTGTTAGATGCCGAATATGGAAGTGCGGAAGCAAGCTGTAGAGTTCGTGAACATCGGATGCAGGCCTTTGGGGGGAAAGTGCGGTGTGGTTTAAAGGCCCGAATAATTAGAATGAGGCCGAGTTGATTACAATTAGTCTGCTGCAGTTTCCGGGAGGTGGTGTTGTTTCGCGTCTGATATCACCTCGGCTTGTTATACTTTGGTGAGGTCATACTCGTTCAAATATGCTCGCTAGCTCACGATGACTTCAGATGCCTCTTGAGAACAATAATGATTTGGAGTTTCATTGTCAACTTGACCTCTGATAGTTATTATGCACCCGGGCATTCACATGCACCAGCTGACTTGAGCTCCTGTGACTTTTCCCCAAATTAATAATGAATGATTTCAATGGCAAGTCTCCAATTCATAGTGTGGGGTAGCTTGAACAACCTTCATGGCATGACTTACTACCTCCCAATAGGTAGGAGGACAATCATCCCCCTGTAATAATATAACATCCATGACCACTCATATAGAGAGTCTTCACATGCAAGCCGAGCTCTGGGCTCTTGCTTCGTTGCGCCCCCTTCCCCAGACTCTCTCGTGATGCTCAAATTCTCAAACCCCAGACTAGACAGGTCTCCCCCGGATGGAGGCGTCGGTAGTGGACGGATGATTAGTGAGTGAGTACCGAGTAGCTTGGAACAAAGCGCCGAGTGTAACGCAACCTTCATGTCTATGTATGCATATATGCATGCGGTACATACATATTACCCTCGGTTATCGACCGTTGTGACATGATATCTCACTTGGATTCAACTTCATTTACGGAATCATGCCTACCCTGCGGCTGCGTTATTGGTCAATAAGCGTCGTTACAGACCCGACAACAGGACACTCCGCCGTCATTATGCGATCTAGTCGAATCTTGGTACCATGCCCCGAAGACGGGCCGTAGATCGTGAAATGATGCTTGTCCCTTTGTCATGAGGTGGACTTGATCCCCAGATTCAGGGTCAAAGCCGAAGCCATCAGGAAGAGGCTCTAGCTGTCAACGGCAAGATACTAGGGGGACCCACGGGGGGCAAGAAAACAGCGAACCTCAATATAGGGTGTCAAAATAAACTCATCAAAAGTTATCCTAAGCTTTGACTATATTGCCTAAGTCTTTTTGTCATTTAGGATCGAGGTCCTGTGTTTTCTTTCCTCCCCTAGGGGGATCAGCAACGACCAGAGCCAAGCGTTGAATCGCTTTTGTTGCTCGGCCAACCTGGTGTTAGTCCAGGGTTCGCTAAAAGAGTTTGACGGCCTGTCTGTCTCAGGTGCATCGCGACATATATACATGTGGAATTATACGGACATTACTGATTGCGAAAGAATCTTCTAGTCAAAAGATATGTAGGTAGGCCATGGTTTTCCCCAACCTCACCGACCGACGGTCTCGGAAAAGGGGGGTGGAATATAGCGTCTCGTTATGCAACAGCCCCGACACTCAAGCCGTCTTTCGACAGCGAATGAAGCGGCTGAAGCAACAGTTACTCTTGGACCTGTCGATAGGATGATTGACACCATAACAAGTTGATGGCTCCTTATAAGTTATCGAGCTGCAAAGCAATCGACCCTGACTCCGAAGAGCAGGGGATCGCTAGGCACAGATCCGTGTTTGCTTGAAGAGAAGAGAAAAGAATTTTTTGGTTGCGCCTCGGAGACTTAAATACACAAAATTGTGACGGTCCGCTTACATAACCCGGCCTAACTGCGGAATTACCTTGGTTTCAACGTGATCCGTGCTCATCAACCTCAGGCCGGCCTATCTTTCTGCCTACCTACCAAGAAACAGCCGTTTTCATCATCTACCGTAGTCGCATCACATATATCGACGTTGCCATCGCGACACGACCGCTAAGATGGACGCCGCAACGATCGAAGAGACCAACAGAATTCGTATTTCACTGGGAATGAAGCCTCTGCCTGTCCCAGGAGCAGATAACACCAGTCAAACTCAGTCAATGTACGCGGATGGCGATGCACCCAGCACACTGGAGAGTCGCCAAGCTCAGGCCTACGACAACTACAACAAAGTCATCGAAGCAGAAAAGACAAAGAAGAGGCGCGAAGAGAAAGCCGCAGCTGTCCGAAAAGCCCGGGAGCTGGCGCAACGAAATGCAGTTCTGGAAGGCAAAGGCTTTGGAGAAGCTGAAGAGGGCGGCGATCTTAGCGCCAAAGACTGGCTCATTGGACAAAAGAAGCGACAGAAGAAGATTGCCAAAGTCAGGAAATTGGAGGAGGAGCTGGCCGCTGCCGAGGCTGAAGCTGCAGCAGCAGTCCAGTATACTTCCAAGGATCTTGCTGGTATCAAAGTTGGACATGACACAGCGGCTTTCCTCGATGGCGACGACCAAATCCTCACCCTAAAGGATACAACTATTGATGAAAACGAGGAAGAAGGCGATGAGCTAGAGAACCTAAACATGCGCGAGGCCGAAAAGCTTGCCGAGAGACTTGACAACAAGAAGAAGAAACCAGGCTATAACCCCCTAGATGACGACGAGGAAGGTGAGCGTGGTATTCTATCACACTATGATGAAGAGATCGAGGGCAAGAAATCCAAGAAGTTCACCCTCGACACAAGTGGTGTCATTGCAGAGCTCTCAGATATTCTTGAGAAACCAGTTGACAAGACAAAGAATGGCCAGAACGTGAGTTTAGACGACGTTATTGGTAAGTCCTGCTTGCATACCCAAAGAAAGGAATACCGTGCTAACAAATCAACTTTTATAGGTGATGCCCCTATTTCTTCAGACTATATAGACCCCTCACAGATCAAGGTCAAGAAGCCTAAAAAGAAGAAGGGCAAGAAGGGAACCAGACAAAAGCCCACAGACGACGATGATCTCTTTCCCGTTGAAACAACACCCATGGATGACGCGATGGACATTGACTCAAAGGACACGACGGCTAAGAAGAGAAAGGCCGTTGATGAGACTTTTGTGGATGACGACGACCTACAAGCAACACTCGCCATCCAGAGAAAGAATGCCTTGAAAAAGCGAAAGAAGACCCGACCCGAAGACATCGCCCGACTGCTTAAGGAGGAAGACAACGAGCCAGAACCAGCAGAGCAACAAGAGGGTGGCCTTGTTCTCGATGAAGTCTCGGAGTTTGTTGCAGGCCTAAGTAAACCCGGTGAAAACGAAGAGCGCAAGCCCAGGAGACCAAAGACTGTATCAAAGTCCCCAGAGCCCGATGAGGATCACCCCATGGATGACGATGCAGAAGTGGTTGAAGAGAGGCCCCAATCATCAGCTGTCGAGGACTTGGATGAGGCGGGTGTCGAAGAAGAGAAGGCCGTTGGCGCAGGTATGGGCGCGGCTCTCGCGCTATTAAGAGAGCGTGGTCTCGTGGAAGATACACGTGGAGATGCGGAATATACCAGCTTGCGAAACCGAGAAGACTTCCTCGCCAAGAAACGTCTTTTGGAAGAAGAGCTGGACGAGCAGGCGCGCGCCCAGCGAGAGCGTGACCGTACAAGTGGCAAGCTGGACAGAATGTCAGTTCGTGAGCGTGAGGAGTGGGCACGCCAACAAAATACCTGGCGAGATCAGCAGCAATCTCGACGCATGGCTGAGCTGTTCTCAGCAGGATACAAACCCAACGTTGACATCAAGTACACCGATGACCACGGCCGTTCTCTTGACCACAAGGAGGCCTTCAAGTACATGAGCCACAAATTCCATGGCAAGGGAAGCGGCAAAGGCAAGACAGAGAAGCGGCTCAAGAAGATTGAGGACGAGAAGCGACGCGAAGCGCAGAGCATGTTTGACGCAAGTTCTGCCGGTATGAGTCTCGCAGCTCAACAGCAGCTCAAGAAGCGACGGGAAGCAGGCGTACGACTTGCATAATTCACTTGACTTTTTATCAACAGATTGGAGTTGGGGGCTACGAATAGTAATACCGGCAATGGACAATTCAGATCAACGAAAAGAAAAGGTGCTTTTACCCTTTGCTCACGTGCTTATTTGAGATTTCATTTCTGGCTGACACCATGTGAAGATTTAGATCCAAGGTATGTTTTGTGTTCAACTAACTCTGACCTAGGCTCCTGTTCCCCCCTTAACTGCTTCCCACGGCAGCCTCTTTTTTGACAGCCCCTTGATTCTCTCAATCCCCAGGAAAATGCAAGTTCAAAGCATGAGCTTCAAGTGAAACATTACCCCGCCATCATTCCTTTACGATAGACTGGCCTTTGTTCTCAGCCGCCATCTCGTTCCAGGTCCTCTTCATGTCTCTCATTGCCTCATCCACCTCCCCTTCCATAGCCTGCGCCATTTTCAAAGCCAGGGTCGACTCCTGATCAGACTTACCAGCTGATGACGAGAACAATGGTAGGTGGGTCGCACTGTTGTGGTGGCTGGAGTTATTCACCTTGGTAAGGGTGAGTCCAGAAGGGTATTGGGAAGCCATGATTGTTCGTGAAATCGAGAACCTAGAATGATTAGCCGGTGAACTGTTTGTGACTTACCTGCAAAGCCTGCCTCCTGGAGAAAATGTAAGGATGGTTAGTTGAATGGCTCTTGGTGTCAGGACTGGCACAAACGAGCTTTTTATACCAAGATGCTCGTTCTTAGTGGTCTGCGAATATGTGAAGGTTCAACGAACAGCACCCTTGTCCAGAAAATGGCCTTGGTGATTGTCTTCCTTGTGTGCTCTGCGTATATGTGGTTGTTCATAGAATCAGTAAAGCCGAACTGCTGGAAAAAGTTGCTGTTCACTTCAACTCTTTCAAGCAACGCACTAGAAACAGAACACTAGTATATATCATAATGTAAAGAAATCAATTTCGTGTATCCTAGGTGTCTATAAGGGAAGAGAAATAATACGCGCCAGTATCCCAAGCGAGTACCCTCCCCCCAAAAACGAAACCACAAACTCCAAACATTTCTGTGCCAAGACCTCCCAGGATCGGTCAGACTTATAGGCTAACCTTTGCCCCGATGCCCTTGCCTGTATAATGGATTTTCTCAGTCCAGCTGCCCAATCTCACAGTGACGTTGGCTATGGCATCAAGCTTGAGCGATCCGCCCAGTGCTTCTTTCAGCTTGCCATAGCCCACGCTGCTGGCAGACCATATGACTGGCAAGCGTGGGGTCTGGGATCGCCCAGGTGTTGCTGGGAAAGGTTCATCGTGTATAATCTGACCGACTGGCTCAGTGTGGTTGTAAAGAGCAGTTGCGTTTATATGTTCTATGTATAAAGTGTTGTATAGCAATGGAGAAAGAAGTGTAAAAGTGGCTGTCGAGGAAAAGAGATGAAAGGTGGCATCTGCGATAAAGTGTGGCTTCTCGCCGTCGTGCTCGTCTTCGCCAGGGACAGTTATTCGCGGCGTAGGCAGAGTGATGTTAATCTTGGACAAAGCTTCGCCGATTATAGGGACATTCGGGACACTGCGTTTGTGGGTACGTGCCGTCAGTGTCGTATTCTTGCCAGACACATAGTCTGATAGTAGCTTGCGGCCAATTGCTTGTGCCTTTTTGCCGCCAAATCGTAAAGGGTCCCAAGTCGCAAGAACAGGAAGGTTGGTGTTCTTGCCGAGGTCAAACGTGACATTTCTTGATATGGCTTCGCCGAGAAGTTCCCCATCGTGAAGAATATGTACGCTGAGGTAAGGTACAACAGCTGCGTACGGTGTAGGGTTTGTGAGGTTGACAAGAGCTCTCATCTGAATGCCCGTCTCCGTAGTTTCCATGACCTCGATCTCGCCGACTTGAGGCTTGAGTTTACCAAGTGCGTTTCCAGGAAATCCTATTTGTAGGTCAGTATTGGCTGTTGCCATGATCGCAAGGCGTGTTAAGAAAATACTTCAGCGTGTAGATAAGGATTATTCATCCTCATGGGGGATGCAAGAGATTACCACAGCGATGACGGACCGTTTACTGGAATCTTGCCCTCTGCGGGAACCTTCTTCACCGTCAGAATGCCGAGGACGGTTTTCAGCTTTACGTCGACTTCGGCCTTGATGTCGAGTGTGATATCGCCGCCTCCAAACAGTAGCTTCTGCATAACCTCGCTGAACACGTCACCATCGGTGATTGTCAAGGGGACGTCGACTAGTCGTGATGTAATGTTAAGAAGAGTTTCGCCGTTTTCTTTATCATGAACCTTTGTTGAGTTGGCACTCTGCCAGTGGCGCAGGTTCAACTCTCCCATTTTACGCTTCTTATAAAACAGATCAGCGTTGGAGCGGAGCTTGTCCACGCCCAATTCCACATTCAGCTCAGGTGGGACAGCTGCGAGTACTTGTGCGGTACCAGATACTCGGGGCTCACCCTCAGGATCATTGACATCGGCAAAAGGGTCGGGTAGTTTAAAGTCGACATCCGTCAGGGAAAAGTTGCGGATCAAATTATCAAATGATCGTCCTGGAAAATCGACCGGCACTGTAATACTCTTCAGGATATCTGAGATCCATTCGGGGGTATCGGTATTGTTTGTCTTCTTGCCCCTCACAAACACCTTGGCATCCTCGCCATGCAGATAACGGTCCATGAAATGGTCGAGAGGGGATGATTCAGAGTGAGGGCACGCTTTCGTCAAAGATTCTGGAATGTCGCGGATGATGCCTTTGGCGTCGGCTTGAACATCTGTCTTAGCCTTGGCATCGATTGGCTCCGTGATAGCATCTGCAACACTGATAGAAGGCAGTGATGAGTCGCAATTGGGCACCAAAACTTCAAACCCAAGAGTCGGGACTCGGAAGGACACTGGGTAGTCATTGTGGACTTTCAAGGATACGTCGGCCTCGATCACTTTTCGTCCGTGGCCATCTACCGGGCGATCGTGGAGATCCATGCGCTCTATGTTGTAGTTGGGCATTGATGGGATATCATTAGCTGCAAGTTTGTCAGTTTAGCACTACAGAAATAAATTCGCCTTTTCTCATTAAAAGAGTGTCTTCTTTCCTAAGAATAGAGCAGCATAGGAGCGGTAGAGAGCTTGACCTTCAAAGACCATAGATTCCGCCACATCGTGAGCACCAAGAGGGATGATTCCCGATTTGAGGTGAACCTTGGTTTTGCCCACTACTTTCAATTGCTTCAGGTTCCCCTCTAACCAATCATTCGCAATCTTGCGGATATGCTCAGCATCGCCAGGGTTGACATCTGCCACGAAGTCTAGCTCATTGGTGTGTCCGTTAACTACATCAACGACTAAGGGAGGAATAACAGCAGTGCCGGCAAGCGCATCGGCATAGTCCGGTAGATAGACGTTGACGGTTGTTTCCTTGGTCTCGAGTTTTCGCATAATTCCAGTGACTGCTTTTCCAATACGGCGGGAGTTTTGATTGTCGACTCGCGATCCATCGAGATAGACGTTTGCACGAATACGCGCCCGGATGCCATCGCTTGTGATGTTCTCAATGGACAAATTGGTAGGTTCAAGAACAGCAGCTTTCTCGGCGTACTCCTTGACGGCAGGGGGGACGAGGAAACCGAGGATTATGATGAGTATTACAATGATACCAAGGAGCGCCATGGCGATGATGGAAGGCCATCGCCAAGGTGCCTTGGTACTGGTCTTCTTGTTGCATATTGACCAGAGACTCCAGGCGGCCCGCGACTGAGGCTCATTCGAGACTCGACCATTTTGTTCGCGCTCGCTATCGTCACTGTGATGTCCGTCATCGCTTCTGTTGAGAAGCGGCGATGTCTCGGTAGGCTCCTCTTCCTCGCGCGTTGGCGAGGTAAGAGGCTCGTTCTCCTCGGCCGGCATTGTAGTCGTATCGGATGAAATGTGAACCCGTCTAACAGAGATTCGAGGCGCTCATGCGGCGCAAGCGACTTGGGGCAGGCTGTGGTAATGTATTGTCAGGTTCGGGAGGGAGGTTGATGATCTGTTGGTTGTTGGAGATGATGTTGATGTCAGAAGCATGGAGCAACTTGCATATTGAGGTTAGGGATTCGTCATCGAGGTGAAGTCACTTTAGCAGGGTTTAGGTATGTATGAGTGATAAGGTTGTAGCGGGCGGTGCTGTGATTGGCTTGGTTATGTCTGATCCAGGAACGGAACCTCAAGGCACCTCAGGCCCCCAGCTTTTCGACCCTGAAACTTGGGGTTTGGAATTTGGTCACGCACGCGACGTCATTCTTTAATTGAACTGATCTTATTAATAAATCAAGTTCGAAGATCCATTTCCAATTCCAAGCTAACGGATCTTTAACAGTATATGTACAGTGATTCCAGTATGGAGATGTCTTAATATCTAGCCCATAAATACCCAAATACAGGGTGCCATTATTGCAGTAGAATGTTACCAAGTTAGTAGCAAAGGAGCAGACACATCAGCAGAATACGCCAATAAAATCAACATCCATGCACTATTCTCAAAAATACTTTCATGAACATGTGCACTCCAGACCTTTCAACGCCGCCTAGGCATACGTGAGGGAGACTTGGAAAGGAGGACACCTATCTCATGGCATAATAATATCTCCTCGAGTTCGTGGCTTGCTTCAATACTAGGGGTCTGGGCACCTGTATCACGCGGCTGAAAGCTCTCATCTCTCCATGGTCATTTATGTTTACCACAGCTTCAGCAAAGTGTAGTACCAATCTTGGCTCGATCCGAAGGTTTACAAAGGGTAATCAGTGATGCAATGAAGATACTGGTACTCCAATTAAGATTCTCTACACTCTTATTACCTACTTATTTCCATCTCGAGATCTTGGCGTGAATTGACGAGCTCAGTCCGCCAACAGGATCATGGCTATTGAAAATCCAACTACCGGTAACGGCGTTTGACCTGAGAAACCTAGCTCCAGCAAAGGACTCACTCACAGCGAAGTAAGTGGAGTTTGAAAACAGCGGCGAGACAATAGGTAGTGTTCCCAACTACCCAATGCGTTTGTATAGACGATTGGTATAAATTGCAATCTTCCGATATCTATCACATTAAAGTGGAGCATATGCTCTTTGGGCTGGAGGAAGAAACAAGCGGGACATGGCCCTCCAATGGTGACTTTTCCTACCACAGACTCATCATATCTTGACCTACTTGAGCCATTGGCTTAAAGAAAAGCTCACTCTCTTCCTTCGATCTGACGTTCATCTCAATTGTACGCTTCAGAGCTCATTTTCTACTTATATAACCACTCATTGGCTCACTCATCTCAGCAGACAGCTCAAAATGAAGACTTCAGCTTTCCGAATCGCTCGAGGCGCCGCTACAGGCCTTCAGAAACGAGCATACTCACAGGCCGCCACACCTAGGCATCTCATGACAATTGCTGATCTTACTCCCAATGAGTTTGCCAACCTTGTTCGTGATGCCAACACTCGAAAAATAGCTGTCAAGGGTGGAGCTCCGGCGAGCTATCTCAATGCTGGTCTTGCTGGTAAGACTGTTGCTATGATGTTCAGCAAGCGCAGCACCCGTACTCGAGTTTCCACTGAAGCTGCTGTGACTATGCTTGGTGGCCATCCCATGTTTCTTGGGAAGGATGATATTCAGCTTGGTGTAAGTCATTGCACTTACATGATCAAGACCTATGCTAATGCCTGCCAAGGTTAATGAGTCGCTATACGACACTTCGGTTGTTATTTCTTCTATGACCTCCTGTATGGTGGCTCGAGTTGGACCTCACTCTGATGTCGCTAATCTAGCCAAGCACTCAAGTGTCCCTGTCATCAACGCTCTGTCTGATGACTTCCATCCTCTACAAACCATTGCTGACTTCCTCACTCTCCATGAAACTTTCCTATCAGCAAGCGCCAAGGGAGCTACACTGGGCCTCAACGGCCTCAAGGTTGCCTGGGTTGGCGATGCCAACAATGTTCTGTTCGATCTCGCCATCGGTTGTGTCAAGATGGGTGTTGACATTTCAGTTGCCGCCCCCAAGGGATATGAGATTCCTGACAACATGAGGCAACTCATCACTTCCGCTGCTGACGGCGTGTCCTCGCCCGGCAAGCTTTTTGAGACTAACGTCCCCGAGGAGGCTGTTAAGGATGCCAATGTCCTGGTGACTGATACATGGGTTTCCATGGGCCAGGAAGCTGACACCCAGAAGCGCCTCAAGGACTTTGCTGGTTTCCAGATTACAAACGACCTTGCAAAGCGAGGAGGCGCAAAGTCGGACTGGAAGTTCATGCACTGCCTCCCTCGACATCCTGAGGAGGTCGCTGATGAAGTCTTCTACAGCCCCCGCTCTCTGGTATTCCCCGAGGCCGAGAACCGTCTCTGGGCCGCTGTTTGTAAGTCTTTCTGCTATTCATTTCGAAGCATGATCCTAACATCGACAGCTGCTTTGGAAGGGTTTGTCGTCAACAGGGGCAAGTTCTAGAGTATAGTGAGAAGACGGGATACGAATGGATATACGATATCGTTTACTGGCCATACTTGACAGGAGGTGGAGCATTGGCGCACGAACAATAAAAATAGTCTTGGGAATTAAATCAATTGAATCAGATCCTTTCCTTGAAAACGCCATTGGGTCGGGTCACTAATTGAGGTATCTATTTAATTTTAACCAGGAGGGAGCTGACTGGCATCGACAACCTCGTCTGCCTCCATAACAAGGGACTCCTGGTTACCTTCAGACAGAGGAGATCGGGGTAGAGCCATCAGACCTGTACGGGCAGACTCAAGAATGCCAAAGGGAGCAACAAGCTTGAGGAACGAGTCGATACGTGACTGCTTAGCAGAACTGGAACCACATGTCAGCATTGCGCATGGTTGAGTAGATAAGATGGAGAGGGTGGTAACATACACTTCAACAATGCAGCTGTTGGTGCTGATATCCAGGACCTTGCCGCCAAACTGATGGGCGAAGTAAGTGATCGACTTGAGATGCTCGTGCTTGTGTCGCAGAGCCTGACTGACGGCCAACTTGCTGGGGTGGAAGTCCTTGACGGTATCGGAGAGGCTACGCTCAATGGCCTCATGCGCGTAATCGACATCAGTCTCGCCAGCAGCAATCTCGCGGTGGTGGTGGAGGAGCTCCTCGAAGTACTCGGGGCCAAGAATGTTGATCTTGGCAAGGAGAAGCTCGCGCTGGACAAGAGCTGCGTTGGTATAGTCAAGGACGGCCCAGACAGGAACCAGATCCTCAAGCTGTCGGCGAGCCTGCTCAACAACGCCGTCTTGACCAGTGAGGACAATGGTCATGCGAGAAAGGTCATCAACCTCAGTGTTACACACGACCAGAGAGTCAATGTTGAACCCGCGAGCCGCCAGAATTCCGGAAACACGGGACAGAACACCAGGCTCGTTCTGGACCAGACAGTTGAGGATATGGCGCTTGGGAGGAGCAGTTGAAGGGACTGGGGTCTCGTAAAGAATGTTGGAGACGGCGGCCTGGGCGGACCACGCAGGAGGACTGTCGCTCACGGGAAGGGGAGCAGAGCGACGGCGGAGGGCCTTGTAGGCAATGGCGGAGGTCGAGGAGGAGCTATATCGCACAGCGGCGACGCCTCTCGCGGAGGCTACCCAGCGGAGGGACGAAGTCAAGGGCCGTAGAGAAGCCATCTTGCGGAGACAGGAGAACAGGAACAGTTCTCTGGTCAGAACAAGAAGGGTCTCAACACGGTAGAAATAGCAATTGGTCCGGGCGGAGGATGGGATGAAGGTGACTCAAAGTCAGGAAGAGATAGGTCGAGGGAAATGCCGAAAAAATCAATGGGCTGTCGATAGGCCGGTGACCGGAGGCTACAGAGATACGGGGGCCAGGTGTTTGCGCGGGGGCACGGATCAGCTCGGCAAGGGTCCGCTGTAAGCTCTGAAGTCTAGACTATCAGGAGCTATTCAAATAGGGTTGTTTTCCAGCCTACATACGACTGGCAATGGTTCATACTATATGAATAAACCATTGAGTCCGAAGCGACTACAGAGGTTGAATTGCTTAATAGGCAGGCGTATAATTTGATGCAATACAACAATTGACCCCAGTCCATGCCCATGACATTCCCCAGGTTCCTTGTAAACCATGCAGGGCTCAGCCAAGCCACACTACCAAGCTAATGGAACCGTCCAATGAAGAAGCACTTGATAATCACTTATAGGGAAATCTAATAGAGGAATCGAAATGCCATGACTTTACAGAACGAATTAATCTGGACAGTTGAGCACAGTGCTCATGATATAGTCAAACACTTAGACTCCTTTGCCTTGTGCCTTCGCCTACACTTTTACCCCATGTCGCCCAAGCTCTCCCCACATTCGCAACCGCCGGTGTCGGGTTGCTCACCAGCCACATGAGGCGGAAGGCTGAACAAGGTACGTGCTTCAATCAGCCTTTTCAGGTTCCTGCTGCTCCGTAAACCATCAAACATCAACTCCACTTCAACACAGGCGCATTTCGGTTGCTATTTTTCACACCGGATTTGCATTGATATACGGGTATAGAGACCGTTATCAACAAATCGGTATCTTTCTGTACTCCCGCGTGGCGTAGCTCCAACCTCCATCCCCCAATTTTTATTTCAATATTCGCAACTCCTCGAGTATGGACGAAACAGAACGACGAACGGTGAAGCGTTCGCGCTTCGACCAGACAGAGCCGGAACCCAAGAGGGCATCGCGATTTGACCGTCGCTCTCGATCTCCCCCGTCGTGCCGCTCTGAGCCCGGAAGAGACCGCAGCCCCGTTGCCAAAGATGCAACCCCCGAAGCAAGGAAATCTCCAACTGATGCTGCCGCTGCCGCTGGTTTGTGCCCTTGTCCTGGCTTTTTTCTTCTTCTTTCTTTCAAAGCCATCGCGATAATATTTGTCTACACACGTCTCTAACATAACATGTAGCTGCCGCTGCGGCTCGCATCAACGCGCAGCTCCAAGCTCGCAAGGGAATCCAGCACGTCGATGTGCCTCCCATCAGGTCTGCTGATACCGACTCACCACCACCGCGATCAACTTCGACTCCACAAAGCGCAAACAAGATAGCTCCGGCACTCGATGGCGAGATGTATGTTGCAGATGGCGACTATATCCAGGATATCGAAGTCAATGACCTCAGGAATCGCTACCTCCTCACCAAGGGGTCCACGCAGAAAATGGTAAATACTCCTGATTTAAAGCCCACTGATCTTCCCAGAACCGCTCCTTTGGATTTATCTCTGCACTTGGATCGAGAATATCATGCTTACAGCTTGATAGCTCGCTTCAATACCCCCTTCGTTGCTCCTGCTGACTCCCACTTGATTAGATCAAAGACGAAACCGGCGCTGGTACGCAATTCCTTCATGTTTTTCGTAGACATAGTATTGACTTAACAAGATATTACCACCCGGGGCAGCTACTATCCTAACAAGAGTATGGCAACCGCCGCGGTAAGGAAATCTTTCAGTCTTGGTTGGCCTTACTCTAATCCCTTATAGAATCCTCCGTTGTACCTTCACATCACGAGCACGAGCAAGTCTGGCTTGGAGTCCGCTGTCGCCAAGATCAACGAACTTATTCAACAGGAACTCCCTCAGCTTGTCGATGAAAGGCGTTTCCGCCGTCGAGATCAGGAGCAGGTTGAACGTGACGAGTTTGGTCGAGTAAGGTTCTTGCGATTTACGTGTGGAACAAGGATGCTGACAACCTTTGTGTAGCGTAAATGGCCCGAAGAGAAGATACCCATCAGCCTAGAGCCCGTACATGGGTTCAATTTGCGTGCTCAGGTCGTTGGACACGGAGGTGCATACGTCAAGCACATCCAGCAAGAGACAACTTGTCGTGTGCAGATTAAGGGACGAGGCTCTGGATATCTCGAGGCAGCTACTAACCAGGAGAGCGATGAAGACATGTTCCTCCATGTGACGTGAGTTGACGTGTTTGTTGCTCTGGGACATCCGTAACTAACATAAACGCAGCGGTCCTGACCCCAATATGGTTGCGAAAGCCAAGGAGCTTTGCGAGGACCTGATCGCCAATGTCAAGGAACAGTACGAAGAGTTCAAGAGCCGTCCACCGCGTTACGGCGGGGATCGCTATGGAGGGGACCGCTATGGAGGTGATCGCTACAACGGTGGCGGTGACCGTAACCACTCCCATGGTGGCTCACATGGAGCTTCTCATGGCTCATATGGCGGCTCTGGCTATGGTGGATACGGGTCTAACCAGGGTGGTGCTTCAAACAGTCCAGCCACTGCTGGCGTGAACAGCCCGACCAATGCTGCTGACTATGCCGCCCAGTACGCCCAGTACTACGGTGGCGCAGACCCTTACGCAGCCTATGGTGGTTATGCTAAGTAAGTAGAACTGGCCGCTTAAGATGCCTGCTTCGTGACGCTGACGATTTATTACAGCTATGTTGCTATGTACCAGCAATACTATGGAGCTCAGGCTCAAGCACAGGCTCCCGGCGCTCCAGGCGCCACCCCTGGGCAGTCAGCTTCTCCTCCTCCTCCGCCCCCAAGTGAAGCCGCTCCTCCTCCTCCGCCTCCCCCTTCTGGGTCCCCTCCCGGAACAGGTGGGAGCTACGGTTCGGTATGTACATAGATGCCGAGATATTCAGCTCGCATTCTACAAGATATCTTCCCCTTGGGTATACGCTAACATTCGCAGGTTCCCCCTCCACCCGGCCTTTGATTCTTGGCTGGGTCACCCATCACCAAAGGGGAGCCACAGAACTACAGATTTTGACAGAAAAGCATGCCGCTGGATATGGAATTCCATGGCTATGTACGTGAACGCTCCAGTTTACATTGCAGAAAGAAAGAGTGTTGATTCAGGTCTCGTATGCTGAGTAGGAATCTACATCGAACCATCTTTGTATGGATGCGATTAAGAAATAGCAGCATTGCTTTCCAGTAGGTCGCAAAGTTGGTTTCTAGGAATGACATATTGCAGGTCGAAGTACATTACACTCGCAGTGAAGAAGGTGACGTTTCTTACTAAAGTATATTTACTATCTGACAGACCAGGGACATGGCGTTTCTAATGGCTCTAGCTTGTAAAAGTTGTAGATACTAATATGCAGCGTAAGGATTAGTAATTAATTCTTATATTAGCAAGTTTTTACTCTGAAGGTGATAGATTATGAGAACTCGCATGTGGTTCACCATGATGCAAGGCACTGAGAGTGATTGTGTCCGATGAGGGGCCGTTCTCTTATCGATAAGACAACCAACATGCATCCTTGTCGCATCACATCTAACCTCGACATATATCTAGACACGCCACCTACCTTACATACGACTACTAAATACACTTAATTATCGCGATTGTCTTACAGTGTAATAATTGCCCCGAGGAAAACATGGCAAGATGAGCCATCAGCGATATCCTTCCCACGATCCAGTCAAGGAGCCTCATTCCATCTCGCTCAAAGTGCTTCGGTGAGCTACCTAGCGATATGAGTCCAGGTCCAGTTGGCTCCGAGCTTTACCTAGGTAGCTAACGTACAATCAACTTTTAAGACTGTCGCGCCCGTCGCTCGTTACTCAATACCCGATCGATCCGCCCTCCTCAGTAGGCGCATCCATCAAATCAGCCCCGATCCCTGCTTCGCTCGCGTACCATTCCGAAGCTGCCTCGAACCCATCTCCCTTCCTTCTTAGTCCTGCAGTCAACCTTCCAGTATCGTTTGGTTCAGCATATGTCGGCGAGACTTTTAGCTGCACTCTTTGCGCGAACAATGAACTACCAATAGATGCTGCCAAAAATATTCGCGATGTGCGCATCGAAGCAGAGATGAAGACACCTGGTATGGGTGCTGTTCAGCGCCTTGAGCTTGGCCCCTCGAATGGCCAACCCGAAGTTGATCTTGAGTCTGGAGGTACCTTGCAGAAAGTGGTCTCGTTCGATCTTAAGGAGGAGGGTAACCACGTGCTTGCGGTAACAGTGAGCTACTACGAGGCGACAGAGACAAGTGGACGAACAAGAACTTTCCGAAAGCTTTACCAGTTTATCTGCAAAGCTTCACTCATCGTGCGGACCAAGGTGGGTCCCCTGAACTTCAACAACACTCAAGAACACGGGCGATGGGTGCTCGAGGCGCAGCTGGAGAACTGTAGTGAAGACGTGGTGCAGCTGGAGAAGGTGGTACTAGATACGGAGCCTGGGTTGCGGTATCGAGACTGCAACTGGGAGGCGAGCGGCAGCGAAAAGCCGGTGCTGCATCCGGGTGAAGTGGAGCAGGTTTGCTTCGTGGTCGCGGAGGACGGCACAGAGTCGGGTGTGGAGGTGACACCGGATGGGAGGATTATCTTTGGATCATTGGGAATTGGATGGAGAGGTGAGATGGGAAACAGAGGATATCTGGCTACTGGGAAATTGGGCACAAGACGAGCCGCAGCACGATGAAGAGAACCCCTCAAAACGACGAATGAATGATACCCACAGCATTCAGTTGCTAAAGGCGAGGACGCTATGACTCCTCAACACGACATTTTGTGATCATGATCTTCCTTATCTACCCCCCAGTCCGCAAAGTTCGATAGTCTTTGGATGTCTAGGGCCAAGGGCTGAACAGAGTTCTCTCAAGCCGATCTCGCTTGTGAGCCGTGTCTTAAACCTTATATAAAGGCTTTGACACACCAGGTGCCATACAATCATTTGTCTAAGACCTGGGAGCTAATGATAAAGGCCATTGTTCGTTACTCAGACATTCTGCTTCTTGTTCTTACTAGTGTTTCTGATTTGAGCGATTGACGACAGGGGGCTTCATCATTACCAATTGCCGATTACGTCTTGCTATCACTCCATACAAGAGCAAGAAAAGGAGTCGCTGAGTGGCCATGATGTCGACAGTATATGACTATTTCAACCTTGAACCGTCACCGACTTCACAGCAAGACCCATCCTTATCAGGCAACTCAATATGAGCTGCATGATTTCTTGAGACAAAGCTGTGACACTTTTTGTATCTGTAAGAATTGGGGTATGGCAACTCGGTACAGGGGTTGAAAAATACATCACTCCAAAAGTAATTAGTGATAGTAATGGCACCGACAACTTGTTGGAAGAGTCACCTCTAGTACTCGAAATGCTATAGTGTATGTGTTCCATGAGGGGGTTGACGAATGGTGTTTTGTATCCAGAATTGAGCAATAGAGCTGATATCATGTTACATCGCTGTAGAGTGGGAAATCGAACTGAAGAGACTAGATCAAATTTCCGAACGGCGATGACATTATTCTCAGTGATACATAAATTGTTGGTTTAGTTTTAGGGAGTGTATGTATACACGAATCCTGATTAGTTGACTCACGAGTATATTCTGTGTGTTCAGACTTTATTTCAAATCAGATTTTTAGAGATGTCCGCGGTTCCTCCCTCGAACCACTCTGTTTTAAGCTCGAAAGATTCTCTTCAGAAGCAAAGAACCCCCAGGGACTAGGATAAGGAGGCCATGGCGATCGACCGGGATGAGCGAATATCAATCGAAACAACGCATCACACTAAGATCGATGATAGCCGCGTTGTAGCACTTGCTATTGTAGATGAGGGACCAATAGCCAGGTACGTAACACACGGTCCAACGTGGAGAGCGACCTGAAACAGACGACGCCGTCGAGGTGTAAGTGTTGTGGGTGGATGGGATGGCGGCATTAGTATGATTGTGAAGGCCATGCGCTCAGGCCTAGCTTGGTTGTTCGGCACTTTACCTGACACTCATCATGCAATGCCCGATGAAGGACGAGTGCTCCCAGAGATGAACAAGGACGAAGCAACGCGTTTCGGCGAGCTTGACAATTCCGAGCCAATTGGTAACTACCCCTAGTGTCAGGTCGCGGTGCAAGGAGAGCTGATGAAAGCCCATGCGAACAGTTGAAGGGAGCAAATGTCGTTCTGTAATTCTGTGAATACTAACCAAGATAATATAGCCCAGCTTGCGTGGAAACATGACGACAAGTGCTTGAAGGGAATTTACATACAATATCATTCGGTTCGTCAGATATGGCAGGCTATCATTTGACAAGGTGAGCTGTCATGTGTCAGAAGATTGAGTTTGTATTAGATTCACTTCATGACTTGCTAAAGATAGCAATGGACTAGGCCATCATAATATGATCAACTTGAGCTGGCCTGATGACATTCATGCTCTGTCAGATTTATATAAGTCCTCTGAATTTAGTAGCAAATAATTCGTATCCAAGTTTAGATTTGAGTGTGGCTAGACAGTCTGTGAACGTTAGATAATTCAAGGACATGCCGACTCAGGAGAAAAGTGCCAGGGCTGAGTAGGTCCCCAGTCTAAGTTTCTTCATATTGATCCCGTTTCTTTCTTGATTTCCTGTCTTGTCGATGGTGACTTGAATAAGGCTCTCGGATTGGCCAACGCAGGGCCCATGTACACATACATACTGTACAAACGAAGATGGAGTGGAGGGTGGATGCGGGATGTTTAAAGCGTGTCTGCTTCGCGTATTAGTGTGTTTACTACGGAGGCATCCCTCGCGTGTCGAATGTCGTCTATCACCGTCAATGCTCCGTACCTGCATCACAACGTGGCTCGTGCTTTCGTATTCCATGAGATCCGTCAGGGGCATTTGTTGTTGGCCCTGACTTTGACCTATGTTAGGAAGCTTTCCTTGGCCACTGCCCCTAGACTATCCCTTTAAAGACGAAGAGGCAGCTTTGTGGTACCGACAGGGTATGTGACCAATCAAAATGGGGTCCATTTTTGATACTTCGATTTGTGTGTGTTATAGCCGGTGGTAAAAGTACCAGCATATTGCCGATTTA